>JAKSZU010000003.1:222282771-222442693 GCA_026018925.1 Tupaia tana | reverse complement strand
TGGACAGAAGCAAGGTGGGTGTTGTTAAGGTGCCCCATTTCCCAAATGGTAGCATCCTCTCTCTTTCAACGACACACGAAGGCCCAATGTAAAAAGGTTTCCTTTTTTTTTTTTTTTTTTTTGAGAGGTTTTCGCTATAGGGCGCGTGCGCTCGCCAGACAGACAGAGAGAGACATAGAGACAGAAAGCGAGAAATCACCCCCAGGGGGGATGGTCACGCCGCAATCCCTTCTCCTCCATTCTCCTCTCGGGATCTTGGGCACGCACGCACACACGCCCGGCATGAGTTTTAAGTCACCGGGTCCGGGACTTGAACCGCGGTCAACTACGTGGGGGTCCAGCGACATAGCCATTACGCTAACTGCTGGTTCCCAAAAGCCTTTCCTTAGATTGACGCGTGGGTATCCCGAGGTTGGGCTCCGTCGGTCAAGCTTGCGGGGTCGCTGTCACACGCATACTACGCGGGGTGACTCGTGTGAGGATGAACACGCGTGGAGCGCAGATGCTCACGTGTGCTGTGCTCAGCACTTGTCATCTCGTGGAAACAGCCACTGGAGGTTGAGTCCGTGGTTCCCTCTGCCCACGGCCAGAACCAGGGCATGGTGGTCCCAGCACAGGTCAGCAGGCACTCGTGCTCCTGTCTGAGAGTCTGAGCACGCGAGGCCCTGGGCTGGGCCGCAGCGTCCTGCGTGTCTGTGAGGGACAGGGAGGGAAGCGCTCGGCACCCAGCCTAGGTCTGCGTGCAGGACGGGGTCGCGGCCGTCTGAGCAGTCAGCCGGGCTCAGGGTGGCCAGGGCTTGCCGAGGGCGTTCCGTCCTTAGAGGAGACGCTCTTTACTCCCAGGGAGTCTAGGACAGGCCTCCCGTGCTGCCAGGCCGGTGTGGTGGCTGCTGCGAGGGTGGTCCGGCCCAGGGTGTGGACAGAGCCTGCGGCTGGGTGCAGATGCGTCCTCACAGCTTTCCTCCGGGCCCAGAGCGAAGAAGCCAGGCAGGGCCCGGCCACGCCTGGGTGTGACCTCCGAGGACTTCCTAAGGCCTTCAGTCCATGCCGTCCCTGCCGGCTCGTGCCCACCTGTGCCTGCTCAAACACGCGGCTGCCCTGTAGGGCCTGCTGGGCTCAGGCACTGGCCTCTGGGCTATGCCTGTGTACGAGTCCACAGCTCCCCGAGGCCCTGAAGACACTGTCACCTTCCCTGCATGTGCAGCTCAGGCTGTCCTCGTCCGGCCGCTCCAGCCCCCCTGAGCTCCTCCCTGGAGAACAGCACAGGCCGCGGCGGGGAGACCTCAGGCTGGCGCTGACCCGCGCTGGCGCCCACTGCAGCAACCTGGTAATCCGAGGGTTAATCCGCTCAGGCCCGGGCTGCCCGTGCCCCTGCCGTCCTGAGACAGAGTCCCACAGTGTCGTGCCCGGGTGTGCTCAGGAGTCTGACACTCAGGTGCTCGCCCATGGCCCATCACGCCCTCCCACGGAACAGAAGCCACGTCCACCTGCTCCACCCACCCCTGTACGAGCAACACACGGAGCCAGGGGTCGTCCTGACGTTGGCCTATTTCTGTGTCCACAGCAAGGCTTTCACACACCTGGTGTCGTGTGTGTGTGTGTGTGTGTGTGTGTGTGTGCATGCATCCCCATGTGTGTACCTGTGTGTGTGCACGTCCCCCGTGTGCACATGTGTATACCTGTGTGTGAGTGTGTGTGTATGTGTGCAGGACAGGTTGGAAGACGGACGCAGAGGCTTAGCTGAGTAAGGAGCCAGCGCCTGCTGTCAGGACAGTGGCCGAGCCTTGCCTGTGGCCTACTCCCGGGCGCTCCAGGGCACAGAAGGAGCATCACTCGGAGTCACCTACATTGGCTCTGCAGCCAAGGACAGCGTCTGGGAAGTGCAGTGTTTCCCGGGAAGCATCGGCAGGAAGTAGAAGTTTGCTCTCTGCCCTACCTGTCAAGGGCCACGGCGTGTGGAGTCTGTCCCCTGCCCTCCGAGAGCACGCTGGAGCCCCGGCCGCGCACACGGTGTATCTGGCCCTGTCTGCCTGCGGCTTCCGGCTGCGGGCGAGGGGCTGGTGGAGGAGGGCTGCGGGGGGCGGGGGGGGGGGGCAGGGCGGCTGCCTTCAGGGCTCCGTGGCAGACCTGCCACCTGCTGGGAGCTGCCGCAGGAGCCCTGAGGAAGGGGCAGGCTGGGAAGCCAGGCCCAGCATCTGCTGGGAATCCGGGTGTAGAAGTCGGGCTGGGCAGCAGGCTCTGCGGATTGACTGTGTGACGCGTGAAGGTCAGGAAGTGACCCGATCTCCTCTCGTGGACAAACTGCAAACACCGAAGCTAAAGCCGGCCAGCGTGGCCACGTCTCGGGCAGACACACCGGGGCCAGGTGTTTTCTCTGAGCATAGGCGCAGCAAGCCGAGACACACACCTGCAAGGGCAGGGCACAGAGGGCGGGGTTGGCAGCAGCCCTTCAGGGGCGTTCCCCATGGCGTGACGCACTCGGGTCTCCTGGGGGTCCTCGCCCACGGCACATGGAGCTCCAGGAAACAGCCCCTTGTGAAAACTGCAGGCAACGCAGCGACCATTGACCTGGTACCGGCCCTCCCCGCGGCCCCCACGCCTGCTGTCCCCTGAGAGTCAGGGCAAAGTCTTTGCAATAATGAAGACAGCGTTGTTAAGGGGCCACTCACGAAGACTGCACAGGCAAGCCACGTCTGCTCAGCTACTCAGCACCGTGACGAGCCGCCCGTGCGTCCTTAAACTACTGAAGCGACACTGGGAAGAACACCGCTGCGAAGAACCTCTGAGTACGTCGCTCACTCTCGGCCGAGGTCACCCTGCCACCGAGACAGTGATCCGCCAGCCTCGCGACCGCTCACTGTACACCAGCACCCACACGGTGCACCTATGGAGACACGGGCCACGTGAAGCCCTCCGGCCCTGCCTCGCCCGCGCCCGGCCGGAGTCGCCACAGCAGCTGGAGTGCCGTGGAGACCCCGAGCACCCCTGACGTCTCGGGTGTTCTCCCCGGACTGAGGGAAAAGGAGAAGGAAAGCATGTTGTCTGGTAGAAACCTCGATGGGGTGACGAACCTGCTTAACTGGTCTCCCTCGAGATCGCACGGGGCATCGCGGCCTCGCCAGGCGGGCTCAGCGGGCGCTCCCTGCGGCTCAGAGTCTGCAGCTCAGCACAGGGAGGGCCCGCCTCCAGACCGGCATCCTGCGTCCCAGGAAGTCCCCAGACTGCCTGGACTGGGGTGGGCCCTGAGCCGCCTTGCCCCCTCCCACCTGGGCTGCTGTGGGGGTGTGAAGATGGACGGGACTCCGCTCCCCAGCGGGGCTGAGACTCTTAAACGGCCCAGTGGGTTGAGCACAATAGCCAATTTGCGTTCCATTTCTGAAGGGGGCATTTTTTCTTATTGGCGCATGAGAGAGGAAAAGGCTGAAGGTTGCTGAAAGCACTCCCCCTGACGCGGCAGGCTGGCGCCCTGTGTTCTCGTGTCCTTGAGGGCCCGGCTGGTGGCCACAGAGACCCACAGCTGCCGGCTTGTTTCCATCTCCGCGTGGAGCGGAGGCTGCGCTGTTCTGACACGGTGGCAGCTCCGAGGGCGGCGGCCCCGCAGTCTCGCCCTCCGACAGGAGCTGAGGTGCACGGGCTCCAGACTGACGGTCCCCAGCCTTGGTCTCCCTGTCGGCAGCCCCTCCTAGGACAGCCGCCAGCCCGGCTAGTCTGGAGTTGCGACTTCACACAGACCCGTCTCAGCACGCACTTGACGAGGCCGAGTCACTGTGAGGAGGCGCACGTCTGCAGTAACAGCAGCTCTCCAAGGGGCTTTCCTGCCCTGCCCGTCCATGCGGACGCCGGGGCAGTGCAGCCCGGCCTGACCTGCAGCGGCCCTGGGATTGGAGCTCGCCCCGTCCCACACAGCGAGCTCAGCAGAGCGGAGGTCACAGCTCAGTGAGCCACCGACAAAGGCGGACCTGCCTGCGGCCGGATGCCACACGACAGACGGCTAAGTGACGTAGGCAAAGCAGGCGGGCCAGGCGGTGTGGCGGCTGCGTGGCTGGATGCCACAGGGCCGCGTGCACAGTTCCAGTCCTACACCTGGCGGCCGGGAAACATGCTGGGCGTGTGCGTGCCTGGACGCCGAAGGGGGAGACAGCGGAGGAGCGACTGCGGCGTGGCATGCCCCACGGCGACTTCTCACGTTCCTTCTCTCTACCCCTCTGCCTGTGTGTCTCCAGCAGGTACATGCACAAAATTAAAAAAATATATTAAAAAAAAAAAGAAAGATGATGCAAACATAAGATCTTCGAGCGGATGCAGATGGCGCCGCCTTCCACGCTCCGCCGCAGAGCAGGGTGTGCTGGTGCCCGTGTGCTGTCGGCAGGGGACGGTGCCCAGCACGTTCTTCTTAGTGTGTGCTACTTTGGAACTGGAAGACGCCGTGTGCTGTGGGAAGATTGTGGGCTTGGGACTCAGGCAGACCCGAGTTCAAGTCTTGGGTCTAGGGAGGCTGGACAGTGACACGGGGCGAGACGCAGCTCTCTCCGAGGCCGGCTGTGGTGCAGGGCTGCAGGGTCATGTGGGCACAGGCCGTGACCTGGGCTGGCTGACCTGCAGTGCGTGACAGCCACGAGGCCCCGCAGGGAGCTTGCCCTTGCACACTGCGCTCATAGGAGACATGAAAAAGTGAACTGAAGGAAATGTTGACCCCAGGACACCAGTCTGAGCAAGGCCGACTTCACAGAGCCCGCTGAGAACACGGAGGTGACACGGGGTACATCTGTCTGTCTGAGACGATAGGCCACAGGCGAACGGCCAGTACTGGAGTAGGGAGTATTTTCCTTCTCCACGGCTCCGATTAGCAAAAAGGCCTTCACAGGGATGCCAGGCCCAGGCCCAGAGCTTCTGTAGTGTCAGCCACGGGCCCAGGGACCCCCCGCTCTCCTGAGACCTTGGCTCCAACACACAGGGACCTCTTCAGGGACGGAGAGGCCGAGACGGTGAGAGCAAAAGTGAGAAATCACCCCCAGGGGGATGGCCACGCTGCAATCCCTTCTCCTCCACTCTCCTCCCAGGATCTTAGGCACACACGCACACGTGTGCACCTGGCGTGAGTTTAAGCCACTGGGTCCAGGACTTGAACCGCAGTTGGCCATGTGGGAGTCCAGTGAGGTAACCGCTTTGCCATCTGCTGACCCCAAGTTTTGTTTTGCTCTGTTTTCATTTACCAGTTAGGAAGACCCAGCTCGACACTTTTTAGAAGAACGTTGTCCTGTTGTAACAGTTAAGAATTTGACTCTAGTATTTTTTTTTTAATTTTCAAATAAACTTTTACTTTTCTTTATTCACGACAGAGTGTGTACGCTGTGGGGGCACCCCGTGGCCTGGTCACGCAGCCATCTCCTTCCCCCGTCCTCCAGCCTGGCAGGCCCTGGGCGGTCATGCCCACATGTCCTGTGCTCCGGGCTGACCTGGTCACTGCGCAGGACACGCCCTTGCAGAGCTGGCCTGGTGACACACATGCTCACCCTCCCCTCCCCAAGTCCCCGAGACCCGGTCAACACCTCATTTTTCCCGGAGCCACTGCGGGCTAGCTCTAACTTCCGGGCTGATGAGCTAACAGGCCTCCGTGAGTCTGAGTGCCATCTGGGCAGAGACACTCCCAGACCGGGTGGGCCTTCCTCTCTCCCTCCAGCCTCAGCAGGCGTCACCCCAGAGCTGGCACCTACGGGGAGGGGCTGAGCTGCGGAGTCACAGGCCCCGACCCCCCACAATAAGCCCCGACAGACAGGAGCACACGGCCAGGCCCTGCTGCCTCCCCCACACGGTCTGGCCGAGCCCCTCTCCAGCCTGTTCCGGCATCCCTGCTCACCCGCCCCATCTCATAGACCCAGGTCCCCCTCTGACCCTGCGTGTGCTCCCTCTGCCCCTCTGACCCTGCGTGTGCCCCCTCTGACCCTGCGTGTGCTCCTCACTGCCCCTCTGACCCTGCGTGTGCTCCTCACCACCCCTCTGACCCTGCGTGTGCTCCCTCTGCCCCTCTGACCCTGCGTGTGCTCCTCACTGCCCCTCTAACCCTGCGTGTGCCCCCTCTGCCCCTCTGACCCTGCGTGTGCTCCCTCTGCCCCTCTGACCCTGCGTGTGCTCCCTCTGCCCCTCTGACCCTGCGTGTGCTCCTCTGCCCCTCTGACCCTGCGTGTGCTCCTCACTGCCCCTCTGACCCTGCGTGTGCTCCCTCTGCCCCTCTGACCCTGCGTGTGCTCCCTCTGCCCCTCTGACCCTGCGTGTGCTCCCTCTGCCCCTCTGACCCTGCGTGTGCTCCCTCTGCCCCTCTGACCCTGCGTGTGCTCCTCACTGCCCCTCTGACCCTGCGTGTGCTCCCTCTGCCCCTCTGACCCTGCGTGTGCTCCCTCTGCCCCTCTGACCCTGCGTGTGCTCCCTCTGCCCCTCTGACCCTGCGTGTGCTCCCTCTGCCCCTCTGACCCTGCGTGTGCTCCCTCTGCCCCTCTGACCCTGCGTGTGCTCCCTCTGCCCCTCTGACCCTGCGTGTGCTCCCTCTGCCCCTCTGACCCTGCGTGTGCTCCTCACTGCCCCTCTGACCCTGCGTGTGCTCCCTCTGCCCCTCTGACCCTGCGTGTGCTCCTCACCACCCCTCTGACCCTGCGTGTGCTCCCTCTGCCCCTCTGACCACACGTGTGCTCCCTCTGCCCCTCTGACCCTGTGTGTGCTCCCTCTGCCCCTCTGACCCTGCGTGTGCTCCCTCTGACCCTGCGTGTGCTCCCTCTGCCCCTCTGACCCTGCGTGTGCTCCTCACTGCCCCTCTGACCCTGCGTGAGCTCCCTCTGCCCCTCTGACCCTGCGTGTGCTCCCTCTGCCCCTCTGACCACGCGTGTGCTCCTCACTGCCCCTCTGCCCCTGCGTGTGCTCCCACTTGCCCCCGGCCGTGTGTGTGCTCCCTGCTGGCCCCTACTTCTGCCCCTCAGGACCCATTCTCTGGGCTGCCATGGTCCCCACATGCCCTCCAGAGCACTGGCCCACAGTGTCCACTGCTGCCCCCAGCTGTGAGCCCCGAGGACACCAGCCCTGGCTGTCCCGCCTGAGCTCCAGAGACTCCGACCCTCATGTCCGTACAGACCATGGCCTTGCCCGTCTCCTGTACCCTGCTCTTGCCCTCGGATGTGGCCCCGGAGTCTAGAGCCCTCCCGGCCCCCAGCTGCCTCCTCAGGAGCAGGTGCTGGAGCTCGTGGGCTCTCGTCCATGGCCATCTGGCTGAGGAAAGGGCAGAGCGAGCGAGCGTGCTGTGCCATCCTGGCCTGCGGTCTCCTGAGGCCTTACACCACCCATGGGACTGACCCCACTAACGTGTACGGGGTGCCACCCCCCCACCTGCCCTGTGCACCTGCACGCCAAGGCCCGGCCTCCAGGGGCTGCTGTGCATGTGCTGAAAGGACGATTTTCCACTGACTGCTCCTGGCACCTCCTTGGCCGCCCGCCCAGTGAGGTGCCCGTGTCTCATCAGGCTCAGCGCGTCGCAAACACTCGCCCTTCCTGGGACGTGCTACTTGCTTCTCTCCAGGGCCAGGCAAAGCTCCCCCAGGGCACCGACTCCACCCAGCTCGGCTCTCGACCCTGGACGTGCCCAGGCCTACAGCTGCAGTCAGCCCTCCGAGTCTGGGTCGGTCAGGGGTGCCCAGCACTGTGAGGGAGGAGTGCCCCACACCCGCGTTCTCCTGGAGGTTCTGGAGCTGCCGGCCGTGGGTGTCCCCTTTGCGTCCTGGCCTGCCTCGGGAGGCGAGCTTTCCAAGTCCACAGGAGGACCCGAATTGTGTAAGCCCTCTGACCGTACTCCCTGGTTTTTACCAGGAGCCGTCGTAGCTGGGCACGCCGTGTGGGGCTGTCGGGAAAGGCAGGACATGGTTTTGCATAGAAAAATAGGGACAGCACCTCAGTGTGGCCACCAAGCCACGCCGTGTAGGCCAAGCACGGCTCCCTCCTCCAATCCCCCCCCCGGCTGCGGTAGATGGGAGCTGGAACCAGTGTAGGGCGCCCTTCCCAGTGTCAGCGAGGACCCAGGCTTGGCCCACTGCGGTGAGCAAGCTAGGGACATGGGCGCCACAGCGACGGGAAGAGGGGCCGAGTCTGCTCTTCCTCCTGGCGGGGGCGGTCGGGTCCGGAGGGAGTGCGCTTAGAGGCCCCACGCCCGCAGGCTTCGTCTCCTTACGCTCACGCACTGTGCATCGTTACGGCGTGGAAAACGGTACAGCCGTCGTCCTACGGAGACCTGGGCGGCCGCCCCGTGTCCCCCCACGCAGTCTCTGCAGCTGGTCCTCAGAGCAGGTGGAGAGGACAGAGTCCCAGAGAATGTGGGCAGGAGGCGCGGGGCGGGCACCGGGTGAGGCACACGAGCTAAGACTTTGAGACTAGGTTATGGTGGCCTGGGGCCAGGCTGTGAAGTGTGTCCTCACCGAGGGGCGCCTGCAGGACTTGGAGCTGGAAGAGGCTGGGGTGGGCGCTCCGGCAGGACCGGGGTCTGCAGCACCGCTTGGGCTCTGGCCAGCCCCTTCAGAGCCAGCCCGGCGCTCTGGCCTGGGTTACACAGCGCCCGGCGCTCCGCAGTCCTCCTAGGGCCAGGAGAATACTCAGCAGGGCTGTGGTGACCGTCAGGGCAGTCGGGGCTGTCAGGGCTGCTCCAGCCGACCGGCGGGCACCAGGCAGGCCAGTGTGGGCTGCGCTGGACGTGGTTGAGCTCAGGCCATGGGCTCTGGCAGACGGCGTGTGGGCGGCAGGAGCCGGGAGCCAGCGTGGCAGTCCTGCCGAGTGAGGGGTGGGCTCAGCGCTCAGGCCGCCTCGCCGTGGGCCCAGGGTGATCGCGCAGCAGGGCCCTTTCCCGGTCCCCCTGGGAGCCCGCACACTTGCCGACACACCCCACGGCCGCTCGACCGCACGGAAGGACCAGCACGCGGCCGCTGTCGTGTGGTCCCTTCACAGCCGGGCCTGTCCCGGCGTCACTGCGACCGTCATTCTTCCTGCGTTTAAAAAATACTTCGTCCGTCAGGTCCCTGAGAGCTCACGGCATCCCCGCGGGCGATTTCACGTGCCGCTCACGTGTCGTGAATGTGCCCGAGACCCGAGAACAGAGCTGGGCACGAAGGGCTGGGAGAGCAGGAAACGGGAAGAGGGAGGCGGGAAGGGCAGGGGGGAGGGAGCAGCCGACACGTGCAGTGTGATGGGAGAGGCGGGGCGCGGCGGGGAGAAGCGGGCTCTGCGGGGCAGTCCACCGCGAAGGCACCTACTGGAGTCTGGGGACCTCCCGGAGTGTGCTGGGCACATGCATGCCGGGCCTATGCGCTGGGGTGGGCCGTGGTGTCAGGACCCCCCAGAAGGCGTCTCTCCATCATTCATACAAGTGAACGCGTCAAACAATATTAAGGGGACAGAGTGTGGGACCCCCCCCTTAACGCGGCCACCAGAGAGTGTCAGCCTCTGACCGAGAGTGAGGCTGCAGCTGCCTGTCCCAGACACAGGACAGCGAGGCGGGGCGCTGGGCCAGCCTGCAACCTGACGGCCAGGGCGGAGCGCTCGGTCCCGGCGTGAACTGCGCCAAAGCCTTCCGCGTGGAGCCCGGGCACCCGCAGGCCGGTCCCTGCTGGGACTGACGCTGTGCTCGCACAGCTGTAGCGCCGCAGGAAATGCTGTTGGCTGGTCTCCGTCGCACCGTTGCCACCCCCGTTTAGCTCGCGAGGGTTCCCGTAGCCATCTGCTCATACCCAGTGCCCGCGGATTTCAGGGAGGAAGCGGGGCCAGAGAAAAGCCTCGGCCCCGTCCTAGGCCCTCCACGCCCTGCTGTGGTCTCACCTGGGAACTAAGCGGACACCTACGAGGCTCCGGTCCTGTCTTCATGCCTTCAGTGGGGACATGCACTAGGACGCCGCTCCGCGTGCCTCCCCAGTCCAGACCGCTTACTCCGCCGGCAGAGCAGAGCCGCGGGGGCCCGGAGGACCAGGGCCTGGCCCCGCATTCATTGGGGTGCAGTCTCGGTGGGCCGCCGTTCACGCATTGTCTCTAGCACATGCGCCGTCCGGCTCCTGGACCACAGACACAGCTGAGAGAAAGCCTGGGCGGCTGACGCCTGAACAGGGGAGTGAAAGGCAGCGCGTGCCGACATTAAACCTGGGCCTGGGCCCGGGACACGCGGCGCAGACGGGCTGCGTGTGCTTGTGGCAGTGCGCTGGGGCTACTGCGGGACGCCAGGTGGACGGAGCTGCTGCGTGTGGCCTCGCCAGCATCGGCCAGGACCAGACACCAGCCTCTGCCCTGTGGCCCACAGCCTCCCAGCAGGTTGGAGGCTGTCGGCATGCTGTCGCCCGGAACCACTCGCCCCCAGTCCTGCTGGCGTCAAAGATGTCACTTTGCAGGCCTCGAGCTGCAGCCTCGGCGGCTGACGTGTGGCTCCTGCTCGGAATGAACCGTGCCCACACGGCTGCTCCGGTCTTGTGACTCAGTCACTCCTTGGATCCACACAGACAAGCCAGGCTCAGGACCCAGCTGGAACGGCCTCTGCAGGAGGTCGCCATGGTCCCGCGAGCCCTCCTCCTGATGCCCTACTGCGTGGAAGCGCACACCCGCCCCTCATGGCAGCTTGCCCTGTCCAGGCTTTTGCCACAGCGCACTGATGCAGGCTCAGTGGCGGCCTGCTCGTGTCGCTTGTTGTCATGAGCCGGGTTTACATCAGAGGGCGACTGCTCACGGAGCCCGGTCTCTGCCCGCTCTGTGGGCGCAAGCCTCTCCAACCTGCCGCCTGCTGGAGTCCACTGCAGCTCTGCGGGTTGGCACTGACCGCTGATCGGCACAGCAGCCACCGTCCCTGCATCCTGCTGCTGAGAAACGTGGTCTCACTGTCTCGCCAGGCTGGGAGACGAGGCAAGTGAGAAGCCATGGCTCCCCTGAGCACCCGTGGAGCACACTGACAGCGTTCCTGCCACCGCAGCACTGAGGGCGTTCAGGCCAAGGCACCGGAGCACACGTTAGGGGGTGGCCGCGTGTCGGTGAGGTGTCCTCTCACTCAACAGGCTAGGGAAACGACAGCGAGACAGTGAAAGGCCCTGGAGATAGCGCGACGTGGCTCGTGCCGTGGAGGAGCCGTGGACTCTGGAGTCGCCTTTCTCGGAGCTCGGCAGCAGCTCCCCAGCAAACTGAGCCCCTCTGGTCGCGGGACAGCCCTTGGTCTCGGGTGACACCGCCTCCTGGAGCACTGAGTGCACAAGGGGAGCCGATTCTAGAAAGCGCCTCCCTCCTCGTGGGCGTGCGCACACGATGGCTGTGTCCCTCGGCACCCACCCCGCCGCAGGCAGCCGTCCCGGCACTGCCCTGGGCTCCACGCTGCCGGAGCCTGTGAGACCTGCGGCAGAAGGCGCTTCATTCCGATGCCAGGAAGTCCTCCCGGCCTGTTTGCTTTATTTCCGGAGGAAAACATGCATTTTAAAAATGTGTTTATTCCTGAGCCAGACAGCATAAGACTTTGTAAAAATTGTTAGAAACAGCGTGAACAGTCCTAATGTGCTGACCAGGTGGTTCACGCTGCATTCTCCCCATGCCGGCCACGTGGTCATCAAACCACCCCGGGCACCGGGTCTCCTATGCTGGGCGGGAAGCCACGCCGTAGCCGCCCGGGCAGCCGCAGGGCTGCAACGCCCTGCACCCTCACTTTCCTGATGGGGGCGCGAAGTCCGGGTTGGTGCCCAGATGCGCTTCACCTTGATCCCTGTCCCTCAGGTATCCGCACTCCTCCCCTGCCTTCTTACCTGCCCACTTCCAGTTTCTGTCCTCCAGTGCAGACACTCAGCACACTGAGCGGGGACGGACACCGTCTCCTTCCTAGTCGGCTTCGGTCTGTCAGCGGGAGATCTTCACGCCGTCCACTTCTGTCCAACGTCGGGGTCTTGCTGTTTGTGTGGCTGAGTAGATTCCGTGGGGCGCATGTGCCACGCTGTCCATCCAGTCATCCGTTCGTGGCTCATGTCTCAGCGGTTGTGAATCACGCTGCAGTGAACATGGGTGTGCAAGGGCTTTCCAGCTGTGCGTTCTCCTGTCCGTCGGGTAGACACCCAGGAGTGGGACTGCTGGGCCACACGGCAGCTCTAGTTGTAGGGCTCTGAGGGACCTCTCCACGTCGCTCTCCACAGTGGCCGGACCAGTCTCCATCCCCTCCGGCAGCCCCGCCTGCACTTCTCACTTTATGTATTTTTAATCTTCGCCGTTCTGGCTGGGGTCGGGGTATCTCACTGCGGTTTTGATCTGCATCCCCCCCATGATGAGGGAGGGTGAGCGTTTTTTCATTTGCTTTTTGGCCTTTCATACGTCTTCCTTAGAGAGCTGTCTTCTCATACCATTTCCCATCTTTGAACTGGGTCGATCGTTTTATTTTCAGGTAAGCTGCCTGAGCCCCCGCGTATGCCGGTGCCCAGCCCCTTCTCCTTCTGGGAGGCAGTCCACACAGGGCTGCTGAGTCACTCTGCTTGTTGTTTCTCTCGCTGTGAAGAAGCTTTTTAACCTGATGAAGGGAATCCCGGGGAAAAGAAAGAAGCAAAACATTTAAGGGACACAAAATCGGAACATGATGTGTTGGTGATAATCTGTATGATCCTATCTTTGGCTGGACTAGATGCAGTGTATTCATGCTAGGAAAAATGCATTTGCATGCTGTAATGATATACAGTAATGAAATGTATAAAAAATAATAAAGTAAAATAAAAATTCCAAATAAGTAAAAGAGAATGAAATTAAAGCAAAAAAAAAAAAAAAAGAAAAAAGAAAGAAAGAAGAAACGAGCCCCTTCTAACATCCTTAAAGAGCATTCTCTGCCTATACGAACCCTCCTAAATTTCATTCTACGGACCAGCAGGTGGCATCATGGTTGTCGCTGGACTCCCACAAAGTCAACTGTGGTTCGAGTCCCAAACCTGGTGGCTTACCTCATGCTGGGCACATGTGTGTGTGTGCCCAAGATCTGAGAGGAAAATGGAGAACGGGTTGTGACCTTGTCATCCCTCAGGGGTGATTTCTCGCTGTCTGTCTCTCTGGCAAGTGTTAGCACCCTATAGCAAAGATCTCTCTTAAAGTAATTCTTCCACTTGAAGTCAGAATCACATTTGCAGTGGACACGTTCTGACTGGAAGCCTATGTTCAGGGCTGCACACTGTTGTTTTTCTAGCCTGCCCCGTCACCTCTGGCAGGGTGTGCGTTTATGCACACATGCGTACTTCCATGTGTCGGTGTATGCACACACGCACACACACTTTTTCAGGAAAAGCAAATATTAAGATAAGCAGTCTCAATGAAAGGGTATATAAATACCACAGGGTATTTATATTTTCCGTGTAATACATTTTCTCTTCTTTGTGAGAAGATCTATACCTTGCTCTTCACTCTGAACCCAGGAAGTTTCTGACCACAGGCTGGACTGTGCACGAGCGATGGACCGAGAGTGGGCGTTGCTCTGTCTGCAGCCCTCCAGCACGCAGTGGGCTCCCAGCCCAGAGGGTGGGCCAGGCCCTCCAGCAGGGGCGGACGGAGCGGGTGGCAGGGGCAGTGCGGACGCACTCAGTGAGCAGTCCACACGGAGCAGTCCCCGCGGGGAGCTGAGGGTGGCCCTGGATGTAGCAGGAGCCAGAATCCGGGGCAGTGAGGGCAGCAGGGGGCAGGGCCAAGCTTCGGTCCCTCTTGCTGTGACTGTGAGCCTCGTGCATGCTCACACCTGCCCAGGGCAGGGCCAGCCCCTACCAAGTTTAGGGCAGACGCTGCCTGTGCAGGGCCGCCCCTCTTGCTGGGCTCCGTCCCGCACAGGGGCCTCCCTGCCTCCCTCTCCTGCCCTGACACGTGGGCTTCAAAATGACCTACCTGGGCCACTGCCCCCGTGTCTTTCCCGGTGACCCCACGCAGGGCAGGAAGAGGCAGGTGTCCCTCAGAGGTGCTGGGATGTGAGCCGGCCAGGCCACCCCAGCTCTGGCAGACTTGAGGGGCAGCAGGGTTTTCTGGAGGACCCTTGATGAGCCGGACTGCAGGGAACACATGCAAGGCAAAGGCGGGGGTAAAAGAGGGCCTGTCTGGGCCAGCAGGTGGCACGGAGGTCAAGGTGCTGGGCTCCACGTGGCCCACTGAGTGGTTCGAGTCCTGGACCCAGCGACTTGCACAACAGTGCAGGTATGTGTGTGTGTGTGTGTGTGCTGCCCCAAGTCCCAGGAGGAGGGGCACAGCATGGCCATCCCCTGTGGGCGCTTTCTCACTTCCCCTCCTCCCTCTCCCTCTCTGTCTCTCTCTTAGCCAAGTGCACACGTCCTATAACCAAAAAAAAAAAAAAACAAAAAAAAACAAAGTGAGTGTATTTCTGAGCAGACTGCCCACTTTGCCTTTCCTCGGTTTTGAACTTCTGGGCCCACGTTTCCCGCCAGCGCCCAGAGTTCTGGTTTGCGTTCTAGGTACCTGACCCTGCAAGGCGGCCAGCACAGACCCTCCCTGGAGCCCTGCAGGGAGCTCTCGAATGGGCCCGGGACAAGCCCTGGACACGCAGCAGAGGGATGGCGGGCTCCTCGGCCCTCTTTAGGCCAGACAGTGACGTCTGAGGCCGGATGAAAGGCTGGCGGGGAGGGGCCCTCGGGCGTTTGCAGGGGAGACTTGGCCCCTGTGTCCGACGGCCCTCACTGCTTTGTGTCTGAGCAGAGAAAGCATCAACTTGATATATTCTGATCTTTCATGAAAAATCGGCAAAAATAACCTTTGGAAAGGGAAAATGTAATTTTCTTTTATTTGGAGGAAACATTGAACTTTCTGAATCAGGGGACAGACACAGGGGTGGTAGTGACATTTCACAAACCCGCAAGTCATGACTGCCTTGTGCCTAGAATGGCAATGTTTAGAAGTCCCTCTGACCCGGAGGAGAGGCTTCTGGGCTCAGACCCCCGCCCCAGCTCACGCGGCACCTCCAGGCCTGTGATGGCCCACATGGGTGCTGGCCTGGCGCTCAGCATTCGCCACCGCCCCGGCCTCAGGGCTGACAGCTGCGGTTAGAACAGCAAGCGTGTAAGGTATGCAGGAGAGTGACCTTGGGAGGATCTGACTGCCAGAAGGTGCGTGCACTCCCCAGAGACAGACGGCGGGAGAGGGAGAAAGCAGCCCCGGGGAGTGTGGTCGCCCCGTAAGCCCTCTCCCCTGTTTCTCTATCCCGTCTGGGTTTCAGGGACATGCATGTGCACCCAGCGTGTTTCTCCAGCAGCCAGGGTGGGATTTGAATTGCAGTCGGCCCCGTCAGGTCTGGCTCCCTCCGCGGGGGCTGAAAGATTTTTTTTTTTTTTTTTTTTTTAAATTTAGTTGTTTTCTTTTTTTTTTTTTTTTCTTTTTTTTTCGGAGAGGTTTTCGCTATAGGGCGCGTGCGCTCGCCAGACAGACAGACAGAGAGAGACAGAGAGATAGAAAGCGAGAAATCACCCCCCAGGGGGGATGGCCACGCCGCAATCCCTTCTCCTCCAGTCTCCTCTCGGGATCTTGGGCACGCACGCACATGCGCCCGGCGTGAGTTTAAGCCGCCGGGTCCGGTATTCGAACCGCGGTCGACTACGTGGGAGTCCAGCGACATAGCCATTACGCTAACTGCTGGTCCCCGGGGCTGAAAGATTTTTAAAAAATAGATGTTAAGTTTGGATATCCCCTCTCCTGGTGTGAGGGGCTTCAGTAGCGCACCTCTTCGGGTGGGCAGCTGGGCCACATCTGCCCGTAGGAAGGAAAAGAATATCCAGCGCTCTGGACCAGACACGGGCCGGGACTGCACCCACGTGGATGGCGGAACACCCTGCGAGGGTGGGACACAGCAACTTCTCCATAGTTACGGAGGCGGGAGGGGCCTGACCGACTCGTGAAACTAACCCCCGCCCCCCCCCCCCCCCCCCGCCACGGCTACGAGCAGACGAGCGTGTTCCGAGAGGAAGGACGCTCTGGGCCGCCCCGCTCTTCCACGCGGCACTCGAATACCTCACAGAAACACGTTTATAACAGGGACAAGTATCCGAGGGATTAACACAAATCCTTTTTAGACATGTTTAAATAAACCAAAAATTTTACAATTTTGGGTCATTTTTAGAAATGCATTAGATAATCAGGACCAGCAGATGGCATAACGATTACGTTGCTGGACTCCCGCATAGTCAGTCTTTATGCAGTTCCAGACCTGGCAGCTGGAAACTCACACCGGGCACATGTGCGTGCGTGCCCAAACTCCCGAGAGGAGAGTGGAGAAGGAAGTGCCGCATGGCCGTGCCCCCGGGGGTGCTTTCTCGCCATCTCTCTGTATTTCTCTGTCTCTCCGGCAAGCACACATGCCCTAGAGCAAAAATCTCTCTTAAAAAAAGATGGAATGCATTTGATAATCAATTCCAATATTTACCGGCCTAATTCTGAGCAATCAAAAACTGATATCTGAAGACACTGATTAATTGTCTTTCCTTGAACTAAGCCAAAGAGCAGCTGCCCACAGAGATAGAATCAATACCTTCCTTAACAGCTTTTTCACAATTGCCCGAGTTACTTTCCAAAAACCTTAGCAGTTCCTGACTTTCAATACAGATTAAATTTAAAACATTCGATGGTGCACACGTCATTAATGATCCATTCTAATGGCGACTGTGGATGCGGTCTGAGCGGGTGGGCAGCGTATGTAATGGGTAACGGCAATTCGTGTCCCGGTGTCTCAGCAGCTGGAACCGCATGGCCCGCTGTGAGCCACGCTCCAGCCCGGACCTGTGACACCGGCCGTGGCGTCCTCCGTCTGCAGCATCGTCCCGGTTACTCGGCACCTCGAGCCCTCAGCCCCCTGCCCGGGGCCCCCGCTGGCTCCGTACCTCTCTGCTGTCAGGCCGTGGCCCCGTTTCCGTGTATGAGTGTGGACACGCAGAGCTCCTTGTCCGTGCCTTGCCATTTGACATCACATGAGAAGAACCTCTTTTCATTTCTTTGTGTTTTGCTTCTAAGCTAGAGAGCGCATGTGCACAGCAGAGAGCTTAGAGACAGGTGAGGGAGAGAGCGGCCCAGTGAGCATGCACGCCACACCCTCCTCCTCCGCTTCCCACCCCGCCGGGTTGGGGCACACATGCACGCACGCTCGGTGTGTTTTTCAGTCCCAGTCCTGCCAAGACTGGAATTCAAACTGTGCGGTTGGCCACGTGGGATCAGCTCTCCTAACCATGAGGCCGTGGGACTGGCCCCAGATATTTTATTTAATCCCAGGAGAGATCATTCACCATGTAACGGTTATGTTTGTTAGTGTGTGTCTACAGCTTTCTTGTTTTTAAGTCCTCGTAAGAGCATCCCTTCCTAATTTAGATTCCATGACACATTGCGTCGTAATTCACAGTTGGTACCACGTGACATGGAAGTTTCGGCTGATCCTGGTTCCCTGCACGGAAAGGCTACCCTTGAAAATGGCGAGAGGCCGACCACGTAAACTCGCAGGTGCTTTGTCCAGTAGGGAGCAGTGCGAACATGGTGGGGGCCCTGAGCTGGGCAGAGACTACGGCTTCGCCAGGAGCAGAGGCAGCAGGCCTGGATGTGAGGCGAAGGGCCAAGGACACCCTCGAAGAGCCGCAAGAGTTCAGACAGATGGCCGGACAGCTGGCAGCCCGTGGTACTGTGGTGAGGAGTGAGCACGCAGCTCCTACCACACCGTGCATCGTAGCTTGGGCCACTGTCACAAAACCCCACAGACGAGAGCTGAGACAGCGACTTTCCGCAGTTCCAGAGAGGGCAGCCTGGGCTGGCGCGGCCACTTGGCGTCCAGCGAGGGCCGGTCCTGGCCTGCAGGCAAGCACGGCTCACTCGGTCCTCGTGCGGCCGACAGAGCTGGGGTCAGCAGTACGGCTTTGTGTGCATAAGGGTGATAGTTCCTTAGTCTGTCCCTGCTGCTGTCACAAACACCTGAGAGGCCACCTGTGGGCCGGACGTGTGCCCTCACAGCTCTGGAGGCCGGGAACAACAGAGGCCCCAGCAGAGCCGGTGTCCACCGACGGCCACCCTCTGCCCCGACACGTGCCTCTCTCTGCGTCCTCACCTGGCCCAGGAGAGGGCAGAGAGACTAGCTAGTCCCTTACAGCGTTTTGTAAGTGCTGGTCCCCCACGGCCTTCAGTGCCCTGGCAGAGACCCAGAGCGAGGACGCCCCTCAGGTGTCTCAGAAGGCGGCATTCCCAATGGCACCCCTCACCTCCCAAAGGTCCCCTCACTCCAATGCCATCCCACTGGGGTTCAGCGTGGCCGTGTCAGAGTGCGACTGTCTGGCTCAGAGCAACAGCGGCGATGGTGAGCAAATGGCACACAGCTCATATTCGTTTCCTTTTTTTTTTGGAGACACTTTTGCTATAGGGCATGTGCATTCACCAGAGAGACAGAGAGACAGAAAGCGAGAAATCAGCCCCCGGGGAAGGCCACACCGCAATCCCTTCTCCTCCATTCTCCTCTCGGGATCTTAGACACATATGCACACGCGCCTGGAGCGAGGTTTTTGTTTTATTTGTGTGTTTTCGCCTGGTGCCCAGTGCAGTGAGCTGACCCTGCCGGTCGGCTCTGACCAGGAGTTTCACACTATCTCCGTTAGGCACTGGTGACCGTGACAGACTGCATGTGTTGAAAGTGAAGTTCAGTAAGTCATGACATGCATACACAAAGAACTAACCTGGCGTGAGTTTAAAGGTCCAGGACTCGAGCCACAGTTGACTACGTGGGAGTCCCTCTGCTGGCCCCGGACACATCTGAGCCTGTCCCAGCTTCCAACTGAGGGGGCTCTGGGCAGCCAGAAAGGGGCAGTGCCTTTGTCGTGAGTGCCATGGTTGGAGTGTGACGGTGATGTGACCGAGAGGCCTCTGATGGCACAGGTCTGGACAAATAGTCCACTTCCCCAGACGTGGAGTCAGGAGGGAGGGCCCGCCTGAGCAGTGGAGGGGGCATGGACACACCGGACACGCGGGTTTCCATGTGGCCCCTGCTCTGCTCTCGGGGGCACGGCCACGTGGAACAGGGCTAGGTCCCGACTGGCACCATGTGCACCGTCCGTGGCCCCTCAGCTCCCTTCTGTCCTTCCTAAAGCACGCGTTGCAGTGGACAGCCAGGGTGGCATCGGGGGGGCAGACCTCTGACCCTCCTGGCCACAGGCGTGCTCACCAGGCTTGCTCACGGATCCGATTAGCACCGACGGCTTCAGGAGACATCGCGGGCGTGATCCGGAAACAAGAGGACCCACCAGCTGCCTCCTTTGTGGTGAGACGTGTATGAGGCCACGAGTGCCGTACGTCTGCGCCGCAGGAGAGGCTTCTGTGCTGAGGCGTGGCCTGCACCAGTGAGTTTAATGGGCTGGCAGAGGGAGACCAGACGGCCTTGGGACGTCACCTCCTCCAGGAGAAATGACTTCGAGCCGACACACAAACTAGCCAGCGCTCTGGACTGTGCGAGGGTGACCTGAGCACGTGGACGGCGATCGTGGGCCTGCTCGCTGAGCCGGCGACTCGGAGACGGGCTGTGCCCGCACTTCTCTCCCCGCAGCCCACAGGACCCCGCGCTCAGCAAGTGCCAGCAACATGTGGCTCGAGCCCACGCTCCAGCCCCGCTGTGACAGGCTCCCACCAGACGACAGGGCGCCGTCTCCCCGACCCTTGGCAAGCACATTGAGGTGGTCGAGGCAGCCACCACCCCGAAGTTCGAAACCACCCTCGCCAACGTGCACCTGTTCTCCCACAGAGACATGCGCGGGGACGTACGGGTGCTCTTCCCTGTAGGACAGTTTCAGAAATGAGCAGTTTTCAGGGACTCTGAAGCAGGAAGCCCCAGCTAAGAAGCAGGGCGGGACACTCCACGCAAGGAGCAGACTGAGTCCACAACGCCTTCCCAAGAGCCTCCGGCTCCCTGAGGGCCAGAGTGAGCACTTCCGTTTGCGGTGGCTGCTTGGGGTCGCTGTCATGTTCTCTCACGTGCCGTCTGCTGTATCTCCGAGGAGCTGTGTCCAGGGCCTTCTTGCTTTCAGCTGACCTGTTTTTCCATGCCATGCCTGTACCGTACTGGCCGGATGTGAGCATCACAGGAGGCCATGGGGCTGGCAAGACACGGCCGCCGCCGCCTGTTCATCAGTTATTACGGACTTGCTCTCCCAGTGAACTGTGGGATGAACGTAGAGACACGCCTGCCCAGACTGCTCGGACACGGCCGGCACGGTGAGCGGCACTCGTGTGTTTGGCCGTCTTTCTGCCTGGCTTTCCTCCCTGAGTCTGGGTCTTGTCCTCACCTTGCACCCCACGCCTGGTCTGGGTCTTGTCCGCACCTTGCACCCCGCGCCTGGTCTGGGTCTTGTCCCCACCGTGCGCCCCGCGCCTGCTCCCCTCACAGCCAGCAGCTTTTCTTTCCGCTCCTGCACCCTGGCAGGACGCTGGGCCGTGGGGAGGAGCTGTCCATGGTAGTGCATGCCCGGCTCAGATCCTGGCTGACTTCTCTTCTGATTTTAATATTCCTTGCTATAAAATCATTTCATCTGCACATAAAGCACCCTTTCTCTCCATATTTCCGTAGTAATGTTGAGCAGTAAACTCGCTGTGTCCGCTGAGCCTCCAGGTAACATGGCCTCTAAGTGACGATCGAGAGCCCTTCTTTCTCCTGACCGCAGGACAGCACCGCAGCCTTTCCCACGGAGCGCAGGCCGCTGCGGGATCCGGCACGGGTGCGCATGCACGTGAGGTGGCGATGGCGCCTCCGTGCTCCCCACGACGCAGGCACACTTCTCTCTAACTCGTTGGTACCATAGCTGATGTCATGTATTCTACCTGAAAAAATAAAAATATGTGAATATATAGTCAAGGTATATGACGGGGTCTTCAAAAAGTTCATGGAAGCGTATGCAAGGAGAGAACTGTAGATTTCAAGTGTTGTGTGCCAAATGGAATCACACCTCAATTCCGTGTTCCCTCAAACTTTTGGGAGTCCCCTCGCACTAGGCTGTGTTCACACGGAACGACTCTGACGGCCACCGGCTTTACCCTCCACAGGAGTTTGTACTTGCGTCTACCTGGGCTCCCGTAGAGCATGATGGAAATGGGAAATGCCACTTTGTGGAGTCAAAGGTCAGCAGCAGCAAGTAGCGCTGGAACGTCACACTGGCCAGCCGGAATCAGTGCTCATGGGCTGGTGACCGTCTGGACCTCCCCCTGCTCTCCTCTCGTGGGGACCGTCCCGGACTCCCCCTGCTCTCCTCTCGTGGGGACCGTCCCAGACCTCCCCCTGTTCTCCTCTCGTGGGGACCGTCCCAGACCTCCCCCTGTTCTCCTCTTGTGGGGACCGTCCCGGACTCCCCCTGCTCTCCTCTCGTGGGGACCGTCCTAGGTCCCGAATGTCTCTGCCCAGCCAGCCTTGGTCAGAGGCGGTCGGCCTGCTCGCGTCTTACCCTTAGCTCTGTGGGACCGATGGGGAACAGCAGAGCTTGACCTCCCAGAAGCCACGTGGATAGTGCCATCAGAAGGTGACACGGCCTGCGACCCTCTTTACAGAACGACCAGGAGCCAGGAATCCTACGGGGTGGCGGTGGCATTCAGACTGGTGGCGTTGCTGGGAGTGCATGCAGACACTTCTACACTCTGGAACTTTCTGTGTGGTGGTTTGTCCTCCAGGCTGGGCTGGTAAACAGGCGATGCGTGTGTGAAACGCCGTGGACCCGCCCTGTGGCTGTCACAGCTGGCGGGCTGCTCTGAAGTCCTTCTGTTTGCTTAGTTAAATGAGGGTGCCACCCTGATGGGGGGCCTCCGGCTAGTTTTAGAAGAGATTTGCCTCTGGGCTGCGCACGAGTGTGGGCCTGTGAGCGACCGTGTCCACCTCTGAGATACAGCAGACCCTGACGGTGAGTGTGCAGAGAGCTGGGTCCCCGTGCCCGGCCTGAGCTCCCAGAGCGGTATGGACCTGGGCCGGCACATGGCGTGGGGCTAAGGCAGCTGGATCCCACCTGGCCAACTGTGCGGTTCAAGTCCTGGACCCGGCAACTTGAAAAAAAACACGGGCATACGCATATATGTGCCCAAGTCCTGAGAGGAGAATGGAGGAGGGACTGTGGTGTGGCCGCCCTCCCTCTGAAGGGTGGTCTCAGTGTCTCCCCGACCCCCGCAAACATACAACTGTGACAAATGAGAAGAAAAGAAAAATAAATGTGTGAACACAGAAGAGTGTCTCCTTGTGAAAGATGGCCTAAGGCGTATGTGGGTGTGTGAGACCCGGGCGTGACACGGGACAGCAGCAGCTGCTCGTCATTTGTCAAAGGACGGCGTCTCACAGTCCAGACACAGCCTGACCTAGATGGTGCGCCCTGGACGCGATGAAGAGAGACCCAGGCTGCCCTCAGCACCCGGGGCAGGCCAGCCCCGACTAGGCCGTGCCCGCCGAGAAGGCCAGCCCTGGACGGAGCCCCCCAGCGCCTGCAGCGGCTGCCTGGGGGCTTCCTGTCTCCTGCCGTTCCCAAATGGGGGCTCTCGTGAGATAATGCTCGGCCGACCCTCCCTCGGCCACCCCTGCCAGCCGTGGCAAGGGCCGAGGTAGCTCCGTAAGCACATGGCTGCCTCCCTGCACTGGGGGTCGAGGGACTGAGCACCTGGAGGGACCCCTATGTTTCTTAAACAGAAAGTAACTAGAGGGCGTGCGGGAGAGAAGGTGAGAAAGCACCCCCCGAGGGGGACGGCCACGCCACACTCCCTTCTCCTCTAGTCTCCTCTCAGGATTTGTGGGCATGCACGCACATGCACTAGGCATGTTTTTCAAGTTGCCAGGTCCAGGACCCGAACCGTGCTGTGGCCAGCTGGGACCCATCCACCGCCATGCCCGCTCCATAGCCGGCCGGTCCGTGTCTATTTCAAAGCGTCCTTTTCCAATTATGAAAGAAGTCCCTGCAGCTGCAAGTCCAGGAACACTGGAGCACCGATGCCATGGCGTGTGCTGACAGGGGCACCGGTGTCTGCCAAGCGCCAGCAAATCCCGCGTGAGCTGCCGAGTGGGTGCGGCCATGGGGCTGCAGACCGCGAGACACAGTGCCTTCCTCCCAGGCCGGTGGGGAACAGGGGACTGAGGCTCCTCACCCCAGTCCCTCTCCCTTCCCTTAGCAAACTGGACTCCTCCAAGCCTGGGCTGGCCGCTGTGGACGGGGCCTAGTGCGTGTCCCCCACCGTGCTAGGTTGCGGGAGAGAGGCCACCCTCAGACCGGAGGCTCTCTGCAGTCCCCATCCCTTCCTGGCTGTCCTCTTGCTGTTCAGCTGAGGAGTTTGCAGGCCGTAGTGCTGGCGCCGATGTTCACGCCCTTCTCTTATATGTAGAAAATGCTGACAGGTACGGGCTCGGGCCCGCACCTCCCTTCTCCGCAGACTCACGTGTTGGCAGGGCCCGTGCACGGCCACATGTCACATTCACACATGCATACGGGAAATGCAGGGCCACTCACACACGCGCAGGCACACACCCGCTTTCTAGAAAGAGTCGCAGCGATTGCGAGGTTGGCGCAGTCGAAGGTCTCAGGAGGAGTCAGGTCCTGAGTTCACAGGGGCTGCAAGCCCGGACAGTGTCTCTGGCAAAGGCCCAGCAGCCAGGCCTGGGCCCGCAGCTCCGCGGGGCTCGGCGGGGCTGCATGAGGGAAGTCACCGAGCGCCCTAGGCTAGGGTTGAAGCAGGAGTGCGGAAGGTGAGGGACAGAGCTAGAACGGCTGCCATGGTGTCATGTGAAGGTTCAGGCCGCCGTCGCCAGCCTCCAGCGATCACAGCTGCGTTCTCGGGTTAGACACCCTCCGCTGGCTGGAGAAAGCTCGCCCTGAGCGTTTCAATTCTGAGGAAATTCAGCGGCCGGGAGAGTGGGCATCTTGTGTCTGTCAGACAGAACAGCGGAGGCGTTGCAGACAGCACAGGGAGTAGCCTGCAGCCGCGTGGCCTCCAGAGGTCTCCACACGGCCGCTGACCCACGGGGTGGCTGGCCGAAGGCAAAGCGGCCTGCCCTCGGTCCTGGAACCTCTTGTTTCTTGGAGAAGCCCGCCTGTCCCCGTCTGCAGCTGCGTTTATACAGGGGACTGGACTGCCGTCCACATTCTTCCCTCATCTGTTTGTGACCACAAACATCATTGCAATATCACAGATAGTGGACCCTTTAGAATACTCTAAATCAAACAGAAAATATGCAGAATACCTTGGTCTACCCAGCGCTCCTCTAGCCTTCATTGGCATCTGTCTTTGTACTTCCAAATGGTGCAAAAGACAAATGTCAGGTCCACAGAGACATTCTGGACGCTCTCTAGGCCGAAGATGCTGACAAGTAAACGGGGCAGACGGCCACCACGGCTGGTCCTCAGGGGCCTGGAGGGGCCGCCAAGGCTCCGTGTCCACCCGTGTGGCTGCAGGAACACACACACGCACACACATGGCCCCCAACAGATGAAGGTCCTCAGACCCCATGGACAGATCGCAACGGCTACCCCGATGTACACCGGAACCTTCACCACCTGGCAGTGGGGCCACCACCAAATACATGGTGTCAGACCGCCGTGACCTCGCCGGGCAGACAAGGGGGAGCCAGGGCGGCAACTGCCAGGGCTCTGGAGACTCCTCAGGACTGCCCCCTCCCTCCCCACTCCTCCACGGAACCACCCCGAGCCCTCCCTGCCCCTTCCCTTCTCACTGCCTGCGCCATGTGCATCCCTGCGTGTGGGCCCGGTCTGCCTTCCGTTGCTGGCCTCTCCCTCCCGCTCGCTCCCTCTCTGTCCCCCTCACCCCTCCGAGCTGGGGAGCAGGGTCTGGACTGGAACCTCTGACCTGGCCACGAAGACGCACACCCTGTCCCAGTTCACTCAGGAGTCTGGTGACCTCCGGGGCTGACCCTCGTGTCCGTCACCTGCGAGGGTCAGGTACTTTCAATCAGCTGGGGTCTCTTCGTGGTCTTTGGCACACGCACACACACGTACAGACACATGCACACACACACATTTATTCTCCCTGTCTACAGGTAATTCTGTGAATCAACTTCCTGTGCAAGTGACTAAGATAGCCAGGGCTTAAAACAGCAGCTTAGCACAGACCCGTCTGCGTAAAAATCATGTACCTTAACGCAGTGTTTGAAAAATACTCACGATAAGGCTGGAGAAAACGCATACACGGATATCGACGTCCCCAAGTGTTGTTTCTAGCGCTGTGACGGGGAACACCGTCCTGCATGCATGTGAACAAGGACGTTCACGTCGTCACCAGGCAGGGCCGGCTGAGGGATAGCGGGACTGCAGGGCGGCCTGACTCAGCCGTGGCCTCGAGTCTCCCGCGCGTCCTCCTCAAGGGCTGACGAAGGTTCTCGCGGCACGGAGACAGGGCCGCTTAACCCTGGAATGGCCTCAGATACTCAGACTTAATCTAATGTCGGATGTCGAGATAAAGTTGTATATACTAATTACACGCAACAAACTGAGTTCCGGTCTCCCGGACTGCTCGTGGGGGTGGCTCCCGAGAAGATGAGGTGCCTGTGGCCTCCCCGTCGCAGCACGCCTTCTGAGATGGTGTCACTCGGGGCACACACAGCTCCCTGAGGGCCGACTTGGGACGGAAGGTGCACCGTGGCTTCCCAAGCCGCGTGCTCTCACGGCGATGACTTAGCCCAAGCTGCCTCCCACGTTGCCCTGCACCATTTTCACTCATTCGGGTTGGGGTGCGTGGACGCCCTTCTCGCACCGGGAAAACACGCCCAAAGTGTCACGAGAGGCTGCGGTGGCGTCAGGCTACCTGCGGGGCATCCGCCACCCCGGGGGGCAGCTGTGCCCGGTAGAAACCGTCCTGTCCTGGGGTCCCGCAGCCAGCGCTGCTTGGCGGACGGCTTCGGCTTACCTTACGGGAGGCGCCCGGAGCGGAGGTGAGAGTGACTGCGGAGGGCGCCCGGGTGTTCTCGGGTGCAAGCTCGTTCCGGAATGAGCTGTGTCCATGATGGTTCTGAACTTAGCGGAGGTTATTTCTTTTATTTTTCATAATCAAGCGGCACTAAAAAAGGTCCTGGCAAATGGCCGGAAGTATTTCATATTTTGTAGTATCTGGGACTGTACCTGCGGAACTTGTTATTTCCGAGTTGGTACTAAACCTGGGGCATTCTCAAGTGTTCCGATCGTGTTTCCCACACGGAGGCGCCCCTGGACTGTGCGCTCAGGTTGGGGTACCTGGGCAGGGCCTCAGGGGAGCCTCTGGAGTTGCGATTTCTACCTCTCTCCTGCCTTCTTCATACCCTCAAAATAATATTGAAGAAAGTGTTCATTTTGGTATTTATGTGTGAATTGTTTTGCTTAATTTATCTTCAACTAGGATATGATTACCTGAGTTATTTTATTGCTTAACATATTTGAACGGATGTGGAAGCCCCTCAAACCGTTTTCATGGTGAGTGTCCTGAGGTGGCGGAAAGCTTTGGAGATCCGTCAGCACCCCCGTGTTTGCTTGGCTTCACTCTCTTGGGGAGGAGCACCGTCACACGCAGTCATCCCCGGGGTGACCTCCAGCAGCGAGGTCTGTGCGGTGCCAGACTCTCCCAGGACTCACTGGGTAGAATGCAGAGCAGAGAAGGCGGGTGCAGTGGCAGCGGTGCGTGTGTGTGCGTGTGTGTGCGTGTGTGTGCATGTGTGTGTGTGTGTGAGCACACGTGTGACTCTGTAGGACTGGGTACAATGCAGAGCAGAGCGACGTGCACAGTGGCAGCGGTGTGTGTGTGTGTGATGTGTGTGTGTACGCGCATGTGTATGAGCACACGTGTGACTCTGTAGGACTGGGTAGAATGCAGAGCAGAGAAGGCAGGTGCAGTGGCAGTGGTGCGTGTGTGTGTGTGTGTGTGTGTGTGTGTGATGTGTGTGCATGTGCGTGTGTGTGTGAGCACACGTGTGACTCTGTAGGACTGGGTAGAACACAGAGCAGAGATGGCACGTGCATAGTGGCAGCGGTGTGCATGTGTGACATTGTAGGACTGGGTAGAACGCAGAGCAGAGATGGCGTGTGCGCAGTGGCAGCGGTGTGCATGTGTGTGTGTGAGCACACGTGTGACTCTGTAGGACTGGCTAGAACACAGAGCAGAGATGGCATGTGCACAGTGGCAGTGGTGTGTGTGTGAGCACACGTGTGACTCTGTAGGACTGGGTAGAACACAGAGCAGAGATGGCACGTGCATAGTGGCAGCGGTGTGCATGTGTGTGTGTGAGCACATGTGTGACATTGTAGGACTGGGTATAACGCAGAGCAGAGATGGCATGTGCGCAGTGGCAGTGGCACCAGTGTGTGTGATGTGTGTGACATGTGTGTGTGCACACACATGTATGACTCTGGTTCTGTCAGACATACACCCCCACACATAAGTAAGGTAATCATGAGATGCACACACGTGAGAGAAATTGGGTGGCTTTCAGGCCCCCGTCCTGGCAGTCCTTCGGCCCGTGCGGTTCCAGGCCCCCTCCCTGGAGGGCTGGCTGCTCGGCCGTTTTCCCCCCGCCCGGGTCTGCAGTGTGGAGTCCCCGCCCAGTCGCCTCAGCGGTCCGTGCTCACTACGGCCATTGCAGCCTTGTGGGCTACACACCCTGCCCTGGGTGTCGTCTGTCCCCCACACACCCACCGCGTGTTCCGAACAGGTCACGTGGACGCACCAACTATACCTCACATCTCCAGTGCCATCTGCTGAGTGCACTCCAGGTGGCTGGAGGGCCGCTGCCAGGAGAAGTCTGTCCTCCCAGGCCCTAGGGACCTGGCGCTAGGAGCAGCACTGCCGGCCGGGGTCGGGCCTCGGGAGTTGCCGCCGCGTCTGAGCACAGCCCCTCGCACCTCCCACACGGCCCCTCGCTCCTCTGTCCCACGGAGGAGCTCTGGACTCCTGTCTTGCTTCCCCCCAGGGTGCTCCTCGCCGGCACCCCACTCCGCCCAGTCAGTGATGAGAGCTAATTAGCATGCAGAGACACTCGCCCACCTGCCGCGCGGCCCTGGCTCCTCCGTGGAAGGCTCTCCCGCGGCCAGACGCCTGCGTCTGGTGTAGACGCCGTGGTGCCCGGGTCCTGTCCTGCGCCCCCAGCCCGCCTCCGGGGGTTCTGCAGAGCCCTTGGGGTCTTTGAGGACCGGAAGACTGGGACACCAGGGGCGCCCAGACACCTCCGTCCCCCACTCTGCCCAGCTTGCCTGGCGGGGGTGCCTGGGATGGGATCTTCCTGCATTTGACCTGAAAATTCCTGTTTTAAAGTAATGAGGGCTCCATCCAGCTTACGAAGGTGACCGGCGTCGTTTTAGGGTCAAAGGGAGGCGACAGCGCTGAGACGGCAGGTGGGGACCTTGTCTCGGGCGGAGGCCCCCGGGCCTGCCCTGGGAGGGTGGCCACATGGGGTGCGGAGGCGGCCCCAGCTGGCCTCTGCGCACTCGCACCCACCCGGCTGCCGGCAGCCACCTCGGCCCTGCGGTGCCCCGTCTAGCTGGCGGGTCTGGCAGTGGCTGCTGGCCGTGCGAAGGGCAGGCGTGTCACACCGCGGGTGCTGTCCGGGGGCTCCGGGCTGAGGGCTGAACGGGCGACGGTGAGCACGCCCCGGCCCCCGCGGGCCCATGTGGTTCTCTGGCTGCATAAACTGCTCTGCCTAGGCTGGAGAGCGGCTGCCGCCCCTGCCAGTGGGTGCCGACCGGCGACCAGGGCAGTGAGCCGCCGTTCCGTGACGGGGAGGTCCGTGTCTGCGTTCACTTATACTCGCTGCGTTAGGAACTGGCTCTTACCGTGGTGCCCAGGCTGGTCTTGAACTTGAGGTTCTCCTGCCTGTGCCGCCCAAGTAGCCAGGACTGCAGATGGTCCAGGCCTTCTAACTCCTGTAGTCCCCGCCTCCCACAGTGTCCAGCCCCAGCGGTCCCCACCTCCCGCTGTGTCCGGCCCCAGTGGTCCCCGCCTCCCGCAGTGTCCGGCCCCAGCGGTCCCCGCCTCCCGCGGTGTCTAGCCCTGGTGGTCCCCGCCTCCCGCAGTGTCTAAACCTCACGGTCCCCTGTTCCTGCAGTGTCCAACCCGGATGGTCCCTACCTCCCGCGGTGTCTAGCCCCAATGGTCCCCTTTCCCTGCAGTGTCCAACCCCGACGGCCCCCGCCTCCCGCGGTGTCTAACCCCGACAGTCCCTAGCTTACTCAGATTTGCTCCCAACCCTTACTGTTGACCTGTGTGAATAAAAGAGGTTCAATTACTTTGAACTGATTGTTCTCATCTTGGACCAAGGAACCCTGGGCATGGGGCCAGCAGGTGGCGTGGTGGATAGGGCACTGGGTTCCACATGGCCGTCTCCACAGTTTGAGCCCCAGACTGCGTAGAATGAAAAACACGCTGGGTCTGTGTGCGTGTGCCCATAATCCTGAGGGGGGACTGGAGGAGAGGGTTTGTGGGTGGTCATCCCCTCTGGCAGTGATTTCTCGCTTCCCTCTTCTCTATGACTCTCTGTCTCTCTCATATACCCTATGGCAAAAATAAATAAATAAATAAAAAATCTTAAAATAAAGAAAAAGAAACCTGGGCATTAGGCTGAGCTGAGGCTGGGGTGCAGTTTAACGTATGGCATGTCTCCCCTGGGGTCCTGTAAACGCCTGTGCAGAGTCCGAGCTCTTCCCTGGCCGTCGCTGTCCTCGCAGTTCCAAAAGCTGAGGGTACACCTGTCCCCACCGAAGGCTCACTGTGGAGAGGGTCATTACTTATTTCATCCTTCCTGAGCTAAGAGGCCTCTTTTTGACCAGGTCTGCCCACGTGTGTGTCTCCCGAGCTTCCAGTGGCCAGAGCGCACACATGTGCCCATGCCTGGTCTGCCCGGACTGGACCGAGGGCTGACCTGAGCCCGGGCATCCTGTACCCACCCACCACGCAGTGGCCCTCCACCTTCCAGCACCACCGCTGGGCCTGTAACTTCCTTTACGGAGCAAATATATTGGAGACCTACTAAGTGCTTTCTGCTTGAGGTGCGGAGAACATGGTAGGAGACACTGATAAGAACTCTGTCCGTAGAGCTGACCCTGGGAGACGTTCTCAGATAATAGCTTTTAAACACAGCATTTTCCCTTGTTATGGGGGTCTCAGTCCACTGAAGAGACAAGGTGGACGAGGCGTGGACGTGGTAAGAGGCCGGCAGACGCGTGGGGGCCACGGCCCGCAGCAGGGCTCGTCTAACCTGCCAGCAGGTGCGGAGGAACGTCCAGTCCCGGGTGTGCAGAGCACAGGTGGGTGACCTACTCGTGGGTGTAGGACTTCTGGGCAAGCAGGGGCCGTCGACATTGTGATCTGAGCAATGATCCGAGCAGCGAGAGTGATCGTGCCCAGGCAGGACCAGGAGGGGGAGCCACTAAGGTGACCGCCACTCCCTCTCACTCTCTATGGACACATTTGCACACACATGAGCTTGCGCTCTCTGTGGACACCCACATGCTCACTCTCTATCACGTTCTACAGACACATGAGCTCATGCCCTCTCACTCTCTATGGACACACATGCACACACACGAGCGTGCACTCTCTCCGTAGACACACACATGCTCACTCTCTGTCACATTCTACAGACACATGAGCTCACTCCCTCTCACTCTCTATGGACACACGTGCACACACACGAGCGTGCGCTCTCTCTGTAGACACACATGCACACTACTCTATAGACACACGTGCTCTCTCTCTCTGTAGACACACACTCGCTCTCCGTAGACACTCTCCCTCTCTCTCACTCTCTATACACACACGTGCTCTCTCTATAGACACGCATACTCACATAATCTCTCTCACTCTCTGCAGGCACACACGCATGTGCGTGCTCTCTTCGGGGAAGCAGCATGTAGGTCACAGACAGAAACCCCAGGATCTTCCCGTAACAAGCCATTAGGCAGGACAGGCTAAAATCCAGACATCTGCCCAGGGGGACGTGTCCACTAGTTAGCAGCCATGGCAAGGCCTCGGGCCCCTGTTCCTGGACGGGATGAACCGCCTCCCAGGCCTGCACCCCGGGGTGAGGTGCACTGCAGGCAGGCGAACTGAGGCACGCCCTCCGTTTCTAAGTCTGTCTCCATGGCTCAGGACTGCCCAGCGGGCATCCATGTGTGCTCCCAGCTCTCTGCACATCTGAAACGGTCACACGTGGCAGTCCTGTGATGCCACCCTGCAGGGCCCCCCACACGGGGCTGACTTTCCCTGTGTGCGCCTGTGTGAGAGCGAGGCACGAGCAGACAAGCAGCTCTTCGCGGACACCGCCAGCTCGCGGCCTATTACACCCCTACCTGCAATGTCGCACAGACAGACTCGGCGAGGGAGCGCTCTGGGTTCCCTGCTAGGCTCCTTTCACCAGCACCCCAGTTTCTAGCACTCTGCCTCGTGTGGGGCAAACTCACCGTGTGATGCGAGGAGACTCCACCCTCGGAGAGCACGTGAAGTGTATTCCTTTAATCATTTTCAAGGGCCGATTTGGTGACTCAGTGGCTGCCTCCTGCTCAAAGGACGCTGGGTGCACGCGGGGACATGGCTTCAGTCCCCGGTGCATGTCAGCGCAGGGCCCTGATCCCGGCTGGGGTGAGTCTGGGGCATCGCGGCGTGAGGCTGTTCAGGGTACTTTTCTCTCTCTGTCACGCCCATGAATTAACTTCAAAATCTGTTAAAGATCTGGACGTACTTCCCTGAGATCCCTGTAGCCTCTGCACGGCTCTCCTTTCCTTCCTTCCCAGATGCCCAGGACGGAAGGACTTGCGCCAGGAACATTCCTTACTTTTCATCCTTGGAAACTGCTGGAGAGATAGAGAACGGGCCACTCCAACCTCCTCACTTCGTCCTGTGTTTTTGTTTTTTTAAAGTTTCTTGCCATAGGGCACATGTACTTAACCCTCACTGGAGAGAGACAGAGAAAGAGGGGGGGAAAGTGAGAAATCACCCCCCTGGGATGGACATGCCACAATCTCTTCACCTCCATTCTCCCCCTGGGATTTTGGGCACACACGCACACACACCCAGCGTGATTTTCAAGTTGCTGGGTCTGGAAATTGAACCATGGTGGACCAAGTGGGAGTGCAGGCCTAACCATTATGCAACCCTGCCCTGTGCTTCCACCCACTGATGTCTGTCCTGCTCTCTGACAGGTTCCACTCACTTTTGCTTCATTTTGTTCTAATTTTGCACCCCAGACCCTGCCCCATTGCAGGGCTCCCCCGACGTGGGCTCTGGGCAGGTCCGTGTGTCTGGGGCTAAATAGGGCTCTGGGGAGGGCGAGGCCAGGGAGAGGCGGGTGTCCGGGCCAGGCGGGGCCCTGCTCGGTGAGCGACACTCCCTGGGACACGCGTCCATGGTGCTTCTCGAAGGGCGAGTGCAACACGATGGTGCCTAATGTTCACGGGTTTGAGGACAGAAACTCCATGTTTCCGCTCTGCCGTCAGTGTCCGCGCTCTGCCTGTGGCGGCTGTGATCGCTTCTGAGGGGCAGTTTGGACACTGCCACGTGTGGCCCAGGCTCCGGCGAGCGAGGACTGCCCAGGTAGTTCCGTCTCTGCTCTCCCACCGTCATGCCAGGGCTGCTGGGAAAGCGAGTCCTCTGACGGCCTGGGTCCACGCGGCACTGTGGCGTACTGTGTGCTGTGCCCCAGGAGCAGGCCGCTGTGGGACACGGGCCGTAAACCTCAAAACGAAGGAGCCACTCCACACTGACAAAGGGAAAGCGCAGCGGGCCGTGAAATAGAATGGCGTGTCTTTGGACAAAGCAAAATTTAAAAAGTGACAGTACCTTCGAAGGGGGGAAGGGTGTGCAGAACGTTCCAGTATTCACCTGGTAGTTCAGGGCCCGACGCTGGTCATGGCCCGCTGTCAGGTAGCGCAGCCACTCAGCACCGTGCCAGGCGGGCTCCAACATCACTTAGCGTGATGGCCAGCAGGAGTCGCCTGTGGGTCTCTGGGCTCTTAGGCTACCCTCGGGGAACCCGCAGTCGGGGTGGGAGGAAGGTCCAGCTCAGAGAGCCCGAGGGGAAACATGGCCGTGGGGATGTAGAGACAGAGCTTCTAGGCAGAGCAGCAGAGATGGAGCCGCGGGTGGGCTCCACAGCCCAAGGTGGGTGCATATAGTAGAGGCCGGAGCTGTTCGAGGAGCCTGTCCAAGGACCCAGAGGCGTGCAACCGGGCTGAGCCACATGGCCAACTGACCAGCGGAGACGCAGCCCCCGCCCCCCGTCTCCACCACACACCTGTATGGTGGCAGAGCTGGTGTCAGGGATGGGCTCGAGGGGGACTACCCAGTCCAGCCACACCTACTGCAATGCTGTGGAGCTCTGCGTTTACCCACACAGCCGGAAAGATAGGCCAGCACGTGGGCGCCCACGGCCAGGGCTGCTCCTACCCCATCGGACAGGGCTCGCTCTGGACAGGCTCTGTGGGTTTTCAGATGTCAACGCAAGTGGATTTCTAGGTTTGCTACATAGTATCGAAGAATGAACCCAGAGTGGAGTTCTGAGTCCCGTTTCAGAACAAGTGTCTCTGGGTGCTCAGCAGCTGGGCCTTCAGGTGAGAGCGTGGTACCCAGGCCCGCGTTCCTGGTCACACGCCTGGTACCCCACGGTCTCGCCCACACCATCCTGCACTCTCTTCTCAGTCCGGGGCTTACACTGCCTTCTGAGAAGCCCCCCTTCCCTCCGAACCAGAAACTACTTAGACATGAGCTATTATTCTCTCCAAAGTCTCACAACAACCTTGCTTAGGTTTAAAACATTTCATCCCAGTGCGGCTGCATGGGGTGGTGTCCCCGGAGCCTGCGCTCTGGCCTAGGACTGTGGGTTGAGTCGCAGTGCAATTCCATGTCACCACCACCTGTTCTCCTGAATGACAGGCCCGATCCGGCCGTGCTGAGCAACCACCCTGCAGAGCCCTGCTCAGGCAGCAGCTCTGTACCATGCTGAGCAACCGTCCTGCAAAGTCCCGCTCAGGCCGCAGCTCTGTAGATGATGTCACATTGCTGCCTCACAGTGGAGCAACTGCCTCCTCCAGGAGTCAGCAAAGACCAGGGCAGTCCAGGCCGGGTAAGACGCCTGCCCGCAGGCTGTGTGCTGGCCTCCCTGTGGGCCTGCAGGGCAGGGTTCCAACATCAGGACACATCATTGGCTCTGAAACACAGCCCATGCTGGGGCTCATAAGCTCAACAGGCAACTACTGTGTTTGAGGGGCCGCTACTTGGTAAGATGATTTATGGAAACTGCCATCCAGCCAGGGTCTCTGCAATTAGTCTCTCGCCCACCTCCATTCATTTTGCAATTATGAAAAAGGACAGGACCAGCAGGTGGCATAATGATTACTTCACTGGACTTCAACGTAGTCGACTGCAGTTGGAGTCCCGGACCCAGTGGCTTAAAACTCACACTGGGTGCATGTGCATGTGGGCCCAAAATCCCAAGAGGAAAATGGAAGAGAAGGGATTGCAGCATGGCGATCCCCCTTGGGGGGTGATTTCTAACTTTCTGTCTCTCTGTCTCTGTCTCTCTGGTGAGTGCACATACTCTATAGCAAAGATCTCCCTCTAAAATAAATAACTAAATAAATAAACATAAAAGTGACAACAGACTGTTAGGAGGACCGACGCCTTCTTTTCCGACACACCTGGAAGTTTCACGGGGAGAGCGTCTCGCCTCTGTTGCCCAGCCCACAGTGACACACAGGGAGCTCTGTCAGCATCTCGTCACTCCTAAAAGAGAACCCCTGAGCAAGAGCACGTTGAATGCAGAGACTTGCTTCAGATGGCATAGTGCGAGGTCGAGAGAAGAGAGAGCGGCCTAGAGCTCATTACACCTTCCCACAAAGTTCAGGATGATGAGGGGAAGGAGCAGGTGTCACTCCTCGGGTGCTGCCTGGGTCCGGCTCTCCGTGCCCTCCTCATGCCAAGTGCTGGGCTGGCAGGCCCTGGGGAGGACGGCACACCCTCTCCCTGACCCTTTGGTGCTCAGTCTGTCTCCACTGGCATGCCGTGTGGTCCACGGGCTTAGAGAGGAGGGCCCAGGCACAGTCGGGATCTGCCCGCACCAGGTCCAAACACTCGTTTACCTCAGCCGGTATCACCGGGGAGCTTTATAAAATGACAGTGTTAAATTGCATTTTCTAAAGATTAATTGAGTCATTCTGTCTTAGGTGTAAAATATAATCACCAATAAATAAAAGTAGATGACATTACAGAATATGAGAAAGTAAGGGACTCATTTTCCAGCAATAAAAAAGGTTACAGCAAAAACCGATCTGTTATCTCTGATGGTCATGGTAACGTCTCCGACCGAAGTGCCTTATGGTGGGGCTGCATGACTGAGTTCTCCTGGAGAAGTGGTCTCTTCTCAAGGAAGGACAGCGGCCGCTGCAGTGGAGGCCATGGGTGGGAATGGGAGCCCTCCCTGTGGCAAAGGCCAAGCAACACCATCAGAAACATCACTGTGGCCCAAGCCAGGCCCAGAGGACACTCAGTCTCCTTGTACCCAAGAGAGGGCAAAGACCTGGGACGAGCGTCCTGGAGTTAGCATTCAGGGCTTCGCTGCTGTGCGTGTGAAGGGCGGCCTGCGGGCGATGGCAACCCGCAGAGCAGTGGCTGTCAGGTTCATAACTGACACAGAGCCCATCATGCTGGAGACGCCTGCTGGGGCTCCGGGAAGGCCAGCTCCACGCCACACTCACACAGAGGCGACCACGCAGGGACACCTATGCGCGTAAAGCATACCTGCACCTCGGGCGTCATGCCTCAGATGGGTGCCACTACTGGTGGCTTCTCCCTGACGTCAGTACCTGACTCTTACTCCAAACGCTCACTTCCTGATTCTGGCCTTACGTAGAGCTTGAGTATAGGGTCCTGAAAGTACTCAGAATCTGATCTTCCCAGCCTCACTAGATTGCTCCCTGTTACCTGAGCCCGTAACAGCCCCGGGAGTGTGTCGTGCCACGGGCTGGCCTGTTGCTCCTCGTTTGCTGCCTGACTCTGTCTCTCTTGTTCTCCCGTGGACCCGGAGTGCGTGGCTTGCTGCCAGCAGCCCAGGACCCAAATTAGTTCGCAGCGTGGTCTTTTTGTAGCTGGAGCACCGCAGCCTGTTCCCTGCCAGGATGGACGGAGCAGCCTCTGCCGCGTCAGCAGCTTCCAAGTCGTGTTGATGTCACGGTTTTCTGCAAGCCCCACCGTGCTGCCGGAGCGCCAGGCCGGGAGCACAGGTGGAGGTGGCCTGGCTGTGCACTGGGTCAGCGCCACACAGGCCCAGCAGAGCTGCTTTTGAGCAGCCAAGAAAGTCCTCTTGACTTTGCGGTGTCATTTTTGTTGAAGCTTCATGCTCATCTTCAGGTCAGCCCTCGACCTCCCCAAATCTGACAGACAACACCTGCCTGTCAGAGCCAGCTCCGGGCTCTGCTTTTGTGTCTCCTGACAGAGAAAGAGCTTCAGTGTCTGCTGGGCAAATCTGCACGCTCAGGAGCGGAGGGACAAGCAGGGGGCTGAGCTGGGAGTGTGCGAGACTGAGGGGAGGGGACACCCAGAGGCCCAGGAAAGGGGACACAGGAAGGTAGAGGGCAGGGGATGCCAGGAGCTGAGGGGAGGGGACAGGACGCCGGGAAGCTGGGGCTTGTGCTCACGGCTCCACGGGACCCACCTCTGCAGAGTGAGGCTGTGGAGCACTGTGGCAGGAGGACTGATCTCTCTCCACTGGTCCCTCGAGCTGACATGGCACACTCTGTACACACGTGGTCCTGTGTTCCTCAGCCATGGCCAGGCCCTCTCTGCCCACAGCCTGCGGCCATCGACTGCCTGCACCAGGGCCGCTTTCGGCACTAGGGAAAGAGGAGGGCATGCCGGCCAGGAGCGGCACACCCCCCATCTGGGAGGGCGCACTGGCCGGGAGCGGGCACACCCCTGATCTGGGAGGCGTGCTGGCTGGAGTGGGCACACCCCCAATCTGGGAGGCATGCCAGCTGACTGCGGGCACACTCCTGATCTCAGGTACGCAGCAACTGCGCAGCAGGTGGACAAGCCTAGGACCGAGTGCCCCGAGGAGCTGCAGAGGCAGGGCTGCCTGGCTACGTCACCGGGTGATGGCGCGCTCAGACTCAGGTCTCCGGAGAGGCCGACACGGACTGCGGCAGTGTGTGGATCTTTTCATCCATGCGCAGAGTTCTTTGAGAAGTAGAGGGACTTTGCAGGCTCCCCCTGGCATGGGTGACCGCGTGCTGGAACCTTCCACGGCTCCTCTTCAGGACGGTGTCCATGGCTGCTCTGTGAGGGGCTCTCAACCAGCACAAAACATGCGGGTGCTGGGTCTCGTGTTTGTGTGCACAGAACTCCCACTTGGACGCGCGTCTCACGTTCTGGCTTTCCGATGTGGGAGCGCTCACTTAGACCGCCATGTGTACCGCACATGAGCGCTCGTGCAGAGCGGCGCTTGCTGGGACTCCCTCAGAAGGGGTAGCGGCGCCACGCAATCGAGATGGTGTGGGCTCTGCAGCGCCCATCAGGCCCGAGAAGCCCCAGCCCCACCACGACCCGACAGCTGACCCACCCAGGCCCCAGGGCTTCGGGGCTAAGTCGACTGCTCTCCACAACAGCTCTCATCAGGCACACACACCTAATGGATGAAGTGTGTGTTTGGGAGACGCATCGCTGCTTGAAGATGTGGGCAGCAGAGCAGCGAGGCTGCCTGTATGTAGTGAAGTGGGGAGAATGGGTCTGTGTTGGCCATGCTGAGACGGGTCTGCGGGAAACCAGGAGCAGCGCCCACACATTCAGGAGGGCTAGGCTGGGCGAGAGACCAGAAAGGGAAGACGTGCGATTCCAGCATACCGCCTGGTTCTCAGCCATGTTCAGCTATCAGCGCAGACTGCCTTTACAGGGAAAACGCATGCGTGTACGTCTCGCGCTTCTGCAGGGGCTCCCACACCCAGGGCCAAGGAGGGCCTCGGCGCAGCTCGCAGGTGTAATTCTGCCTTCGTGCAGCACCGTGGGCGTGGCGGGCCAGGCTCTTGTAGAAGGAGAGCGAGGAGGTGACACGTGGCATAGAATAGCTGTGTGCCAAGCCCCACAGCGGCATGTGTGGGGGCTGCAGGGAAGGGGAAGAAGGCAGTTGACGGCCCGTGGTAGGTGGGAAGGCTCCGCGACGCTGCGAAGCTGTGCCGGGATGTACGCCAGAGGGGCCGTGTGCGCTTCATCCACGGGGCAGCTGGGGGCCGCGCAAGTGCGGGTAGCCATTGGCCCTACTGCAGTACCTGCTTCCCCCTGGAGGCTGCGCTGTGGGGCCGCTCCCCCAGGCTGGGACAGCAAGTGCTACCGCGTGTAGCGTGTGGACAGGCACCGTTGCCAGCCATCTTGTGAGGCGCACAGGTGCAGATGTGTGTCCTGCTCCATTCACCTGTCCACATGCGGACTGAGGCATGGGTGTGGGACGAGGGAGGGAGGCTTAGTGCTGGGGAGAGCTAGCGGCTGTCTTACTACGATTTCATCTTACCTGTCCACATGGGCTCAGAGTGGTGCGGCTCAGCACGTGGTCACGTGGATAGCACGTGACGGAGGGGACCTGAGTCCTCGGCCCGCTGCTGCCCGCTGCCTTACCGCCCGGAGGGTGCGTGCTGACTGCGGTGGTGGCTCCCGCGGTGGCTGGCAGGAACCACACCTCTGCAAAGAGCAGTTTTTCTGAAGCTCTGACACGGAACTCGCTTTCCCTCGGAGCCAGCCCAGGAGCCTGGGCATATCACGTAAGACAGCATCGTGGCATCCTCAGATTAATAGGCATAGTTCCCACAGCGGGGGCTCCGCACCAGGCTCTGCTGAGGGCTGTGGGCAGACGCGGCCGGGCACTGAGGCACAGAGCGGAACCCCCGGTCGGACCCAGACATGCCTGCGCCTGCGGGCGGGGCTCTCGTGCGCTCCACGCGGGGTTCAGTGCCCCGCCTAGGGGTGGCTATGCTCGTCTTCGAGAGAACAGACCTGCGAGGGCACCACTGCCGTGTGCGTGCAAGCAGGTGGTGGTTTCTCCTGGCATCTGCCTTCATCCACGTCCGAGGCCCCTGCCCCTGGCTGCACTCCGCCCTGCCCGGGTGGTGTCCAAGCTCTTGGACACTCAGGTGTGACTGTGCGTGTGGACGGGGACAGGGAGAGGACACCCCCCCGAGAGCCTAGTCCCGAATGTCATCAGCCGCTCGTCACCCACAGACGGAGTCCGGCCACCCACCGGGCAGGCTGCCTCCCAGAGCCCTGCTGGGTGCCTCCCGTGCGGTCTCCACAGCGTGTCCACACTCTCCTCAACCGCTACAAACCCTGAGAGCGAGTGGGCCGTTTCCTGCCCCTGCAGCCCAGGCTGGGCGGGCACTCGGACCCGCAGAGGGTGTGAGCCATCAGCACCCAGCATGGCTGCTGCTCATTGGTGTCTTCCGCTGCGCTTTCCGGCTCAGGTCCCGTCGTCCTGCGTCTGTGTGGGGTCCGGGGTGTTCTGGCCTGCGTGCAGGCATGAAAATGAAACCAGGGCTAGAGAGTGTTACTGTCGTCAGCACGTGCCGCGATGTGCCGTCACGTTTAGCGTCTGTCCCACTGGCTACTTCACGTCCGTCTCAGCGCCAGGACTTCTGCTTTCCTGTGGCACCCCACCCCACAGCCTCCTCCCGATCGCCTTCGTATTTGTTTCCTGCGTGCGTTCCTGTCCCTGCCAACTATCTTCTCCCGAAACCCTCTCCTCCGGGCGTGCAGCTTCTGGCCTCTCTCTGCTTCCAGGCCATCAGGCCGTGTCGCTGTGCTGGACCACGAGGACCCTGGAGTCCGTGAGATGGGACCACGCGGGGTCCGTCTTCACCACTGCTTCCACTCGGCCTCACGTCTTCCAGGTCCGTGGCTTCGTGTCAGCTGGCCGGAGACGGCTGTTCTGCGGCCACGTGGGCCCCGGGGAACGGGCGCCATGTCCTCCTCACTCGCCCCTCAGTCGTGCCTGGCTGACCCCCGTCGGAGCTGCTGTGGCCAGGGCTGCGGTAAGCGTGGGCGTGCAGGTCTCGCTGACCGTGGTCTCCTGTCCTGCCCAGACCCTAACGTGGCATTACTGGGTCAGACCACAGATCTGTCTTCGTGTTTAGGGGACGTCCCAGCTCTTGTCCACGGTGGCCATGCTAGGTGAGACGCCTACCTCCATGCCGCAGAGGGCCATGCCGTTCTGTTCTCATTGATCCGAGGTCTCTTCAGGGTCTCAGGCCCCAAGTTTCTTCCGTAGGCCTAGGGAAGCCTGCCCGCTGGAGCTACTGGGTGGGACAATGCGGCCTGAACTAAGCCCCGAGTCTCAGGATCACTGAAAGTGTAGACAACAGCCCTCATAACGTAAATCGCAGGCTTTGCCCGCAGCCCTGCCGCCGTCAGGGTGCCGTGTGTCCTGGGTGGGGACGGGCCCTGCTGCTGGTCCGCTCAGGCACACGCCTTCCGTCAGCGCTGCCGGAAACCAGGCGGGCTCCGGCGACTCCTTGGGCACCTGCGCCTCTGCCCGCTGAGAGCGGGTGGGCTGGGAGACACGTAGTCCGCGCCGCCCCGGCACGCGGGGCATTTTCTGTGGGAAGTCTGTTCTCCTGGGCGGAAGGCTTATTTCTCCTGAGGAGGTTCTGCTCTGAGAGCCGCCTGTCGTGAAGCTGGGGAAGTGCTCAGAGACCACACAAAGGGTTCCTAGTGCCCTTGTGGCCTTAATTTTTTAATTTTCAAAAAATGAAAAAGAAAAACTAGTCCACAACGGAAGCCCAAATGTGCGAGGAGGACTAAAGACTGCTGTTCCTTTCGGTGTTCGTAGGCGGGGTGGTTGCCGACCGCCGGGCGGAACCTGTGCCACGTGGGGCCACGAGAGCCTGAGAGAAAGCGAGTGGTCCAGGCGAGGGCACACGGGAGCACACGGGAGCACACGGGAGCACACGGGAGCACACGCCAGGCCGCGGCGCTGTCCTCCAGCCACGGAGGCGGGCAAAAGCCACGCGGCGGAAGGAGGTTTGGATATGAGAGGCAGGGCCGGCCCAGATGCCTCTGCCCAGTCCAGCCCCTCGTGTGCTCCAGCTGAGCCCCGTGGTCCTGCCTCTCTCCAGAGCCAGAACCCTGCTCTCCCTGCACCTCCAGGACGGGACGAGGCTGGGCAGGCTGTCGGCTCCCAGGGCTGTGGCTGTGGGCTCTGCCCAGGTGTAGAAGCCACTGGTGCCAGCACAAAGCAAAGGGGTGCCCCGACCCTCTGTCTGCTCGGCGGCTGGTGTGAGCCGACACGGCCACGTAGGTCACCCGCCACAGCCAGCTGCCGGCTGGTGTTTGGCGTTGCTCCTGTGGCGTGCCCGCCTCCGCACTCTCACCGGGAAGCCTGCAGGCAGGCGACACTTGGTGGCCAGAGCTGCCCGTGTTCGTCAGACACGCAGTTAGACTCCGACCCCGCCCCCGACACTGGGCCCTCGCTGTCCTCACCAGTGCGGCAGTGAGAGTGTCTGCCGACGTCGCTAGGTATTCCCCAGAGCAGCTGCCTGCTGGTCCGGCAGGGCGCAACTCACGTGTGGGACCGTCCCCTCCCGGGGGACGGCTTATTGGAGCTGACCGAGGTCCCTACTGCACATCGGGGGTCAAGGACTGCCACCGTGGACCTTGTGTGTGACCTCCATCTTGTATTCGTCATGGTCAGGCTCTGAAGAAGCGTACGATGCCGGCGAGGTTAAGACAAGCCCTGTGCCCCGAGACCGATTGGCGCAGGCCGTGGAGAGGCAGTTCAGGGTCCTTGCATAGACGTGCATTTGCCAGACCCTTCCTGTGCCCTCGAGTTAGGGGCCATGGCTGACCGTCCTCCCCAGGACCTGCCGTCCCTGCCGTCCCTGCCCTGGCATGAGGGAGAGCCCGGCCTAGGCAGCACCCGAGGAGTGACAGCTGCTCTCCCGTGTCATCCTGAGCTCTGGGAAGACGTGACACACTCCAGTGCTGTCCCTCCTCTCGTCTAAGGCAGTTCTTGAGCAGTTCTCTTTGTATCCAATATGCTCTCGACCCCCGTTGGGGTCCTGGGCACACACGCATGTGCCCAGTGTGAATTTCAAGGCGGGTCCAGGCCTCGAACCGCGGTCGACCAGGTGGGAGCCCAGGGCCACCTGCTGACCCAAAGAGTATTTTTAATATTTTTTACAGCCAATGTTTTCGGTTGCATGTGAGTTGTTGTGCAAAAAATAACCTTTCTGATGCTGGCCTCGGCAGAAAACAGCACTTGGGGGTCTGCAGTGCAGCTGGGGGGCCCAGAAGGGCCTATGGTGGTGGGTGCCAGGCCCGTCCTCAGTCTCCATGGTGCCACAGCGGTCTGCACTGAGGCTGGCCCACCGGAGCCCTCGGGCTGGCGTGCCATCTTCCAGCCCTGCTCTGGCGTGACCCACGGCTCCCCAGGACCACGGCTGTTTGAGTGAGTCTAATGGAAAACGCGCCCCCTGAAGTGCTGGTGAACATGCCTGGGGCAGCATTGGTGACCCGGGACACCACCTGTGGGCCTCGTGCCGACAGCCAGGGCCAACGTGGGACTGCGCGTGGGAAGTGCCACGTGGTGTTTATAAAGCGGTTAGACAGAAGGGCAGAGGACGGCCTGCAGTTTTCCGGTGGCACAGAGGGAGGCCCGTAGACTGCAGCGCAAGTTACTAGATTAGCCGCATTCTCGGCAGTTTGCGGGAGGCTCTGCCCTGCCTACAACGCTGACCGTGCAAGAAAGAGCACGCGGTCCTAACGGTGACGACGCTGAGTTTTCCTGCTAGTCTCGGGCCTGCCTCGCCGCGTACACCGGCTGGAACTCGGTGAGCCGGCCCGGTCAGCTGGCCCAGCGCAAAGGCCCTCTCGGGCGCGTTACGGAGACATTCCAGTGCGCCCGTCCCTCCCGTGCACCCATCCCTCCAGTGGCGTCTCTTACTGGATGGCACACAGCCACACCTGGTACCGCCGTCTCCTTAACTCTGACCTGAGTTTCTTCATGGAGAAGGGGGTTCTCGGAAGCAGCCCAGACCCTGGGGACAGACCACAGGGACATAGCCCTGCACTCTCAGCCCTGGCTCATGCGATTTTCACAGTAAAGAATGCTCACAGAGGCCCCGTGGCCGTGATGCACGCAACCGGGTGCCACGGCCACGTAGAGAGGTTCCCGTCCCCGTCCGGGCCGGCTCAGGGGCGCACCCCGTCCTGGCTGGCTGCAGTGCTGTGGGGGGAGGTGCTGTCAGGTCCTGTCTCTGTCTCTGTCTCTGTCTCTTCCCTGGAGGAAAATTAGACTTTAAAAATGCTAGGCATGGGTCTGGAGTCCATTCCCACACTTGTGGAGGAGCAGGGGACAAGAGGGAAGCCCAGACACGCTCTTCATAAACAGGGGGGTGCTGAGTCGGAAGTGGCCGGAAGGAGGAGCCGACGATGCAGGATGGGCAGAGCCGGGGGGCAGGAGTCACAGCTGGGGGACACAGAGGCCCCGGGGCAGAGGCCGAGCGGGAAACGGCGGGCCGCATGGGTCCGGTGGATTCTGCCAGCGTATATGAGAACAGCGTCCGGCCCAGACGCGGCCGAGGGACCCCGTTGTGCATGAGACGGGTTCTGCCCAACACCAAAGAGCGAGAGCTTGGGAACCGCCACCCAGAAGGAGCAGAGCGGAGCGGCCTGCGAGATCGGAGCCACAGGTGGGGCTTGAAGGAAGGGGGGACGGGACTGCCGGCTTTGTGCAGAAGATTGAACCTGAGTCTTAACGCGGAATCGGAATCGGGCCAGCAGGCACGTCGTGGGTAAGGCGCCGGATTCCCACGAGGTCCAACAGTTGGACTCCTGGACCCAGCAGCTTGAACTCATGGCAGGCATATGTGTGCCCAAAACCCCAGGAGAGGCATGGAGGAGAAGGGATTGCGGCGTGGCCATCCCCGCTGGGGCTGATTTCTCACCTTCCCTCCCTCTGTCTCTCCCAGCAAGTGCACACACCCTATGACCAAAAAAAAAAAAGATGGACGGGAGTACAAGGACTCGCAACACCAGGGCACTGGTGTCCTGAGACTAACAGACACACCCGTGAGAGAAGTGGCCTTGGAGGGAGGGCGCTGCAGGCAGCTTGGGAGGCAGACTGGGGACTGGGCGGGGCAGTGCCGAGACCATCCGGGGCTAGCCGGCGTGGTGTGTGGTGCGGTGCGCAGGGGACGGCCACAGCCCTGGCACAGGCTCAGCACCTGCCCTGGGAGAGGCCAAGGGTGGACAGGGAGCTACGAAGGCAGAGACACATGGGTTCACATGGCGCGCTGGAGGCCTGGTCGCAGATACCTCCTGTCCACACGAAAGCCTGCTGGCCAGAGCTCTGGGGGAGCCACTTGGAGGGCGCTGCCTGGCCCTGTCGGCACACGACACCCACAGGCACTGCTGCTCAGACCGCCTGCCTTTGGTGAGACCGGGGTGCACCTGCCCTTCACACCAGGTTAGCCCAGACGCTCTCTCGCCATTTTCCTTCCCAGTTAGAACTGCGTCAACCCCTGTGTGTGACGGCAGGCTCCGATTGGTGGGGCGTCAGGAACACGCCACGTCCATCCCCCCCGGTTTCTGTGGGGCGGGCCAGGTGGCCCCGGCACCCTTGTTTCCGGGCCCTTGTGGGCTGGGCCGAGTTGTGGGGAGAGGGCGTGCGTCACCCCACCTCAAGGCTCACAGGGTAGGGCTCGCTCCAGCCCATGCAGGACCGTGGGCAGCACCCAGTTCCCCTGTGGGTGCTGGGTTGGCCCCGCTGGCCCTCAGAGCAAGTGGGTGCAGAGAAGTATCAGAAGGTGGAACTGTGCCACTGTCACCTGTGCAGGAGAGGGATGGCCATCACTTCCTGCCATGCCTGTCCTCCATACGCAGGCCAGGGACCACTGGCACTGAGGGGTAACTGCCCAGGCAGGGACACTGGAGGGGCAGTGGGACCAGAGGGAAGGCCCGGAACGTCTGTCCCCAGCACGGCCAGCTCAGGAAACACGTGGCAGTGAGCGTGCACTCACGTGTGGGCCCATCCATGCTCCCCTACTCCCCGCTCCGGCCCTCACCCGGGCTCCGTGCTGGCCCTCCTCTCCTGACTACCCCGTCCTGCAGCATGGCTGACTGCCCCCCGTCTTCTTGCTTGGCTCTGGTCACACCAACTGCCCACACAGGACCTGCCCGAGGACAGGGTCTGCAGAGGCGGCATGGCGAGCTCCAGCCGGCGCGGTGTGGTCATCCCGGGCACGTGGGGCTCTGTGGCCGAGATCCCTTCCCCGACCCAGCACAGCGGGCTTCTAGCGCTTCGCACGGGGCCCGAGGTGTGCGGTTCTGGTGCCTCGCCTTCCAGGGGCCACGCGGGGGGCCAGTGCCTCGACTCTGGGATCGGACAGCCGAGCTGCCCCAAGCTGGGCAGGACGGAACAGGCCTGGCTCGCGGACTCCAGCTCTCCCCAGGGTCCTCCCCTCTGCAGGCCGGGGTCAGGCAGGGCCGGAGGGGAGTGCGGAGTGCATGCCCATGGCGTGTCCGGAAGCCACTGACTGTCATTGTGACAGGCGTCCCCCAGAGCGGCCTCCGGGGACTCTGAAAGGTTACAGAGAGCCTGGCCTCCTGAAAGAGCGTCACCACAGTGACAGTGCGACCACAGGACCCTGGCCTCTCACCAATGCCATGACTGAGTCAGAAGTTTCGAGACAGCATTTTCCCACACGACCCTATTAACATAAATGTCAGCGTCACATCCCAGACTTGGAGCAAATTGCTGATTTTCCTGTGATTAATTCAAAAGTCACTTCTGAGCTAGAGAGGCACCCTGGACTGAGGGTGGCGGACTTCTGAGGCGTGACCCCAACGTCAGGAGGACACAGTGACAGTTACCTACAGCCCCGTCATTGCTGATGTAAAGTGGAAGGAAGGACAGTGTCTCACGATGACTTACGAAGGCTAATGGAGGGATCCGCGGGGTCCCGGGTGACCAAGTTCGCAGCAGTGCGCACTGCTTGGTGTAACCGGGTCAGGATGTCCTTGGGGTACGCGGGCAGCTGAAGACGCCCGTCGGCCCGTGTCGTCACTTGTCCAACAGCCCTGCCTCCTGTACCGCTTCACGAAATGCTGTCATGTGCCCTACACTTGTGTGAGCCGTGTAAACATGTGATGGGGCGGCCGGATCAGAGACTTGCACCTGCCCTGTGGACACTGTCCCCTTCAATCAGCACTCCAGCTGTGCTTTGGGGACGAAGGTGCAAGGCGTTAGGACACGGCTGGGCTGGACGGCGGTGCCGTGGTGCGCACCCGGACTCAGGGCGAGGTCGAGTTCACCCTGGCGCTCCCCAGGCACGTGGCGTGGAGTTGAGAGGCTGACCTGGAGGTGCCTCTGACGGAAGGGCTGCCCCGGTCCCTGTCCTCTCCTTGGCGGGAAAGGCAGTGTTTACGCTTTACGGAGATGACCCACGCGGTATAAAATCTACCCACTGACGTACACAATTCCATGGTATTTGGTACAGCCACAGACCCGTGCGACTATCCCCATAGGCAACTTTGGAATTCTTTAATGCACCAAAAACAAACCCCTGAGCCGTTACCGGGAGCCCTGCCTCCCTGCCCTCCCTCAGCCCTGGAAGGTTCGGATGTACTCTATGTCTCTGTGGATCTGTCCCAATCACTGGAAACAACTGGAACCAACACTCGGAGGCTTTCTGGGGACCAGCTTCTCCACATGTTTCCTGGACACGTCTGGGACCAGCCGTCGCAGCGCCGCCTTCTCCGACAGACTGGCTGGCGCCCCACCGCACGCGCACGTGTGCAGTGTGCTCTCGCCAGCTGATGGACTTGAGCCGTTTGCACATCTGAACTACTGAGAATCAGTTCCCACACACCTTCATATCTCTTTCTGGATCAATACCTTTATCTATTGGTGTGCTGGCACCATTACAAAAAGAATAAAGCCTCAGGGCACGAATGCGTACAGGCTTTTGTAGAGAGGTTTCATCTCTCTTGGATAAGAGTGAAGTCGCCGTGACGCGTCCCATCTGGGTTTAGCATTTCAAGGAAACGCCAGTCTTTCTCTAAGCAGCTGCAGCTTCTATATCCCGCCTGCAGCGTCGGGCTGCGATTTCTGCACCCGCTCTGCCATGTGCGTGCTCCGTACCTCCCCCTCCCGAGAGCCGTCCCAACAGCTGTGACCCGGGGTCCCCTCGGCGATGGCCGCGTCTGCCCATGTGATTAGCGGCTGTTGGCGTCTCCTCTCTGGAGACACGCGTCCTGTCCTCGGCCCATTACTCGATCACGTGGTCTTACTGCCTGTAGGCTTGGTTACGTAGTCCAGGTCCACCCCTACTCCAGACACTGAAACACAGTAAGCTGGGGTGGGCTTTCTGATGGCGGTCTGTCACACACAGCCTTTACTAGTCACGCAATCCGCCTTCCGCATCTCACGCTCTGTGTGTGTGATACCAGATGCCGGCCCCTCGCCCGAGGTCACAGAGGTTGCTCACACGCCTTCCAGAAGTCCTGAGTGATAAACCTCCCTTTGGGCCTTAGTGTCAAGGGACGCCCTGCAGCGTCGTTTGCGGACAAGACTGCTCTCTCCCCGTTAAGTGGCTCAGCCCTCCCAGAAGCCAGCTCCTAAGTGTGCTGGTCTGCTCTGGGCCGCGGCCGTCTCCTGAGCTCCCGTCGTCCTGATGCTAGTGCCCTCTCCTACCAGGGTTAGAAGTCTGTGAGACTCCCTGCTCCAAGGCTGTGCATTTCCAGTGTTGCTTTGCTTACACTGGGCTCTGCAGTACAGTGTGCACCCGGGGTCGACTTAGTTTCGCATTCTCTGACTTATTTACGTGCAGCCGTCACACGTCCTGCAGCACACAAGGTGGTTTCCCAGTACGGAAGGACGCGGCAGCAGATCAGGGAGATTGCCACCTACGCCATTTTCAGCAGAGAGCTTTCTGCTCCTGCGTCTGCTCAGCCTTCCTCCCCTGAGCCCTCCTGCCTGTCTCAACTCTCCACCCTGCTCCCGTACGGTCTCTCCTCTACCCTTCCCTCCCTGGGGTCTCTCCGTCTCTGCCCCGGAGTGCAGACATCCGGTATGTACTGAGCAAGGACAGACCATGTGTCCTCCATAGTGTGGCTTATTTCACGGAGCATTGAGTCTCCTGTCAGTCACTTTCTACCAGGGGACAGGCTCTCCCCGTTCCTCAGGGTGGGGAGTACCCCGTGCCGTACACGTGCCACACGCGCCCAGTACCGTCACGGCGTCGCACTTAGGCCGATCCCACGACTCAGCAAGCATGGGTATGCAGGTGCCGGACCGCCTTTCTGCCTCCGTGTGGACCCCAGGATGGGACTGTCATGGGGCAGTCCTAGATGCAGGTCTCTGAGGACCCTCCATGTAGTTCTGCACAGTGGCCGGCTGCTCCTTCCTGCCAGGAGCGCGCGACGGCTCCCTCACCACCGCCTCGCCAGCACCCACTGCTCGCTACTTGTTGACCATGGCCGTTCTGTCGGGTGAGGTGGTCCCCACTGTGGCTTCCATTTGCGTTCCCTAAGGATGAGGGGTGCTGAACACTTCTCCGTATTTGGCCACTGCTGTGTCTTCCTTACTGAGTTGTCTGTTCAGCGCATTCACCCGCTTCTTAATAGGGTTATTGGTTTTCGTATGGCTGAGGGCTCGAGTCCCTGGGATCTCGATATATCTAGGCATGGGTACATTGGCATTTACCTCGATTTGCGTTTTTGAGCTTTTCAAGTGTGTAAGCTATTTTTAATCAATTCAGAGTATTTTTTATCCATTATTTCTTTCAAAAAGTGTGTTTCTTTTTTCTTCCTCATCTTCTTCTTGAAGTCCCTTCCTGCATATGGTGATGGGCGTGGTGGGGTCCCATGGATTTTAAGGCTATTTTCATTCCGCTTGACATTTTTCTGTATATTCTGAGATTACAACTACTAACTTGTTTTCAGTTTCCTGATTCTGTTTTGCACACTCAAATCTCAATTCACAGTAAGTACGGAGGTTACGGAGGCCTATAATGAGGGATTTAGAGAGTTTTTTTTTTTTTTAAGAAATTTTTACTATTAGATGCGTGCACTCACCAGAGAGATGGAGAGAGGGAAAGCAAAAAGTCACCCCCCAGAGGAGTGACCATGCTTCAATCCCTTCTCCTCTATCCTCCTCTCAGCATTTTGGGCATGTGTACATACACACCTGGCATGTGTTTAGGCCGCCAGGTCCGGGACTCAAACAGTGGCCAACTACGCAGGAGTCAGTGACACACCATCACGCATCTGCTGTTCCGCCTGTAATGAATTTTGTACTTCAGTTTTACAGTGCAACTGCAGAGCATTTTCTTGTAGTTTCTGTCTCTGTGTTAATAGTCTCCTCCTGGTGAGACAGCATTTCGACAGGGCTTTCTTTAGTGATTTGAGTGTATTTACAATAGCTGGCCCAGAGCCCTGTCTGCGAGGTGCAGGAGTGTGGCGTCCAGGCGGCCTTCTCTGCTGTGTGTGCATCAAACTTCCCTGATCCAGAGGGATTCTGAAATGTTCCCTGCTTTCTTATGAAAACTGGACCTTTTTAGACAATGTGTTAAGAAAGCCCTGGTGTCAGATTCTCTCGCCCCTCAAGGGTTCACACTGTGGCTAATTTTTTGTTGGGGTGTTTTGTTTTCCACGTTCATTTGTTTGATAACTTTGGGGCTGATTATGCAGACGCTGGTGTTCCACCCTGTAGGCCTCCGAGCACTCTGCCGGGCTTATTGGTTGCTCTGGTACGTTCCCGAGGGCCACGGTTTATTGCCGTGTGTTTTGGAGGCTGGTCTTACAGCTGCCACACGAGGTTGGTTTATGCTGGTCGGTCAGTGGTCAGCCCGCGGAGCGTCTAACACTTCCCTGGACGGCTCGGCTTGCTCAGTGATCTCTGTGAGGAGTTTATCCGTAGACACTTCAGGCCCTTTGTAAGACGGCGTGACAGAGCCTGAGGGCAGCAGCATGGGCGATCAGAGCCTGTCCACGTCCACGCCACTCCTGGGCACGCAGACAGCCTCGTGGCCCAGGAGTGTGCCGAGCCCCTGAAGGTCCCAGGGGTGTCTAGCTCTCTGAGATTGCTTTTCCAGAACTCCACCAGGCTCTGTCTCTCCCGACGGTGATCACTGCCTTGGGTAGCTGAGACAGAGCGAAGTTTGTTGCTCTCTCAGGAACTGCCTAGGGATGCCTCCCGCACCCCAACTACTGAACTCTACGCGTCAAGATTTCCTAGGAGTGGCGGTTTCAGAGAAGTTACTGATCGTGCTGTGAGAATGGTGCTTTTAATGGAACTCCGAAGCACACCAAATCTTGACTTCCCTCGGTGGCACTGGTTTTTGGCTTCCGTGCCACTCACCAGGAATAAAGGGGGGTGGGGATAGCTCCCAGTTATAATGTCACAAACACTCACTGCTTGACCAAAAGTCAGGCATTTCCAGTAATTTCTCCTGGACACAAAATTTTTGGTTTATTCTGTAACTTTGGTTAATTTCCATAATTTAGTAGTGATGATGACACATGGAGGTAGATATAGATTTATTTGTTACCAAGTAGTAGGACAATGATTAGCTAAGCTCTAAATATCCAAAGTTGAGGTGTCTGTGACACATTCTAGCAGATAGTTTTAGATGTTTAGAGTCATAGCTACGAAATTCCCTGCCCAGCCCAGGATACATTTGAGAAATGTCAGTGCACAGGTAGTAGCCAGAACCCCAGGAAGCAATTTTCTGCCAAGAGAGAACAAGAATGATCGACCAAGAAAATAAAGCCTCAGTGAGGAACAGTCTCTAAGAAACAGCCTCTAGGAACACGTGAAAGATACCAGTGAGGGCTACTGTGGGAGTCAGTACAGTGCAGATATCAAAGAACGCACCATTGGGATAGTTGTGCTAGTTACTCCAGGAAAGCTTGACACAGGGCTGTTTTGTGGATGACAATATACCATGAAACTCAAGAGTTAAAATCGGTGTTTGCAGTTCCCTACCACGGAGGTTAGCCTCCGAGTTATTCTACCTCTAACTTTATCCCTCCCATCAATTATCCACGTTCTAGCCAAGGCACATTTGAAAACAAAAATACTATTATCTACTACTTCGAACTCTAAAATTCGTTCATAGGCTGACTTCTGTTAGGACAAAGTTCAAACAACTCTCCCACTCTCTCTATTTCTAATTTACTGTTACTTCCCCCTTAGGACTCAATGTAGTGCTACTTTATAAGATGCATTAGTCACATCCAAAACAGAGAAACCTGACTTCCTATGTGAGCCAATAACATCTTGTGCTTTCAACTGAAACAATATTTGTGCTATCGTGGGATAATTATCTGTTTGTGTGTCAGGGTCACTCACTGGGCAATACCCTTCTGAGGGCAGGGCCAACATCTTGGGTTCTCTTTCATTCCAGTGCCCTGCTGTAAATGCATCCCTCAGATGTTTGGAAGACATTGACTGGTAATTAATCGAAGTGGTTAGACGTTATCCTAATCTAATTATTAATGGACCTCTACATAGCAGTTTTATTCACCAGTAGCTCATATTACTGTATGCATTTTAAAGTAACTGAACTATACTTCTTTTTTAAACCTTTCAGAAATCCAAATTGACTTTTCTCCAATTAGTCAGGAGTTGTGAGGTCTTAGTAGATATTAATATTTATATTTCCATAGTATAAATCAGAAAGCAGTCAGAGGATCAATTATCTGTGTGTTAAATTCTAAAACAATATTTTCTTTTTTTTAATTTAACTTCTATCTTCTTTTTTATGAATATTATTAATGTCAATACTAATGTTAATCATTTCTACCTGTATTAGTGTTACTTCATACTTTCTAAAGTGTTTTCACAATTTTGTTCATTTGATCTTCAAAATAGCTCATTAGAAATTCAGATAAAATATAATTAGAGACATTTACCACACACAGATATTCAAAGACATGTTAAATAACTTCTCCAAAAGTACTCAAATAAATAATCATTGAATGTCACTAATATCTAGTGCTCATGCCATCAGGTTCTTTTGTCTTTCTAATAAAAATGAATATTTACATTATTTATTTTTAATCCTAGTTTTGAACTACTGAATTAGCATCCCTGTTGTTTAACTGTTTTAACGTGCTGTGTTTGTGAGAAGTATGTCAGGAGGTGTTCAATGCGTGGCACGTTGTGGCGCAATGGACACGTGGCCAGCATAAGTGCAATCTTTCATCTTGCTCTCCCAGGTAAAGTGAGTGAGTGCAATATCCAATGTCAGGGAGGAACGGCAAGAAAACGGAGCCATCGCATTATCTAGGCAGAAAGACTCTTCTAGAGTTTCTCCTGTGTCCTTCCACTGCTTTGGACACATAATCCCCAATAAGACTCTAAGCTACTCGAGGGCAAGACTTTTTCAACTCTGAGTGCCACACACAGGGTACAGGGAATGGTTCGAAGTGTGGTGTGGTGAGGCAGAGAAAGGGTGGGCAATGAATGGATAGGTGGGAGATGCATGGATGGGAGTTAGGTGGGTAGAAGGATGTGTGGGTGAGTGGGTAGGTGAGTGAAGGGGTGGGTGGACAGTAAATGAGGGTGTGGGTGAGTGGATAGGATAGATATTGGAGAGGGGGAGGGTTATGTGGATGGATGGATGGATGGATGGATGGATGGCTAGGTGAGTGAACGGATGGGTGGATAGTAAATGAAGGGGCAGTGGGTGGGTGATGGGGGTGGATAGATATGGGAGATGGTTAGGTGGATGGATGGGTGGGTGAATGAACAGATGGGTTGATGGCTAAATGAGTAAATGGGTGGATAGATATGGGAGATGGTTAGGTGGATGGATGGGTGGGTGAATGAATGGATGGGTTGATGGCTAAATGAGTAAATGGGTGGATAGATATGGGAGATGGTTAGGTGGATGGATGGATGGGTGAATGAACGGATGGTTGATGGCTAAATGAGTAAATGGGTGGATAGATATGGGAGATGGTTAGGTGGATGGATGGGTGGGTGAATGAACGGATGGGTTGATGGCTAAATGAGTAAATGGGTGGATAGATGGTTAGGTGGATCAAACTTTCAGCAGGTGGGTAGATGGACAGGTGAATGAATAGGTACATGTATGTATGGATAAATGAATAAAAGATTGATAAGGAAATGAAAAGACAGAGGGGTGACTTTGACAGAAACTATGCACTTCCTTTCTGGGAAAAGTAGGTAGGGGTGATGAAATTACTGTTATGGCCACTTTCTCTTACAGTAGTTTTTCTCTACTTTTCTTGAGAGATAATGGGGATGGACCCGTGTGAAGTATGAGATTAAAAGGCTAACTTCACATTACCGAGGCAATGCCACAGGGCTTAATTACTACAGCTCCAGAGTAAGTCGAAGCCTTAAACAATTTTCTCTTCCTTGATTTTCCTCTTTACAAATAACTTAGCTATTCTCCAGCATTTATATTCCATGCAAATATCAGGTTTCTTACAAAACCCTTGAGTATTTTATTTGGAACCGCGTTACCCATCCATTTAGAACTGGTGTTGTCACAGTATCAAGCCTTCCTAATGAGCGCTCTGGCTCCCCATCGATTAGCTCTTCAACATCGCTCAATAACGTTTTGCATTGCTTAATTGCCAGAGGTTGCATACCCTCTCCAGAAAGAGACAGAGAGAAACGGAAGGCACATGAGAAGCATCCCCATGGAGGTGATCATGTCACAGCCCTTCTCCATGGTCTCCCACTCAGGAGTTGTGAGCACACACACACACACACACACACACACGTGCACCTGGCATGCTTCTAAACTCTCTGGGTCCAGGACTCAAACACACCCTCAGCCTTGTAGGGTCCCACTGCTTGCTCTGCCGCACCGCAGGCTGGCCCAGAGTTATCATTTCTAATGTGGAAGTGTTTGCAGACCTTTTGTTAAATTTCCTGTCTGCTTACCTTCTCTGATACTAATACCAATGCTTTTCTTTTTTTTTCATTTCTTTTTTATTATCATCATAATCTTGTTTATATTACGTTGAATTGCATATAACTTTACAGTGTATTACATTGCTTTTTCAAAAGGGATTGCCATGCATGTCAGTCAATACAGAGACATTAATCTCCCCACCTCATCATTCAATATCTTTTCATTGTTTTTTCCAATCATTATTATTATTATTCCAATTTTTTTTAACGGTCAATCACTATTTCTCATTTTGCTTGTAAAGAGACTTTACCCAACGTGAATACTTCCCAGGCCAGTCAGCTGAGAATCTACACACGTCTTCACCCACAGGTAATGAGCCATGTCTGCCCCACCAATGCTTTTCTGAATGATGCTCCCATCAGGGACACCCGCGGCTATCAGCAGACTCACTAAACTCCTGCGTTCGGCTGTTTCTAGTTTGTCAGTTGTGTTGAGGACGAAGGTGGGAAGAAGCAAGAGCAGAACCCCAGCAGTTCCCACGTGCAAGGGCTGCTGCTGCCCCAGACGCGCCCGGCCCTGGCAACCCACGTCCACACGTCTGCCCCCAGCCGGGTCTTCCTGTTCTCTGACGCAGCCCCCTGTGCCTCTTCCTGGAATCGCAATTGTTGTACAGTCGGTAGTCTTGCTAGTTTAGCATTTAAACTACAATAAATGCAGAGGATGTCATGAACAGCATCGTTTAAAGATGAGAAACGTGGCTCGCAAGTGCGCGTCTACAACCAGGCCTTGGTCCCTGGCAGGCCGCCGCCGGCACCGTCTCCCATGAGAAGGAAGCTGCGGCGGTGCCCGTCTCGGGGGCTCTTATGTAAGTACTGAGAGTGCAGCTGGGACACGCTAGGCGCTGTGCGTGCTTGTCCGTGACCACGGCCACCACTGCTCTGCACCGATCTGTGACACAGGTGCCATTGACACGAAAAAGAGGGTGTGGCTCTAACCCCAATTCATTGTGTCATTTTGACAGGACATTAAAAGTTGAAAGTGTTGGGACCAGCAGTTAGCGTAATGCCTATGTCATTGAACTCCCATGCAGCCGACTACGGTTCAAGTCCCAAACCCGGTGGCTTAAATTCACGCCAGGCATGTGTGCATGCATGCCCAAGATCCCGAGAGGAGAATGGAGGAGAAGGGATTGCGGCGTGGCCATCCCCCCTGGCGGGTGATTTCTCGCTTTCTTTCTCTCTGTCTCTCTCTGTCTTTCTGGCGAGCGCATGTGCCCTATAGCAAAAACCTCTCAAAAAAGAAAAAAAAAAGTTGAAAGTGTTGGGGCTGGCAGGTGGCGTGGTGGTTAAGGGTGTTGGGCTCCCACATGGCCGAATACGGTTCAAGTCCCAGACCTGGCAGCTTGCTTTCTCACCTTCTCTTTGTTTCACACTATCCCTCTCTGGTCAAATTAAAATAAATAAATGGATTAATAAAGTTAAAATGATTCTTTAAAAAAAAGTTGAAAGTGTTTTCATATTTAAGGACTATAACTTATTGGGAGTCAGTTGAAAGAAGGTATTTTGGAGAATGTAGGCTTTTTAAAGCAAGTAGAATTGCCATCTGAGGGCTGAAGCAGGTCTCCAGGGGCAAACAGAGCAGCCAGGGCTGGTGCTCCGGGAAGTGCAGAGCCCTGGGCCGTGGAGACCCGCCGGCTGCCCTGGTGACCACCTTCCAGTGGGAAACAGACCATCTTCCCGGGGCCTGCTAGTCTCCTGATCTGCTCTGAAGTCTGTAACGCATTCCACCAATCACGCCGCTCTCAAAGGCGTCAGGCGTGTGGGGTGTTGGTGTCGGACACGGGGTGGCGGTGTCAGGTGTGCGAGGTGGCGGTGCCAGGCTCAGGGTGGTCGTCAGGAGCGCCTTCAGCAGGGAAAGCACGGTATCCGAGCCTGGCGAGCACGAGCAGCCCCCAGTGAAGACGTATCTGTGACCCCTGAGACCCTTGACCCCGTCCTCCAGTGATGCTCCAACTGCACCTGCAGACCCGGCTGTCAGGTTCCGGCACTCGCCAGGGGCTCCCCGGAGCCAGTCTCTGGGCGGCTGGTGCCCAGGAGAGGGAGGAGGTGAGGGCCCGGCTCCCTGCTGGGCAGGAGAGCGGGCACCCAGCTCCACTCTGCGTCCCTCCCTAAGGCACGGGCTCATCCAGGAGTGACACACACTCCTTCCTTCCAGCCCAGAGACATTCCAGAGAAGTCAGCGATCTCGGGGTTGCCAAGGTGGCCAGGAGGGCCGTGAGGACAGAGCACAAGCACTGAAGCCCACGCGTGAACTGGGAGCAGAGGGGCCCAGTCGATGACTCCCTGAGCAGCCGTCACACGGGCTCACACGGGGCTCTAGCGGCCGCGGTTCTGCTTCCCTGGGGGTCAGCCACTGGTTCCGGTCCGTCCCTCTGGTAGGTCCCCTCCCTGAGGCCGGGGCAGCAGGGCTGACATCTGGTGGCACACAGGTGCCTCAGGACAGCGAGGGCTGTGGTCCCTGGGTGGGCGGAGCCCTCCTCCAGGCCCCGGGGCGGGTGCTGGAGAGCACGAGCCTGGCCAGGCTAATTTACGGCTTCAGTTGGTTTTCCACTCAGAGCACTGCGCCCCGTGGGTGCCCCTCCGTGGGGCTCTACTCCCTCTCATCATGCTCAGTCACTCTGCGTGTTGAGGCGGCCCCAGGCAGCACTCATGAAGTACAGAAGCGACGTGTGACATGTGACGCAGCCTACTCAAAGGGACTGTGAACATCACGCGGTCACGTGGCAGAATGTAACGGCCATTGCTACCTTACTGTGCCCCACTGCTGGGCAACGGACTTGCTGGGGGCATTTCTGCCAGAGCGTCACTCACCACTCACCTGTCCCCACCCAGGGCATGGCCGGCCTCCTGCACCAGGCTCCGTCCTGGGTTCGCAGTGCAAACACAGGGTAGGACGTGGCCCACGGCAGTGTGGTTTCCCAGATGACACACGTGGGATCCCTGGAGAAACTGACAGACTGAACGTCATAAAACTGAAGCTTCCACCTCTCGGGGTGCCCGGTAAGACAGGGACAGGCAGCGGACTAGCAGAAGCTTGTGCACGCAAGAGGCCGCGAAGGCCAGGGCCTGCAGAGCAAGGACGTCCCGAAACTCACAGCGCGGAACGGGGGACACCCGGACAGACAATTCACCAAGAGGATACCCCGGTGGCAAATCAGCTGCAAAGATGCCAAGTGTGGTCAGTTCTTGGCAGAGCCCTGAGGGGAGCCACCAGCAGCCACCCTACACCAGGCAGTGTCGGAGACAAACACAGCGCGGGCACCAGAGTGTGGGGAGACGCGGAGAAGCTCGGGGCTCGTGCAGGGAGGTGGGGTACGAGGGGGCACACACGGTCTCCTCGGGGAGCAGCTCGGCCGTGCTGCGAGAAGTTCCGTGCCGGGGAGCTGCTGCCAGGCGTGGCATTCTCAGGATTCATCTCAGAGGGATGGGGACGCAGGCTTGCACAGACACCTGGGCACACGCTCCAGCAGCTAAACCAGGACTGTGAAGACTGCGAATGAAACGCTGCCGCTTGGAGGGTGCAGGAGGTGGGGACGGGAGGCAGCACTGTCCTCGTGCGTTCACTGTGGTTGCCGGCACGCACACCCGTACATGCGCCGACGTCGGGGACTAGACATGCCCACACGGGGCACGGCCAGGGTAGTGTGATCTGAGCGCCTTGTGGGACGGGCCGACATCATGTAGAACTAGACACGCCCACACAGGGCACAGCCAGCGTAGTGCAATCTGAGTGGCTTGTGGGACGTGCTAACGTCGGCGGGGTGTGCTCTGGTCCTGTGGTGTGGTGAGGTTGTTACGGAGCTGACTGGGGACGGGCCCCTGGGCTCTCGCTGTACCTCCGGCCGCGCGGACACCTGCAGTGATCTTGAACAGTTGACGGTAAGAGACACACACCGTAATTGTGGACAGTGGATGAGGGCTGCGGGGCAGTGCCAGGACGCCCCGGCGGGCAGAGTGGCCCGGTGGCCCAGGGCTCCCGTCTGGCCAGGACTCTTCATTTGTACCTGAGTTACCTGCTAACCACCGTGTTTAGGGCTCCCGGCTTCCCTCCGACTCTGCCGTGAGCAGCATCTGTGACAGGACCACCAGCAGCCAGGGCCGCCATGCTGCCTTCACACCCGAGTAGCCGCGACGGCCGAGTCCTGCCAGCCAGGTCCCTACCGGACACCCTCTGTAGTGGACACACGGCAGGAGGCGCCCGCCCAAGCCCGCACGCGCTGTCCGAGCGCACGGCGGGTCGGCGTCAGTGCCCTCGGGCGCTCAGACGCACTCCACCTGCCAGTGGCTTTCTTTGTCTTTTTTTAGAAAGCAAAATGACAGAATTTTACATTCTGTGGTCTGTGAAATGTTGCTTCACTCCCGCCCCCTCTTCTCGCCGTCTCTGGTACCCACACCCACCCTCCCTGTCTCGCATCTTCACGTCTGCCGCTGTCTGCCAGGCTGAAGGCGCCCACGGCACTGAGTGACTCCCCTCGGACAGCTCCCAGGTGCAGCGCCCGGGGTAGAGGTGGGGTCCACGTCTACGATTGCCAGCTCTCTCCTCCGCCCTCTCCCTCCGAGGGCCTGGGGGTCAGGTGTACCCTGCCTCATCACGCTCACGTGGGGACAGCGGGCAGTCTGTGACAGCCAGAGCCCCAAGGGTGCAGGACGTGGAAGGAACTTCTGACTCCCGACTCGTGAGCCGGCTCATGGAGATCAGACCCCGTTCCAAAGAAAACTAGTCATTCTGTGCACAAATTCTGCTTGTGGACACTGACCAGTTTTGTAAGAAATGCATCCCTTCCCTGACAATGTTGGACATGTCTGCTGCGGAGGACAGCAGCCTGAGCCTACGGGGGCCGGGGAACATGTCCAGGCCTTCTCCTTGCTCCTACCATGAACCACGAGACGGGACAGACCTCCCACACAATGACTACCCGTGTGACAAGTTTGGAAATGTTAGGAAAGCTTAAAGCGACAGAGGTGTGTTTCCAGGATTCTGGAAGAGTAAGACATGGTCTAAATGTGTGTGCGAATACTTTCTGAAAGCAAATGTTTGCTAACAACGTGTCGGCGATGTAGTGGGACAGCTGGGAGCACTGACAGCCCGCCCTACTCACATATTTGCAATCACTCCCTTCGCTTATCTGGCTAGTTTGTAAGAGTTACTCCAAGTTGTCTCTTTGGTGCTCCTCATCTGGTGAGATTCAGCTCACGTTTCATAAATTCCAACGTCGCCCTAGCCGTCCCCAGTACGTTTAGTAACTGATACCACAGAACTTTTCAAGAAACCTGTGCCCACTATGAATAGTAACCGTAAAGGCTTAGACAGAAACCCCGTCTTAAGACTATATCTGGGTGTTGCTTTTATCTGTTACCAAAATGCACAGTTGTTACTTAAGACGTTACATTTTGTTTTCTTTTGTAATTAGCAAACAGTTTGCTCTTGCAAACCTCCCAGACGGTGGTGGGTGGTGAAAGCGTGACACCCGTGGTGGTGAAAGCGTGACACCCGTGTGACCGACCCCCGGGAAGGCTCCAGTCTCATGCCCGGAGCGGCGGGCGCCCCACGCCTGTGGTCAGGCTGGGTGAAGCTACGATGGGCCATGGCGCTGAGCCCTCACTGGGGTGCTCTCTGTCTCTGTCAGTCATTAAAGACGCAAATAATTAAGCTTTACAACAGCTACGAGGTGCAGGCAGGCAGCGCCCTGTCTCACAGCGAGGACGAGGGTGAGGACGGGGCCGAGGCCGGGCCACACGGACGCCAGCTGTGAGCCCTGGCCCCGTGCAGACCGCCACACGCTCTGCTGCGATTACAGGGGCGAGTCCAGGCTGTCCAGCACCTTTCAGGCCCACTCCCAGAAGTTACCCTCGCACTTAGGGGTGTGCTTGAGGGTTAGGGTAACGTGTACATCGCGAACGCGAGCTCGGCGCTCCAAGGACAGTCTTCCGTAAGGGGTTTACTAGGCACTACTTGGCCCTGCCATCAGGTGGCCCTTGTCACCCCTCCGTCTCATCTCCACGCGGTGCAGCCCTGCCTGCCGTCACCGTCCCCCTCGCCTCTGCCGCGGTAAATGGAGCGAGCAGCCCTGGTGACCACAGCCCTCGGGGGGAGCTCAGCTGGTCCCTGAGTTTCAGCCTCACTGCTCTGCTTGTCTGTCTTCTCCAGAGTGACCGCATGTGCCGGAGGACAGAGAAATGTAGTTACTGAATCCGGTCGGACACGCGCCTCCCGAGTTACCTGCCCCCCGTCGAGAAGGGCTGCAGTTGGGCCAGACACATGGACGCCCCGGGAGCCACATGAAGGTAACGCGGCCCGTGCGTGCACGAGCAGCCAGGCCTGTGCATCCGCCTCTCGGGTGTCTCTTGGAAAAGCATAAAGGCAGGGCGGTGGACGAGGAGGCTTTTTATGTGATAGAGAGCACAACACCGTGGACACGGTGTTAAGTCAGAATTTGTGATGTGCTGCGCGTAGACCCAACGGCCTCCTCCTATCCGATGCTGTCCCACTCGAAGTGCTTCGTGACAGCATCAGCAGGTCTCACTCACCCTCAGCAGGGTCTAGCTGCTCTGTCCGAAGCGTCCTGAAAACCAGATCTGTCTCCACTGTTCACTCTGTAGGAGATAGAGCCAGTCTTTACTCAGGGCCTCGTTACACCCCGAGTGTTCTGGAAGGCTCCGTCACTGTGGACAGCCCTTCCTCCACACGGCTGGTGGGGGTCTTCGCTGCTCCACCATGGACGGTTTCTGCCGAGAACGTGAGCCGTGGTGAAGCACCCACACCACGGAAGGCTGAAGTCACCCTTTGTGTGTGCAGCGTAGTGTCACTGGCGTGGCCGCAGGGTCTCCAGAGTGGCGTTCACCCTGCAAAGCTGCCAGCCTGTGCCCACGGAGCCGCAGGTCTGCACTGCCCTCCCCCCTGCGCCCTAGCAGCCGCCTCTGGGTCCCGTGTCTGTGAAGGGGCTGTCGTGGGTACTTGTACAAAGGAAGCCTTACAGGCCGCCCTCATGTGCTGGCCTGTCTCAGCCTGATGCCACAGGGCCCAGCCACGCCACAGCTTGTCAGAAAGTCCTTTCTTTGTGGCTAACTAGCACTCCAGCATATGACGATTGCCAGACAGTCGCGTCCCCACCTTCCAGCTGCTGCCAACTGTGCTCTTATTTTTTTTAATTATTTATTTAATTTTATTTGTTGTTGTTATTATTATTATTATTATTATTATTATTATTTATTTTGACCAGAGAGACAGAGGGAGAAAGAAAGAGAAAGTGAGAAAGCAAGCCGCCAGGTCCAGGACTTAAACCATGGTCAGCCATGTGGGAGTCCAGTGCCTTAACTGCCACACCACCTGCTGGCCCCAAAGTGTGCTCTAATGAATTCAAGTGAGGAATGCCTACCTGAGCCCCTGACTCCACATTGGGGCACATGCCTAGGAGTGGAACCATGGGGCCACGAGACTTGCTGATGGTGTGCTGAGGGTTCCGAGCGGAGCCATGTGACACTCTGATGGTGTGCTCAGGGTTCTGAGCGGGGCCATGTGATGTTCGGACAGTATACCAAGGGTTCCAAGAGGGGCCACATGATGTTCTGATGGTGTGCTCGGGGTTCCGAGCAGGGCCATGTGATGTTCGGACAGTATACCAAGGGTTCCAAGAGGGGCCACGTGATGTTCTGATGGTGTGCTCGGGGTTCTGAGCAGGGCCATGTGATGTTCAGACAGTATACCGAGGGTTCCAAGAGGGGCCACGTGATGTTCTGATGGTGTGCTCGGGGTTCCGAGCAGGGCCATGTGATGTTCAGACAGTATACCGAGGGTTCCAAGAGGGGCCACGTGATGTTCTGATGGTGTGTTCAAGGTTCCAAGCAGGGCCACTTGACATCTGGACGGTATGCTGAGGGTTCAGAGCAGGGCCACGTGGCCACGTGACACTCAGACGGTGTGCTGAGAGTTCCGAGCGGGGCCACGTGACGTCCAGACGGTGTGCTGAGTTTTCGAAGAGCTGCCCACTCTGCGCATCAGATAGTGCAGGGGAGCAGCTTCAGTCTGAAAATCTGAAATCCAAAGTGCCCCAAATCTGGCCTCGTGGGACAGTTGCCGTGGAACTCTGCGATGCCAGCTGCGTGTATGCCGAGTGGGTTAGGGACGCGAAGCCCCAGCTGTGGTGGCGCAGGTGGGCTAGCTGCTTGCCATGCTGGGGACACTGGGCCCAAGTGGGGTCTAGGGCGCGGCTCCACCCCGAACCACACCCGTGGCCCCGGCAGGCTTGAGGGCTGGGCGGGGGAATGCGGCATGTTGAGACCCGCTGAGAGAAATGAAATAAACTTCAGAACAAACAGTGACTGGGTTTTGTGTTTGGACTTTGGTCCATCCCCAAGTTATTCCATTGCGAACTCATTTATGCAAATATTCCAAAATCTGGAAAAACCTGAAATCTGAACTATTTCTGGTCCCACACATGTTGTAATGAGTAATACTCAGCCTGCATGTTTAATTTCTTGAGGAAATCCCATTCTTTTTCCACTGACTGTACATACGGCTTGGGGCCCCCGCTCTGAGCAATGCCCGTCCTTCCTCAGCTCACACAGACGATGGGACAGAGCGTGTGTGCGTTGCGCTTCGCGGTCATCACTCCTCCTTCGTGTGGGATGGCACCTCGCTGCAACTTGGACGTGCCTTCCCCGTGATTATCTGTGCTGAAGAACTTTTTATGGGCATCTTGTACTGGCCACTGTGTCTCTTTGGAAAAATGTCTGTTTAAGCCTTCTGCCATAACCAGGTTGTTTGTTGTTGTTGTTACTGAATAGGAGGAATTCCTTATATGTTCTGGAGAGTAACCTCTTATCACAGGCCTGACCTGCAAACACCTCCTGCACTCTACCCCAGGGGCTGGTCCCCATGTAGTATGCTTGTCTGCTTTGTTGCCTCTGCCTTTGGTGTCATATCTAAGAAATCATCCTCAACTGTAATGTCATGAAGATTTTCTTCTAATAATTGTGTATTTTTAGCTCTCTCGGTAGTGCATTGATCATCCTGAGTATAGTTGGTATACGGTGTGAGGTAAGGTTCAGCTTCATTCTCTGCACGTGCACGTCAGCTTCCATGACACCATTTTCTGAAAAGACTGTCCTTGGGGCCAGCAGGCAGCATAGTGGTTATAATGTTGGATTTCCACATGAGCACCTAGGGTCATGTCCCGGACCCAGCGTCTTAAAACTCACTCCGGGTGTGTACCCAAAATCATGAGAGGTGAAGGGGGGGATGACTTCTCACTTTCTCTCTATCTCTGTGTCTTCAGCATACATACACATACCCTCGCACAAAAATCTCTCTCAAAAAAAATTAAAAATGAAAAGGAGAAAGGACAATTTTTCCCTCACCCAACTCTCCTGCCTGGCATTCTTGCTGCAGGTCATCTGGCCGTGTGTGGTGGGCTGTGTCCAGGCGCTGGCTCCCACCCCACGGCCCAAGGGCCCACTTCTATGCCAGGTCATATGGTCCTGATCACTGTACGGTTATACTAAGCTTGAAATAGAGAAGTGTAAAGCCGCCAACTCCATTCTTTCTCAATATTGTTTGGGCTCTTTGGTGTCCATGGGATTCCACATGCATCTTAGGCTGAGGTTTGTGGGTTGGTTAGGTTTATGTTTTTGCAGTGAGGAAGCACCCAGGGAGGGCACACTGCAGTCCTTCCCCTGGCATCTCCTTGTGGGGCTTCGGCCATGCCCATGTTCCTGGCATGCCCTTCAAGCCAGGAGGCTGAGACGAGCCACTCACCCAGCCATGTGGGATCCATTCGCCTTAATCTGCACACCATCTCCTAGGCCTGTGATTTTTTTTTTTTTATTATTTCGCAAAATGTATACTTAAATTTTGATAGAGTTTCCGTCAAACATCGGCCACACGGCTGGGCTTCTTACTCAGACAGCGGCAGACGGTCCCGCACTTTCTAGTCATCAATACCCACACACAATTCAGGCGTATACCATGGCCTTCAGCATATATTATTTTCCGGCTTAAAAAACGTCTTCAGACCTTATTTTCTATTTTACTGAGCCTGAAATGGTGCACAATGAGCAGTGACGTAAGGAGTTAGCGTTTCCCAGAACACACCCTGCAGGGCAGAGGGCAGAGGGCAGAGGTGCCTTTCTGTTTAATTTTCTAAAACTCAGCGTTTGGAAGCTTTTGCTGTGATGGTGACTCCCTTGGAAGCCAGCAGGGGCACGGGCTCTATTTCCCTGGAATCCAGGGTTCACGTTTCACGTGGAGAACCATGGAAATACAGAAACTGGGGTGCGTGACTATTGCAGGACCCACCCAGCACACCCGTGCACGCCGGACGCAGAGGCTCTGGCTGTGCAACGTCCCCTCGTGTTGGTTTCATGCACAAAGTTCGTCTCCACAGCCGAGCACGTCCTCTCGGTCCTGGGCAAGCTTTGAGCTCCACGACTGTGGCCTGAGTGGCTGTTATCCCACCTCGGAGGCCAGTAGGGGACAGCCGAGATGAGCGGACTAGCCTGAGACAGGTTTTACATGCAGGCAGGAAGCCGCCAAACCGGGCCTGGGTGTCCTGGAAACGAGGCTGGGTGTCCATGGGGTGGCAGACGGTGGGGGGGGGGGGGGGACAGGGGAGGAGGGCAGGGACAGGGACCAGGGACAGGGGTAGGGGAGTGGGACAGGGGAGAGGGGAGCAGCAGACGGGAGGGGGTAGGGGAGTGGGACAGGGGAGGGGGAGCAGCAGACAGGGGTAGGGAGTGGGACAGGGGAAGGGGGCAGGGGTGCAGGAAACAGGGGACAGGGGTAGGGGAGGGGAATATGGGAAGGGGGCTGGGGAGGGAGGTAGGGGAGGGGGGTTAGAAGAGCAGGGAGCATGGGAGGGGGGGCAGAGGAGGGGGCGGGTGAGGGAGGCAGGGGAGGGGGCAGGGGAGCAGGGAGCAGGGGAGTAGGGCAGGGGAGAGGGACAGAGAGGGGCAAGCCCTTCTGGCCCATGGGCAGTGCAGCTGCGTGCAGGGTGCAACCTGGAGCTGGTTTCTGGTAATCTCTAATACACTTTCCTGCTCTCAGAACTGTCGGAGTGGGCGGGACGGGGCGGCCTAGAGGGTTCTCCCCGCAGGGCAGGGGCTACTGGGCTTCTCTCTGGTTCTAATGCAGCATGCAGGCAGGCGGGAGCTAGCGGACAAGCTCTGACCCGCCTTATCTGCAGGCCCGGGCGGTCCGGACGTCGAGGGTGGGCGCGCGGTCCGGGGTGCCTGCTGTGCACCACGCCCTGTGCGATTCTCTGGAAGGGTCCATCCCCCGGCAGGGGAGGGAGGAGCAAGGTCGGGCAGAGAGCACTCCCTGACGAGGGGAGACAGGCATTTCAGGGACAGTTCGGGACTGATGGGCTGGGACCCCATGCGGTTTGGGGCCCCATCTGGCCTTCTCCTGGAGCCCTGGATGACAGATTCCAGGCCAGGGGAACTGTGCAGGGGCAGGGGCGGGCCCCCAGGGCCTGCAGGTGACAGGGAGAGGCCCTGGGTCAGGAAGAATTCAGGAAAGGGGCGGCGAGCAGAGGGCGAGGGCACTGCCCTTGAGTCCCAGCTGGAGGCGCCATCACCATGAACCCCAGACCAGGGAGCACGGCTTGGACAGGACAGCCATGTGCCGGAGCCTCGGGAACTGCGGCCAGGCGGGAAGGGCGAGCTGGGGTCGGCGGGGCTTTCTGCACCTTCAGCCGGTTCTTATTTTTTTTTTGGAGAGGTTTTCGCTATAGGGCACGTGCGCTCGCCAGACAGAGACAGAGACATAGAGACAGAAAGCGAGAAATCACCCCCCAGGGGGGATGGTCACGCCACAATCCCTTCTCCTCCATTCTCCTCTCGGGATCTTGGGCACGCACGCACACACGCCCGGCGTGAGTTTTAAGCCACCGGGTCCGGGACACGAACCGCGGTCGACTACGTGGGAGTCCAGCGACATAGCCATTACGCTAACTGCTGGTTCCCCAGCCGGTTCTTACCCCCGGCACTGGCCACGGCAAAAAGAAATTTCGTGGGATCCTACTTGCAATGTAGCATTTGTTGAAAAGTAGAATGTTAGAAAAGGTTTTTGGAAAGTAAATGGATTCGCATGACAGCATCAACAGCAACGTGAGTCAGGACCACAGGACGGTGCCAGAGTGTACGTGGTCAGGGCCACAAGACTGTGTCAGAGTGTACATGGTCAGGGCCACGGGACTGTGTCGGACTGTGCATGGGTATGTGCTCAGGGCCACAGGACCATGTCAGAGTGTACATGGTCAGGGCCACGGGACTGTGTAGGACTGTGCATGGATACGTGGTCAAGGCCATGGGACTGTGTCAGAGTGTACGTGGTCAGGGCCACGGGACTGTGTCAGACTGTACGTGGGTACGTAGTCAGGGCATGGGACTGTGTCAGAGTCTTCGTGGTCAGGGCCACGAGACCATGTCAGAGTGTACATGGTCAGGGCCACGGGACTGTGTCGGACTGTGCATGGGTATGTGCTCAGGGCCACAGGACCGTGTCAGAGTGTACATGGTCAGGGCCACGGGACTGTGTCAGACTGTACGTGGGTACGTGGTCAGGGCACGGGACTGTGTCAGAGTCTACGTGGTCAGGGCCATGGGACCATGTCGGAGTGTACGTGGGTATGTGGTCAGGGCCACGGAACCATGCTGGAGTATGCATGGTCAGGGCCACGGAACCATGCTGGAGTATGCATGGTCAGGGCCACGAGACTGTGTTGTAGTGTACGTGGTCTGTACGGCGCAGGCTATCGAAGATGCCATTGGACATGGTCTTAGAGACTGAACACAGAAGCATGCCGTCTACCACCTGGAGACGAAGCTTGGAGCACGAGCCTAACAAAGGCCGCCGGGGGCCAGCCGACAGGCCCACTGCCTGCCTCCCACGTCAGACCTGGAACTCCGTGGGGCCAGCCCCGGCAGGCTCGCCTCCTCCACAGTCCCAGCAGCTCTGCAGGGACGGCTGTTACTCTGGCCGGCTCGGCTGCAGGAGCTTGAGTTTAAGCATCATCTTGGGCTGCAGGGCGGGGTACTAGGGCCTCTTTCCAGAAAGCATAAGTGAAACTCAGAAGTCTGCCTCCCGTGAGCCAGGGACTTGCAGCACCCTGGGGCCAGCAGCGGTGGGCAGGGACGGGAGGGCCTCGCAGTGCAGGGCCACCCGTCCCCGCCCCAGGAGCACGAGGGGCCTGCTCGGATTTGATCTCATGGTGCCAGAAGACGTATGTCTCTGCAGACTGAAAGCAATCACGGCACGGTCTGACTCACCACGGGCTCCAGCTCCACTCACGAAGCCGAACTGTGGCGGGCACCTCGGCGTGGCCAGGCAAGGAGGGGCCAGGCACGGAGGGCATTCAGCCCCTCCCTCCAGGGCTCAAAACCTAGATGGTGGACTTCAGCAAGGGAGTGAAGTCAGCAGGCGGCATGCTGAGTGAGTTGCTGAATTCCCACGTGGCTGATGGTGGTTCGAGTCTCAGACTTGACAGCTTGAAAATCATGCCGGGTGTGGGGGGGAACGTGTGTGCTCAAAATCCCAAGAGGAGAATGGAGAAGAAGGGATCATAGCGTGGCCACCCTCCGTGGGGTGATTTCTCACGTTCCCTCTCACGGTCTCTCTCTGCTGAGCACACATAACCCTATGACAAAAACCTAAACACAGAAGAAAACTGACGCTCTATGTCATGCGTCCCCTTGTCACCAGGGAGTCACTGTCAGCGAATGTGTGGTTCTCACGGGGCACAGTGGACATCCAGGTGCCACGGCCCAGCCTGCGCCCTCCGTTCTCACACGAGGCGCTGCGGGGTGCTGGGGGCTGACGTGTTGGCAGCCCACGGCTCTAAAATCTCCGTGCAAACACGCCTCCGTTTCTGGAGTGAGAGAGCTGGCGTGTTGGAGTTAGCTCAGACCTGCTGTTTCTTCAAGCTGGTGATGGAAGGTGTGAAATTCGAAAAGGCTCCAAATGATTCCCGTGCTTAGTATTTAAAGGGCAACCACAGGAAGGTAACTAGTAACCGTGTCCCGCGACACGCCACAGTAGAACTGAGGTTCCACAGGCCCGAGGCTGGCAGTGTGGTCCATGCAGCTGCGGAAGGTCCGTGCGTGCGCCGAGTCGCAGCCGGTTCAGGTGGACGCGAGAGCAGGGCGGCGGGCCGTGGGGGTTAGGGCGCCGGCCTCCCACGGCTGACAGAGTCCGAGCCCTGGGCCCGGCAGCTTGCTTTCTCACTTTCCCGCTCTTTCTGGTGAGCACACGTGCCCTTAGGCAAATTTCACATAGTAATAGTAGTAGATAAAATTAAATTTGGACTTAGATAACTCGAAGAAGCCAGAGCGGGTATACGGGGGCTCGAGAGACGGGGAGAACTGAAGCACAGGTACCAGCGTGGAAGGAAACTTGAAATGCGTGTGTAGTTTTCACAACATGCATTTTCCGTGAGTCTCGCGAAGAGTCCGTAAGAGCTGTCTAACTAGAATGAGTAAAGTCCTAGCAGTCTGACCTTGGTCCTGCTTCCCTCACCTAGGCTATCCCAGGGAGGCTTCTCCAAGTTCACAAAATCTGGCTTTAATGGGAACCAGCAGTTAGCGTAATGGCTATGTCGCGTGTGCGTGCGTGCCCAAGATCCCGAGAGGAGAATGGAGGAGAAGGGATTGCGGCGTGACCACCCCCCCGGGGGGTGATTCCTCGCTTTCTGTCTCTATGTCTCTCTCTGTCTGTCTGGCGAGCGCACGCGCCCTCTAGCAAAAACCTCTCCAAAAAAAAAGAAAAAAAAAAAAATCTGGCTTTAATGTGCCATGGGAGAAAGCTATCTGTCACCCCTTCATAATTTCTTAGGACGCGCATTCGAGTCACAAATACACTTCTAATAAGACTAAAAATGAAATACTTAAGTTAACGCATACTTGTTTACAATGCGACGTTAATTGGCTCCTCAGTCCTGTTTGGAGAATCTCCACCAGACGGGAGGTGGCCAGCGCGGGCGATCAGGCCGCAGCCACGGAGGGCAGGGTGAGCGGAGGAAGGACAGGCGGCCGAAGAATCCGGGTTTCAGAAACAAAACACTGCTCTCCGTCCTTCGGCATGTGCCCCACATACGTGAGCCAGGCATCGCAACTAGACCCTCGGCGAAGATAAATCGTTCTCGGGAACCTCGGGTTCCAGGGAAAGGAAGTTATGCAAACACGCGTGTAAACCTTCGCGAACGCAATCCAGCCGTGGCGAGACGGCCGATGCTGGATCAGCCTCAGACCCACCCAGACTGCGTCCTGCGCCCATGCGGACCGACGGCAGTTACCCTCACCGACCGTTTTCTAAGTTAGACACTCTTCGTCAGCACGTTTGGAGATAATTTAGTGTATAAAGTACGAGCTGGATTATTTTATGCACATAAACCTAATTCCAAATCCAAATCACCCCCCGCTTGCAGAGTGCCGTGCACATAGGTGGGCATGCACGCATACCGTGTCTGCTATGTGCACACACACGCGTGCACACAGAGGTGGGCAGGGCCGGCAGGCCTGTGAGTCTCTGGTCACTGTGGTACAGCGTGGGAATGCTGGTCTTGCGTGATTCCCATTCTGGACCAAATGTGCTGACTTCTCAGTACACGTGGACGGTGGGCTTTCACTCTCAGTTATGAACACCGAGCAGCCGAACTGACCATGGCTTTGTAAAACGGGGATATCGGACTTGGAAAGAACTTTCGAGAACATCTATGTCAGCCCTCACTTCGGAAATAAGGGTAAGGCTCAAAGTTGTCGGGCGACTTGCCTCAGAGACGCCCTTCACTCACACCTCTTCTCAGAAGCCCTCCCTAAAGCTTCCCCCCAGATTCCTGGTCCTGACACCTTCAGCCTCCTGCAGATGCTCGTTAATGGCCTGCCCGTCTCTCCCCCTGGGCTGTGGGACCTTGGAGACCTAGGGCCTGTGCTCTGTCCCGAGTGCCTGGCACGCAGGCAGTGGCGCTTCCCTGGAAAGTCTGTGGGTGGAGGGCGGTCTGTCAACTAGGGCGGGGTCAGCCACAGCGTGTCCAGCCCCAGGCCCTACCTTCACCTTGTGCCCTCCGCCCTGGAGGGAGTGTGCCCGACCCGGCACTCATGTTCCTTCTGACACGAACCCGCCTCCAGTTTAAACCGCCCCATTCCACAGCACAGCCCGGACGCCGTCTAGACCAGTGCTCAGGTCTGCAGCCACGCGGGCTCCCAGCCCCCATGACCTCACTGTGCGCCCTTCAGGGTGCTCCGACCTGGCAGCTCTGTCCCCTGGCCCCACTCGGGGTCCTGACGCTGCTCTCACAGGGCTGTTGTAGGTCACCGGGTACACAGCTCCCCCCACAGGCCCTCTCCCATGGGACATGGCAGCGTGGCCCTGGCCCTCCTCTCCGTGCCCCCCCGGAGCAGCCCTGCTCTCCTGGAGAATGTCTGGGGTCGTCCTACCTACCAGACCCCGACCCCAAATATGGCAGAAACTCAGGCTGTGTGACAGCCAACCGGCGCCTGAGGAGTCCTCGCCAGCAGGCAAGGTGGGGTGTAGGGTCGCCCACCTGGGAATCTTCTTGCCTGGGCTCAACTCCATCCTGCTGGGAGCGGATCCACTGTCCCTGACCTGCCCTGTGCTCCCTCCTGGCCGCCCTGGTCCTGCCTGCCCCAGCCGAGGTGACTGATCCAGATCCCACACCACAGCCCCAAGCAGCCCCCAGAGGTGAGCTCCCCACTCCTGGGCCAGAGCAACTTCCTCAGAGCCACACACTGGCCTCACAGGGCCACCGGGCAGGTACTGCATGGCTTCAGGGACACGTGCTGCCTGTCTTCCCAGGCCACGGTGGCAGTGCCAGGGTGTCTCAGCCTGTCCTCCACACAGTGCCCCAGCCCACAGAACCGGCAGGACCCAAGGGTGCGTCCTTCCCAGACTGGCCCTCCAGGGCCCGAGGAGTGCGCGGCGGGCTGGCACCAGCAGTTCTTCTCTGCCACGGCGGAGGCTGGGCCCTCTGCCCTTCCCCTGCCCACAGCCCCCACCCTGTCCGTGTGGCTCCTTCCTGGCCTCAGGCCCCTGTCCACTGAGCCCCTCACAGCTGTCTGTGCTGGCAATGTCCCCTCACAGCTGCTGCCAGTGGGTCCCACGGAGCTGGCCTCACGGCCAATGGCCAGTGTGCCCGCTGGAGCCTCACCAAGCGCACATCCTGTCCAACGGCGTCTGCACGGTGGGGCAGTGGGCCGTGCCACGGTCTGTGCCATGACCCAGTGACGGGATGGCACGGACGCCCGAGTCCACCCTGTGGGGGAGGGCACGGGCCATTACCAGGGCTCGTTAGGAAGTGACAAAGAAGCCAGGGCTCAGCTCTGGGGACACCGCGCCCACCTGGGTGCCCTTGCTGTTTCTTGCCGAAGCTCTGCCTGCTGGGCCCTAACTAGGCATGTAATTGATCGGTTCAGACTTCTGTTTTGCTTCGCACATCTTGCCCTGAATGTTGAGTTTGAATATAATTGCGTAGGTCACACTGCCCCTCTTAACAATGTACCCAGAATGCCATTTCAGGAGCTGGGGTGACATCCATGTCGTATGTAAATGTATGCAAATAGCACGCTAATGTCCTGGCCGGTGGCCGCCTGTGTGGGCTGTCACGTTGTCACAGGTGAGTCCCCAGGGAGCTGGGGAGCTGCCACTTGCGGGACGCGGGCGTGTGCCGTTTTCTGCTGAGAACTCGCACCACTGCTCACAGGGTGTCAAAACTGCCCTGCACTATTTCAGAGAGAAAAATCACACTGGTTATCTTCCAATGACACACTTTCTCCCACCAAGGGGGGTAGCGGAGGGGGGAGGGAGAGAAAGGAAGGCCGGCCCCAGCAAGGCCCGGCGCCGTGACCACCCGGTGCAGCCAGCCGGAGCTCCCGCACCAGCGCTGGCCCGTGTGTGCCTCCCGTTCAGTGGCCAGAGCACGTGCACCCAGGGAGGCGGGGAGGCCAGCCCTGGACGCCTCGGGCCGCAGCACCCACGTCTCCGTCCCGGCAGGATGCGGAGCACTCTGCAGGGCCAGGCCTGGACCCGCCGGCCCCGTGGGCTTAGGCGTTCCACAGGCAGGAGGTGTGCTGAGTCATGGGTGGCCTGGTCGTGCGTGGCGCCCCCACACGCATTAGCTCCAGCACATCTCAGCTCAGATCACCGCCTGGCTCCTCCGAGCACTCAGGGGAGCACCGGTGAGGCCCCGCGTTCCGGCACCTTCCAGCATACTGGGCCCCCACAGCCACCTGGAGCCGAGGTAGCCGTCTGGGAGCCGCCCCCTTCCTGGAGATGATATGGCAGCAGACACCCCCAGCAGGGTGGAGCTGTGCCCTGCAGAGCCCGGCTCAGCCCTGGGGCTCACCAGTTCGGCAGCGCAGCGAGGCCCGGGGCCCACCGCGCCCACACGGTGTCTGGACGTGCGTCACTTACGTGCTGGGTGCTGTACGGTCCACAGTGAGAAAGGGCACAGTGCCCAGCCCGCTTCAGGTCGGGGGCCTCACACCGCGGCCACCGTGCAGAGCTGAGGCCACCCAGGCTCTGGCTGTGGGGGCATGGGGTGTCCCCAAGCATAGACCACAAAGACAACAGACCTTGCAGGTGAGCGAACCTTGCAGGAGGGGGCAGGTCAGAGGCTGTTTCCTGGTTTGGAGGACGGACGGCCAAGACATGCTGGGGCCACTGACTGTGGCAGAGGCAAGCTGGGCCTCACTGGGTGCTGAAGCGAGGCCAGACCTGGAAATTGGGGAGCTCTGGTGAGAAACAGGCTCTGGGATGGAGCCTCGTAGCCCGGAGGGAGTGCGGTTCCTCCAGATGACAGGGAGGTGAACAGGGCCCTGCGCTCGCCTTACTCTGGTGGTGGGGGAGTGCACTGGGAGCCTGCAGGCGAGTCACATCGGCCACAGGAGGGGACAGGCAGACACAGCAGGGCAGCAGAAGGAAGGCCGAGGGGGCTCCAGCTGGGGACCCCAGAGCGGCCGCAGTGGGAGCCACAGCAGAAGGCAGAGAAAGTGCGTTAGTTTTAGACGATGGTCAGATGAACTCCTAATTATTTTAAATTGGCATTCGTTTTGAGGGAAGTATTTTTAAATCAGTGTAGAATATCCGGGAGAGATTCCACACCGAGCCGCCAGCGTATGGAGAGAGCAAGCTGCTGAAGCAAGTGGTCCCTGAAGCCAGGCCGTCCCGAGGGACTCAGGCTCAAACTACAAGAGCGCCTAAGGCGGGAGTGTGTCCGCACGTGCGGTCATGCGTGTCTCCACAGGAGGGCTCGCTGCAGAGCACACGTCTGCACCGGCGCTCATTCACGGCTGAGTGTGTGCCTCCCCGGTCTCCCGGGATCTCGGGTCCAGGACCCCTCTGAGGAAGGGGTGCTGAGTCCAGGAGGCAGATCCACAAGGCGACGTTTCAGGGTCCCCCCCGCCCATCGCTCCGCACTCGGGCTGCTGCGAGAAACAAGCACAGAGCCCCCTGTGCAGGGCGGGCTCCCACAGGCTCATCTTTGCAATGGCGACAGTGCGTGGGGAGGGTCAAGGGTCATGTGCACAGGAGCCAGGTGCAGGGCCTCGCCTTCTGCCCTGCCAGGCGTCAGGCCTCCCCTTTGTTGGAGATGGCTCATGTGGCAACCTGAGCTGGACACCAGGAGCAGAGGCGCCCGTCCAGTTGGGGAGTGCCCGCCAGGCCCTGGTGCACTGGCAGCCCCAGGCAACACAGTCCGGCCCCCAGCGGTTGGCCCTGGCTCCGGCCCCAGCCGGGCAGACACGCAGTGCCGGGCGGCTGGATGGGCTGCCCTCGGCCCTCTGCCAGCAGCAGTTGTACCCAGCACCTGGAGGCTCCCGGGGCACCCAGCACCTGCCATCGGGTCCGGCCATGGAGTCGGCCCAGGCTCCTGCCCCACTCCAGCCCACGCTCAGCTCTCTCTTCCTCCCCGCCCTTGAGCAAGCCCTGCGCATCCCCCCAGGTGCAGCTGGACTGTGGGGCTCTCGGTCCACTGCACTTCCTCTGGACGGACGGCCTCCTCGCGCCCACCGCCTGGTACCCCAGGTACAGAAACATCAGGGTGCATGACCTTTGCTGATGTGTCCCGACCTTGGATTCCGGTGGGGCCAGAATTGGCCATCGGGCCCTGGCAAGGCTCAGGAGGCAGAAGCAGTGGGGGGAGGGAAACGGCCAACAGTGAGACCTCCAGGGTTCAGCAGCACCCCTTCCCCCAGAAGCAGCCGGATCCCGGGGATTCCTGAAGGCCGTGGGCAGTGGGAACCCGCCCCCACAAGCTGCCTGGGGTGTGTATGGGGGAGAAATTGATGCTCAAGGCGTGCACCGCCCCAGGGAGAGGCTACCATCAGGGGCCACCTCACTCACTCCAGGCTTTGAAATCTGACCAGGATGAGCCCAGAGTCCCCCTGAGCCCCAAAGGCTGGACCAGGCAGAGCCCCCCAGGCAGAGCACCCCGGTGGAGGCTGGAAGCCCAGACGCGCTGGTACTCCCAGTGCTGGAGGCCAGGGTCTGGAGCAGGGCGTCCTGCGGTGTTGGTTCCCCTGCAGGACAGGCTGGTCTTGGCCTCGCTCTGGCTCCTGGTAGTTGCCGGGAGCTTTGGCATTCCCTGGCTCGTGGGAGTCGCCCAACCCTGCCTCATCCTGGTGGACCTCCTGCTAGGCGTGTCTGCACCCAAACCCCTTTTATAAGGACAGCAGTCAGTGGGGTGGGGACTCCCGGCCGGGGTGGCCTCAGTTGAGCTGACCCGTTGGAGTTGGGTGGCCCCTCTGCTGCATTAACAGGGTGTCGGCTTGGTGTAAGTGATCAGGGAGGGGCATGGGGACTGGGACTCTGTGCCCACGGTGGTGGCAGGCTCAGCGGTCAGCAGGGACTGCCTCCTCCAGAGGGGAGGCTGCTGGGTCCCACGTGGCAGAGGGCGGGCGGCGCAGGAGACCGGCCTCCACACCGAGCTCTCGTGGGCTTCAGTCCCTTGTCCGAGCAGCGTGCTCCCAGCCTAACGGCTCCCAGAGTCCAGTGCTAGTCCCTCACCGTGGGCGTTAGTGCCCACACTGCCTTCGGAGGGGATACCACACTCAAACCATGGCCGGCCCTGTTTCCAGATGAGGTCGTTTTCTGGGATCCTGGGGCTAGGGCATTCCGGAGGTCTCCTGAAGGACACGGCTCAGCCCTGACAGCGAGGTCTGGTGCAAGGGGACATTAACGGAATGTCAGGAGAGTGGAGAGGCCAGCCCCGCACTGGCATGGCAGTCTCGTCCTGTCCCAGACGGTGCGGAAATCAGCCCGTGCTGCTGGTCGGGCAGCTCCCTGGGCGTTGGTGACATCTGGCAGGCTGTGCTCCTGCCAGTTCTCAGACAGGGCAATGTGAGGCGGGTCCCGGCTGGCATTTGGCCGGGCAGGCGTGACCGTCTCGCATCACGGTTGGCGGTCTGAGCAGGTCAGCTCGTGGGCTGCAGAACCGCTGTTTCTGGTGGATCAATGAGCACAGAGGGGTGCCTTGTGCCTTGTAGCACCTTGCCTTCCTGACCCGCAGAGCTGGGGCGGGCGGAAGGGGAGAGGGACAGGCTGAGCGCCGATACCTGCCCCTTTGTCACTCAGCGGCTCTGTTTATTTCCTCCTATTCACTCCTCTTCCTCTTCATTTCCTTAAATAATTCTTCTTCAAACTATTTAAAATTTCTCTATGGACTGTGAGTCTGCCTGGGAAGGCAGTGGCCGGCCGTTAACTGTGTGCAAATCTATAACCCCCAAGAAGGCGTTCACATGTCCCCAGCTGGGTGCGCGGTTCGTCGGACACGTGGGGCAGGGGTTGCATGGAGTGCGCAGGAGCCCGGCACGCCGCACGCCTGCTCACCGTGTGGAGGGCCCTGCACGCAGCGGGAGCCATGCCTGGCTCCAGGTGAAGGCAGGTCGGCCCGAGCAGCATGCGGAGGTCTGTCGCTCACAACCCACGTGCTCAAGCGGAGAGCAGGCCGCCTCCCAGGATCCCTTCCTTGCAAGCCTGCCTGACCTGCATCTGCTGGCGCTTCGGGACCACTGCTGACCTCGGTGACTGTGCTGCACTCCACGGTGTCTTGGTCAGGGCAGGACCTCGGGACCCTCACACACCTGGGAATGCACTAGAAGCCCAGTCCCTGCCCACCTCAGCGTGCCAGAGACCACAGGCCTTGGAGACGTGGGGACCCCACGTCCCTAGAAGGCGCCCTGCCAGCCCTGCCCAGATGCCACACACTTAGCGACAGATGGCATGTGGCCCCACGTAGAGCATGGTCACCCTCCTGCCTGGAGGCATCAGGGCCGCAGAGGCCCCGGCATTCCGGCCGTCTCGGCCGCTCGCCCGCTCTCTGCACACCCACCTGCTGTAGCCTGCATCTCTCCTACCTGTGCCCTGCTGCGTCCTCCAACGGCCAGTGTCTGCGCTGACCTCTGCTGGCCCAGTCCGCCCAGCGCCCCTCCTGCAGGACCTGGCCACCACTGCCCACAATGCGCTCTGCCCAGAGCCCCCTGCCCTTGGTCCAGCCTGCCCAGCGTCTTCGTTCTTGGGATCCGTCCTCACCAACAGGCAAAGAGACACATGAGGACGCAGCTGTGGGCCACCCGTGCGCGAGGTCTCACAGCCGAAGTGCCGCCGCTAACTGAGAAAGCCCGCCCCGGAAGGTGCAGCTGTCCCTGGAACCACGCTGCTTGGGCCAGGGCCTACTTCCCAGCCATCCCAGACCCACTCGATTAATTACTGGTCTACATTTTGAAAATCGAATCTTATGCAAAGATCGGGGAAAACCCTGGAGGATGTTTCTTTACCTGAGACTGAAAAGCCCGTCTCGGGTGCGATAGGAAAAGTGGAGGTTGTAAGGAAAAAACTGAGAATCTCTACCTCGAGGCTAAGACTGGAGGGAAGCTTGTGAATAACCCGAAGGAGAGCAGTACCGGACAGCACGCGTGGCGTGCAGGGGAGGACCAGACACCCGGACACACGTGGACGGTGACGTAGACACGGAAATGGGCACGGCAGGCCACGTCAGAGCAGAGCAGTAGGCGTGTTGGTGGGAAGCAGCACATGAGACTCCGCCACCGCACCGCGGAGCACCTGCCGGGGAACACGCCCTGCCACGGGCGATGGGCCGAGGACAGCACCTGTGGTGCCATTGCCTGTCTCTGAGCCCGAGCAGGGACTGCGTGTGTGACGGGAGGTGTGTGTGTGTGACGGGAGGTGTCTGTGCGTGACAGGAGGTGTGTGTGTATGACGTGAGGTGTGTGTGTGTGACGAGGTGTGCATGTGTGACGGGAGGTGTGAGTGTGTGACAGAATGTGTGTGTGTGCGTGACAGGAGGTGTGCGTGTGTGACGGGAGGTGTGTCTGTGCGTGACGGGAGGTATGTGTGGTGACGGGAGGTGTGTGTGTGTGTGTGTGTGACGGGAGGCGTGCTTGTGCATGACGAGAGGCATGCATGTCTGTGCGTGACAGGAGGTGTGTGTGTGACAGGAGGTGTGTGTGTGTGTGACAGGAGGTGTGTGTGTTCATGATGGGAGGCATGTGTATGTGACGGGAGGTGTGAGCGTGCATGATGGGAGGTGTGCATGTGTGACAGGAGGTGTGTGTGTGTTACGGGAGGTGTGTGCATGCATGACAGGAGGTGTGTGTGTGTGTTATGGGAGGCGTGTGCATGCATGACGGGAGGCGTGTGTGTGTGTGTGTGTGTAAAGGGAGGCATGTGCGTACATGACAGGAGGTGTGCATGTATGATGGGAGGTGTGTGTGCGCATGACCAGAGGTATGTGTGTGTGTGTGACAGGAGGCATGTGTATGTAAAGGGAGGCATGTACATACATGACAGGAGGCATGCATGCGTGACGGGAGGCATGTGCGTACATGACGGGAGTTGTGCATGCGTGATGGGAGGTGTGTGTGTGTGTGCATGACCGGAGGCATGTGTGTGTGTGTGTGACAGGAGGTGTGTGTGTGTATAAAGGGAGGAATGTACATACATGACAGGAGGCATGTATGTGTGATGGGAGGCATGTGTGTGCATAACAGGAGGTGTGCATGCATGCATGGGAGGTGTGCATGCGTGACGGGAGGCATGTGTGTGTGCACATTTTGCCAGCGCATGCAGTGTTTAGGGGAAATAGGACAGCCCCACGTTTCTGTCCCGATCGTAGGAGTTTCGTGAACTGTGTGGTCACGTTACAGAACGGTGGCCCGCACCAAATATGACAGCGGTACAGCTGGCTACACAGGACGTGAAAGGCGTTAGCCAAAACACACGTAATGTGAAAATATACATTTAAACATCGTTCTACAAGTGTGCATATGTGGTCCTGTCAGAGAGTGGTGGCATTTGTGTGTGTGTGCATGTGCGTGTGCGCACCTGTGCACCGTGTGCTTGGATGCACATGGACGTTAGCATTGCACACAGCACTGACAGGTGTGTTCTCCACAGAAGGGGTGAGGCGGGAGGCCTGGTCCGAGGGCCTGAGTGGGACCTTGCTGCCCGGACCCCCACGCAGAGAAGACAGCCACGGGTCACGGAGGGCCAGGACATCAGGGCTGGGGCCAACTCAGTGTCCTTGTCCGAGTGACCGTGGGGGTGTTGCTTGCTCAGTGTCCTCGTCCGAGTGACTGTGGGGATGTCGCTTGCCCTTGCCCGAGTCCCCACGCTAATCTCTTCACGTGGAGAAAGGAGAAGAAGCATCCTCCGTGCCGACGTTGGCATCAAATACTGTATTACCACAAGTCAGAATGCGCCCGCCACACCTGAGCCGGGTCAGCTGCTCACCCCAGTGCCCTGTGACAGCTGAGCGGGTGAAACGGGCTGGAGGCATTGCCCTCCCGGGAGCGCCCTCTCCCTGGAGCTCAGAGCCAAGTGCAGATGGTCGGCCCTGTCGGGGGAGGAGGGGATGGGGCCAAGCTGCTGCCCTCCGAGTTAACCAGCAAGATAAACAGGAGAGGCAGCCCACCAAGGCTGGCGGGCAGGGACGGCCCAGGCTCGGGAGGTGCTCACAGCCGTCTCTGGCTCCCCGAGGGTCTGCAGGACGAAGGCTCATGCTGCTTCTCACTGCTTTCCGACACGGGCATCGACGAGCGGCCTGCAGCAGGGAGGGCGAGGTCGGGCAGGCAGCTGCGGCCCCCGTGTGGCAGACGGCCTTGTCTGCAGAACTAAATGTGGCACCTCTGCTGAGCCCTGCGGTCACTGAGCCAGCTCCGACGGTGGAGGTCCTCCACTCTCTGACCGTTGTCCCTTTCCCTCTGCCTGTTTCCCAAATGGCCAGCCAGCGGGGCAGAGGGGAGGGCCCAGCACAGCCGTCCCTTTCTGTAACCAGGAGAGGACGGTCTTCGTCTTCTGCCAGCACCTTACCCAGCGTCCGGGAGACACAGCCGAGCAGAGCCAAGAGCCAAACGGTGACTGGGAAGAGAAGAGTGCACGTGACTGGGAAGAGAAGAGGTGTACCTGCCGGGGCCGTGGGGCTGCACACGGGGCCCTGCCACCTCCTTTGCAGGTGCTCCGTGGAAGTCCATGCAGAAGATGGCTATGTGCGCGTGACCTGCACAGTGCAGAGCAAGCTTAATTTCCGGGTGGGGCACGTGTGCACAGCGAGAGCAGACATCTGCTTCTGCTCCACGGACGGACACAGGAATGCCAAGTTACACCCTGAGATGCGTGAACTTCGGAGACAGAAGAGACAGACACGGAGCCTCCGCCCCGCCCAGCGTCCACACGCAGATGGAGCCACCGCAGCTCCCCTGGTCACACGGGCCAGCCGCCTGTGGTCCTGCACCGACCACATGGCCCGAGCGCACGGCAGCGGCGTGGCTCCTCCTGTGGAAGCCACTTGTCCAACTCAGTGGCCGGCCCAAGAGCCGGTGCAGGTTATAGTCGGTCCCACAAGAACGGTGCCAGCCTCGGAGAAGGCCCCAGGAGGCAAGTCTGTGTTTGGAATTAAAGGATGAGTTTGTTTGAGTGCGAACAATTTTTGGAATCCATGAACAGCCTTTGCATCAAACACGTTGTCTGTGGACCTTGGGAAGACCTCAAACACACGCGTGTAAGATAGGCCATGAAGGGACTGGCCCTAATTCCCGTCCCGGTACAAGCTGTCCTAACTGAGCAGGACACAAGTGTCCAGCATCGGCTTCGAGGCAGCGCCGTGACGGCAGGGGCTGGCACCGCTGAGCCGGGTGACGGCTAGCCAGGGTCTGCGGCCAGCATCTGGGCCATCTCCACCCTGAGAGCCAGCATCGCCACCGGGGGCATTGAGGGCACGCCCCAAATCCAGATCCCGCCCCAGGCATGGCCAACACTGCACTTATCCCTGCGTATCGGGTCACCCCCATGGTGGGGTCTGGTCCTAAACACACCGTGTCTCTAACGACACAACTTCGTCTTTCACGCTCACCGCAAGTGCTCCAGAGTGGCCTCGACGCCCTCCCGGCGGGTCTCTGCTGGGGAAGGCGGGTGACCACGGACAGCGTGGCCACGATGTCCTCACAGGCGGGCGACCACGGATAGCGTGGCCTCGACGCCCTCCCGGCAGCTCTTTGCTGGGGAAGACGGTGAGCACGGACTGGCAGCGCCATGTGCTGAGGACGTGGTGTGCCAGCTCACCCACAGGAAGGGGTAGCGTGGGACGCGGGGCCGAGGGACTGAGAGATCGAGGCAGCGGGAAGCCGGTCGGGCAGCGGTCTCCTCTCCGTGGGGTCAGCACGGCACACGTCTCCCAGTCCGCCGCGTGTTGCTGGGCCCTCCGGAAGTCGTCAGTTTCCATTCTCCTGGATAGCTGCACACCCAGGCGGCAGAGCACTGTGGACGACAGGTCGTCACCCACAGCTGTGAGCTGGGACCCGCTGGCCTCACCTGTCAACGAGCAGAGCACGGGTGCTCCACTTGCCACTTTGAGACAAGTGCCGGGAGCCTCCATGTCCACACCCCCAGCCGCAGGCCACACTCCGCCTGCAGCTGCGCCGTGAGAGGCCCCAGCTGACCCGGCACACCTCTGCCAGCCGTCTTCACGGGGAGCACAGCTGCGGGGGCTCGGGCCTCGATTGCTGGCGGGGCTTCACAGGCCTCCTTAGGCGGCCATCTGAGCAACTGGTGCTCTGGGGTGCCGTCTGCGCGGTGCGGCCGCACCAGGGCGCGGAGGTGTGCTGTAGTCAGCCTGGCAGTGCGCCGCGGGGCCGCCGGGGCCGCCTGAGCTCGCAGGGGCTGGGTCTAAGCGGCTGTGCTCGTTGTCCCGTGAACACAGTGCCTGCACACACATACATGTGACACTTTTCCTCATTCTTCCTTTGCTCTGCCCACGCCTCTGGCCAGCTCGTCGCCGACTCTCAGTCCTCAGTGCTAATTGAGGACAAAGACGAAGTCCTGTCATTTGTGAGGAAGCGCGAGATGGGGAGCTGGGGCCCCGCGGTCTCCCACACCTCAGGGCCCCTTGTGCTTCAGTGCCCCCTGGCTGGGACCTCCGGCATCGCCACACAGACACTCGGATTGTCATCCCGGGGCCTCCAGCATCTCACAGTGGGGCTTACTGCCTGGCCCACGTGGTTGAGTCTCTAAGTACCGCCTCTGACTTTACTGCCCTCGAATTTCCTTCTCTGCCTCTCCCCAGCACCGTGCACCTGTGATCCGCCTGCCTCCCTGCCCACGAGGGCTCCATGCACACCAGCCCCGGAGGTGATTTGTGGGCCTTCTCAGCTTGTCCTCACTGCGGGGCCCCGGGTGGTGAGCTTTCTCAGCTCTGTACTCACTACGTGCCCCGGGGTGGTGGGCTTTCTCAGCTCGTCCTCACTGCGGGCCCCTGGGTGGTGGGCTTTCTCAGCTCGTCCTCACTGCGGGCCCCCGGGTGGTGGGCTTTCTCAGCTCCGTCCTCACTACGTGCCCCCGGGGGGTGGGCCTTCTCAGCTTGTCCTCACTGCGGGTCCCCAGGTGGTGGGCTTTCTCAGCTCGTCCTCACTGCGGGCCCCCGGGTGGTGGACCTTCTCAGCTCATCTCCACTGTGGGCCCCCGGGTGGTGGGCTTTCTCAGCTTGTCCTCACTGCGGGGCCCCGGGTGGTGGGCCTTCTCAGCTCCGTCCTCACTGCAGGCCCCCGGGTGGTGGGTTTTCTCAGTTCCGTCCTCACTGCGGGCCCCCGGGTGTTGGGCTTTCTCAGCTCCGTCCTCACACGTCCGCACACAGACGGGTGCCACTCCCCAGGCTTGGGGAGAGGTGGAGGATTAGGCAGACCCCGCCTGGGACCTCAGCTGGGCGCCGCACTGGCCAGGCAGTCCCCGCCGCACCCCGTCCTGCTCATGCCCTCCTCTTCAGAGCCACTGCGCGGTGTTGTACTCCCCGAGGTGAACAGTTCGGAAGCCAGAGCTGGTCTGAGGCGCTCGGGTTTGCTGTTTCCTTCCGATGTTTTCCGCTCAAAACTGCACAGGCGCTGAGGGGACGTGAGCTCTCAGGTCACAGCTGCAGCTCCTACCCCTGCCTGGGTGTCGGTCACAGCTCGGTGACGGCCACCCTCCGTGAAAGGGGCTTCCTCAAAGGTCGAACGATGTGACGGAGCTGGGGCAGCCTGTGTCCTGCACCTACATCTGCGTGTTGTCACCGTTACTGCTGAACCCGGAAACTCAGCCCCGGGAGGCTGAGGCTCCTCAGAGGCCATGTGCTCACCAGGTCCCTGTGCGTGCCCCTCACCAACACCCCAGCGACTGGGACCTAGGCCGCGCCTTGTTCCAACCCGGCCTGTGCTTCTGCTCTGCGTAGCCGGGGCTCCACCCAAGGACACCAGCATCACCCTGGCCAGATAACGGGCTGGAGGCCAGGACCCACAGCTCCTAGAGCACCCCGAGTCTACGCCCGCCGCACCCCGAGACTACGCCTGCCTTCCCCATCTCCCGTAAGAGAAACAGCTCGCAATTTTTTTTTTCTTGTTTTTGAGAGGTTTTTGCTATAGGGCGTGTGCGCTCACCAGACAGACAGAGAGAGACAGAGAGACAGAAAGTGAGAAATCACTCCCCAGGGGGGATGGCCATGTCACAATCCCTTCTCCTCCATTCTCCTCTCGGGATCTTGGGCACGCACGCACACGCGCCCAGTGTGAGTTTAAGCCACTGGATCTAGGACTCGAACCGTGGTCGACTACGTGGGAGTTCAGCGACATAGCCATTATGCTAACTGCTGGTCCCACAGCTCGCACTTTCTAAAGCGTGTTCAGAAACCTTGCTGCCGCCTTCACCTGCAGTTCACGCTTCCTCACAGGCCGGCCGGGCGTGGAGCTGCGGCAGGGACGTGGTTAGCAGTTGCGAAAGCTCAGAGGTGCCACTAGCGCCAGCCGTGCCGCGAGTACTGGCCACGCCACCATCCAGAAGGAGCTTGGAGGGCTGCCCTGGGCACTTCGGAGCACAGTCCCCCCTTACCCCTGACGGAGGCCGCTGGCTCTCCTGGCAGCTCGGGAGGGAAGCAGGGTCTCAGCCCAGCCTGGGGAGAAGCGAGACCGTGGGGGGGTGCACGCATCACATGCGGTGCCGTGTCTGTGGTGGTCACAGCCAGGTCCTGCCACACAGCAAGAAGAGCACAGGCACGGTGACCCGCCGCGTGGACACGGCCCCAGCAAGGCCGAGACCAGGTGCTCGGGGAGCACCTTAACCACACAGGGTCTGACAGCCCGCTTGGACCGCGCCCTCTGAGGCCTGAAGCAGAGTCACCCAGGCGCAGGTCCCGGTGTGGCAGCTGGTGGAAGGCACTCGGCAGAACCCACAGGGGCCCGTGTGGATGGAACGCAGTGACCCTCCCACCAGCCCCGGGCCAGCAGGGCTCACGCCTCTGCTGTGAGCACAGTCCTGACTCTGAGCAGCTCGGTGGTGCTGGGTGAGTTAGTGACAGGAGGGCGTGGGCCCCAGCAGGTGTCCAGGCCCATGAGGGACCCTCACTAAGCTACAGCTGGGCCCTCAGGAGCTCTCTGGTCAGTCCACAGCCAGTTACAGCTGAGCAGGCTTCTGGCCCGGTGGCCGTGTCTAAGCGCCTGGCACCCTGGGACAGCCCTGACACCTGGGCGCCACGCCCGGCTTCTCCACAGCAGGCTGCAAGTGTGGGCTCACGGCCTGGCTCTGGGCCTGGGTGTGAGGCCGGCTCAGCCCCCACCCCCCCGAAGGCAGGGCCGAGCAGGCCATGTGGGGCAGTGGGCGGACACGCCTGAGCAGCTCTGGCTGCGAGTCCACCCCGGGGCCAGGACGGGAGCGAGGCTGGCTCCGAGGCTCAGGAAGCCCCCGCTGGCTCACTCGCACCTCCTCACGCTCCGGGGGGTCCCGTGGCCGCCTCTAACGGCGGCCATGATGGGATAACGTATGAACTCCCCTTGACTATGCGCCTTGGTGGGGCCCAGTACGTCCACGGGCACGTGCAGGTGCCACCACAGTCGGCGTCCACGCCCCTCAGAAAGGAGCCTGGGGTGGTGGCCTGGGGCTAAGGTGGCTGGATCCCACGTGGTCCACTGTGGTTCAAGCGTCAGACCCAGCAGCTTAACATATACACCACACATGTGCACTTGTGCCCAAAACCTGAAAGGAGAGTGGAGGGGAAGGGACCGTGGCTGTCACCCCCGGGGGCTTTCTTAGTTTCTCTTTCTCTGTCTCTCCGATGAGTGCACGTACGTGCCCTATAGCAAAATGTAAGAACAAAGGAAAAAGAAACCTCCGGTCTTTAACTGCCCTGCCATCTGCCACCCCGTCCCCAGGCAACCACTGGTCCCCTATGCCTCTGCTCCTGTCCTGGGCATCTCCTGTAACTGCAGTCACATGGCACATGGGCTTTGGGGAGTGTGTGGCACGTGGAGGGGTTTCCGGTCCTTTCACGGCTGGGTAACGCCCCATCTCGTGGATCAGTGTGCCACTCACTCCTCAGCAGTTGATTGAAGTTCAGTTCACATTCTGGTTTTCCAAATGATGCAGCAGTGAACATGCACTGCAAGTTTCTTCGTGTTTGTATTTTCTTTTCTCACCGAGCAGTGGGGCTGCTGGGTCATGCGGGAACTGTGGGTAGTCCTTCGAGGAGCTGCCGGAAGTGCCGTGAAGTGGCTGTGCCACCCAGCATTCCCACCAGTGCGTCGAGGGCTCTCAGTTCTCCGCACATCACCAGTGCTTGTCCTCGTGCACCTCGCCACGTGAAACCATCCTGACAGTGGGAGCGCTTCTCGACCAGCTTTGATTTGTGTTTCTCTGGCGATTAATAGTATTGCTTGTTTATCATGTGCTTATGGGTGGCTCATATATCTTCTTTGAAATTCTGTGACTTCAGATCATTTGCTTTTTTAAAATTGGATTGGTCGTCTTTTTATTATAGAGTTAAGAATAATTTCTATATTCCAGACAGAATTTCCTTATTAGTACGTGATTTGTGAAATATGTCCTCCCTTCCATAGGTTGTCTTTTCACTTTGTTGATGGCATACTGGTAGCACCAATCTTTGTTTTTACATTTTGATAAAAGTTTTTCTTGAGTTGTTCATCTTTTTGTGATCATGTCTGTAACTCCTTGCTAAATCCAAGGCCACGAAGATTAATCTACTTTCTTCTAAGAATTTTGCAGGTTTAGTTCTCTCCTTTGGGCCTTTGATCTATGGGAGTTCTCATTCGTTTCTGGCGTGAGGCAGGGTCGACATTTATTCACGTGCACAGTGACATCTGCTTGTCCCAGCACCATTCATTAAAAAGCCTTTCCCCTCTGAATGGCCCTGGTGTCCTTCCTCAACTTCAGCTGACCACGGGCAGGTGCGCCATGTCCGGGCTGCCCACTGCCACCGGGCGCTGCATCTGCCCCGGCGGCCACACTCTGCTCAGTCCCCATTGCTTTGCAGTGAGCTTGGATCAGCAAGCGTGCATCCTTTGCTCTCTGCGACGTCAGCCGTGGCGTGTCTCCAGGATCATGGAGGCTACTGAGTGAAGGGACAGCAGAGCTGGGAGGCCGTGCTGCCCGCTGGTTGAGCTGTAGCTGGGCAGCAGCAGTGACAGAGAATGTACCCAGATAAGCACAAGGTGTGGAGGGGCACAGAGGAGGCACCTGCAGCGGCCGGGGCACTGAGGCAGGTACTCGTCCCAGAGGGACTCAAGGAGACGGGTCAGACAGAAGGTGCAGCCCACGGAGAGGACTGCACGTGACACACAGAGTGGGCCAGGGAGGTGTCTCGGCAGCTCTGGAAGTGTGTGGGAAGGGTCCTGGCTTTACGAGGGGCCCGGCCTTGAACACACAGTGTGTTCAGGGGAGCGCTGAGGAGCTGGGTTTTTGTTTTTGTTTTTGTTTTTTTTGAGAGAGATTTTTGCTATAGGGCGCGTGCGCTCGCCAGACAGGCAGAGAGAGACATAGAGACAGAAAGCGAGAAATCACCCCCCAGGGGGGATGGTCACACTGCAATCCCTTCTCCTCCATTCTCCTCTCGGGATCTCGGGCACGCACGCACACGTGCCCGGCGTGAGTTTTAAGCCACTGGGTCCGGGACGCGAACCGCTGTCGACTACGTGGGAGTCCAGCAACATAGCCATTATGCTAACTGCCGGTTCCCAGGGAGCTGGTTTGTCTTGAAGCTGGTGTAGACACGTCGTCTGTAGGAGATGTGTCTGACAAGTAGCAGAAAGGGCCGGGGTGGGGGGTAGGCCATCAGGAAAGAAGCTCTCTCGTCCAGAGCAACAGCGAGTCCTCAGGCCATGCTCAGGGCCGGGAGTAGTACAAGGAACCAGAAAGGAGAGACTAAGGGTCAGAGAGACACGGGGGCGGAGCTGAGCGACTCACAGCAGCTGAGTATGGGCAGGACACGGGGCCCTGGGCCGGCCAGTACACACGGCCGCTGCTCCCTGACACCCGGACACAGAGCAGAGGCTCAGTGGGGATCCGGCCAGTCACTCTTCAGTCCGCAGGGCTCTATGGCCTGTCTGAGATTTCTAAGTGGGAGCTCAGAAGGCGTTCGGACTACGCGCGAGGCAGAGGTGACAGATGGGACCAGCGGCTCAGTGGGCCCCGTCACAGCTTCTCTCTGCAGTTTCGGTTCCAAGGACAACCATGGTCTGAAAGTACCAGATGGAAAATTCCAGAAATAAGCAATTCATACGCTACAGACTGCACGTCGCCCTGCGCATGACGGCAACGTCACGCCAGCCCTGTCGTCCAGCCTGGGGCGTGGCCTATCCCTCGTCAGATGGCCTTAACCACCATGCCACTTGCTGGTCCCAGGATCTTTCGTTTTAAATGGCAAAGTTGAAAAGAAGGTCAATCTAGTCTGCTGCCTTCTTCCTTGGAGAGATCTCCCACAGCTCCGACCTGGGATCTTGGTCGTTCTGCGCAGAGGGTGGTGGGTGCCGGAACTGGCGAGAGCCAGGCTCCAAGCAGGCTCTGCCGGCTGACACGGATGCCCATGCAGGGCGTTTCGGAGGAGGGGCCCTAGCCAGGGCAGAAGAGCAGGCCTCGGCTGGGGCACGACGTCGGTCCTGGAGGAAGCTGGAGTCTGAGGTGGGGTGGGCGCCCCGCTGGGCTTCTCCCTGACACGTCCATGCGCTCACTGGCTGCCTGTGCTGGCTTTCTTACTTTGCAGATGGAGAAGTCGAGGCGCAGAGAAATGAAGTGACTTTGCCCTGGTCACAAGCCGGAAGGACCAGGATCGGGACTGAGACTGCGCCTCCCCCCGGGCCTGCGCCCTGCCCGCGGAGTCACGCTGCCTCCATCCCTGGGAGAGAAGACTTCCGGCAAGGTATGTGGGGGCCATGCTTCTCGGGGCGCTGCCTCAGTGAGGCCAGGCCACCCTGCCCCTCCCGCGTGCGAGTGAGCGTGTGCACATGCGTGCGTGCCTGTCTGTGCATGTGTGTGAGCACGTGTGTTGGGGACTGCAGCAGATCTCCTGCCCTACGTGCCTGGCCTGCCTGCCACCAGTCCTGGAAGGTTCTGAAATTCGGGAGGTACCAGGTCGGCTTCCCTAGAAATCCACCGTGGGTCTCCAAGCCCCAGATCCAGGCAGGAGCAGCCATCCCCCATCAGCGGGTTCGGCCTTTGCTCATGCACATGGCTGTGGTGGTCAGCGAGGCCATCCCCATGGTGGTCAGGGGGAGGCCACCCCCGCTGTGGTCAGGTGTGGTCACCACACCTGGTGAGGGTTTAAATTAGGGAGAAGTGAAGGTGGAAATCGCTCTGTACTGGTCAGCTGTCAGCCCACGGAGGGCCTCGAGGACCAAATCGCGTTTAGCGCTAACTGGAAGTCACCCCTAGTCACACAGTGCTTCCCGCAGTTCTCAAGAAGAGCTGTGTTCGAGAGCTCTCCCACCCAGAGTGGGGCCTCCAGTGGACACAGGCGTCAGTTGGAGGAAGGACGTCCCACGGGTCGGGGGACAGGCCTCAAGGCTTTGATTGGCTGGGCCTGGTGATGGCACAGGGTGGGTGGGGTCTCAGCCATGGAGCTGGGGTGGGGTGGTGGCCAGTCTGAGGGCTGGGGCTTTAAGTGACTGACCAGATTACCCACACCTGTACTTCATACAAGGAAAATGCCACCGGTAAAGTCCTGAATGAAACACAGAACAAGGCAAAGCGACAGCCGGAGGACACCCATGTGACGGCCAGGACAGGGGGGCCCCACCAGCGCTGCGGGGAGCAGACATGGGAGGGGCACGCCTTAGCACGGGAGGCAGCCCATCGGTCTCTCAACACGGCGGTGCCCAGTTCAGCAGAGGAGTGGGAGTACGAGCGCCGGGGAGAGGGAGAGCAGCCGGGCCAGGAGCAGACCTTGACCTGGCCAGCGGGGAGCGAAGGGCAGCGGCCAGCAGCAGGCCTTGCTGCACCAGCGAGAACGGCTCCATGTGGTCCCGCTCGGCCCTCACCTGCAGAACGCCCACCGCGCCTGCCGAGAAGGGCATGGGTCTTCCCGATGCTCTCAGTACGCCAGCCTCACCTCTTCGGGAAACGCCGTGGGCGTGCATGCGGGAAGACCCCGCTTGTTCCGTCCCCAAGTAGAAGGCGAGGAGTGGGCACAGTGAAACCCCAATGCCCATGAGAGGGCGGGGGCTGGCGCACAAGGCCCACGCCTTCTGCCCGCACAGCTGTCCACGCCCTGGCGCGACCTGGGGGACAGCTGTGAAGCGCAGCGGGTGGACAGCGGCGTGGCACAGCCTGCTCTGTGGAGGGCCTGCTCGCCGCCGTGCCATGTCGGCTCCCTGGGCGGGTCTGGAGGAGAAAGGGGGTCTCCCCGCAGCGTGCTGTGCACGGGCACTGGCGTGCTCTCCCGACTCACTCAGCCTGCGAGCGTGAAAGTGAGGGGAGAAAGCCGGCATCGTGGCTTGGCTCAGAGGGACAGCGGAGGCCTCTGGACCTTCGGGGACCGGCATGATGGGGACGGAGGAAGGACACCCGCACCACGGGGCAGCAGGTGGCTGGGGTCCAGACGCCCCGCGCAGCGTGCAGAGCAGCAGCACCTGTGTCCCCGGGCCGGTGTGCTCAGGTGTGCAGGAGGCTGGAGGGAATGGGGGCCACACAGCCCAGACCACAGTGCCACGTGACCTGGTCAGGAAGGGACAGAAGCGGGTCAGATACGGCTCTCAGTCCCGGCAGGGAAGTGCGGTCACTCCACGTTGGAGGAGACAACCCAGAAGCCCTGGCCTGAGGCCGGCCCCTCCTCAGAAGGTCTGGCAAGCACTGGGGCCCAGCTTCTCCCACAGTGAAAGAGCCCCCATTAGGAGGTCCGCAGGCGAGGGCTGGCGAAGGCCGGGCAGTGCTGGGAGAGGGCAGCGTGGTGGAGGCGGCTGCAGACATTTAAGGAGGAGATGAGGGTCAGATGCCCTTTGGGCGCCGGACCTTGGGGCGGGAGGGAGAGACGTTTCCTCTGAGGGGAGAGCACTGGGTCTCGATCCCCCGTGGGACCAGGGAGAGGGAGACAGGCGTGGCGTCTTACTGAGGGCGGGACGTGGGTCACCACGCTCATGGGCGGAGGTCAGAAGTGGTGCCCATGGGGTCTGGAAGGCATCACGGGGCAAGCGTGGGGATGCCGCACCCTGGGAAGCTTGGCAGCAAAGAGACGGCCGGTCCATGCTGAGAAGTGGGGGGCTGAACGCGGCCAGAGACAGGAGGAGGTCCAGGAGGAGGGCACTTGGACACGCTGGGGACAGGGTGGGCAGGGGACAGCCTCGAGGGCACTTTCAAGGGGGAGGGTGAGCAGGGGACAGCCTTCAAGGTCACTTTCAAGGGGGAGGGTGAGCAGGGGACAGCCTTCAAGGTCACTTTCAAGGGGGAGGGTGAGCAGGGGACAGCCTTCAAGGTCACTTTCAAGGGGGAGGGTGAGCAGGGGACAGCCTTCAAGGTCACTTTCAAGGGGGAGGGTGAGCAGGGGACAGCCCTCGAGGTCACTGTTGGGAAGGGGAGGAGGGGAGAGTGGGCAGCCCTCGAGGTCCCCGGTAGGAGAGTGCCTGTGCGGCCCTGAAGGGGCGGCAGCGCTGACTGATGAGCGAGAGTGGAACGGCGTCCGGTGTGGATTCTGTGTGGCGCCTCCCTGGCTGGGTACCCTGGGCCAGCCCTGCCTCTGTACGTCCGTCCCTGTGCCGGGAGTGGAGACGGAGGCGGCTGGGCCCCAGAGCGGCCGGGAGGTGAGCTGACAGGGTAGGTGGACGCGGGTAGCCGGCCCAGGGAGCACAAGGCCAGGCTGCTACCGGGGCCCGGACCCTCCAGGGTGAGAAGTGCTGGCAGCCCAGGCCCCCCTAGGGGACCCCCGTGCCTTTCCTGTGAGGGAAGCCACCAGGAGGGCTGAGGGCGGGCACATGCTCATGTTGGGGGTGCATCTGCACCATCTGCACCCTGGGGCAGGCTCAGACCGCAGAGCCGTGGGCTGCCCTGGCGCGGGGCGGCTCAGAGCTGGCTGCTATGAAGTCCTGCCCGTCTCCCAGGGTCTCGTCCTCAGTGGCTCTCCTGCTGTCCCAGAAACCTTCGGACCGTGAAAACTAGTTAGTGGGGTTAAAGAAGACTGTCAGAGCTCAAGATAAATGCTCTCAGCGAGCAAAGAAGCTCATATCCCCCCACACACTTCTGTAAATGTAACCAAACTTTCAGCCCCAGGCGTCACCATGGGGACGGTGCACCCTGGACCCAACGTCCCGGTTCAGAGAACCAAGAGACCACAAAAGATTTGGCATTTAGAAAAGGTTAAGTACACAGAGGGCTCCCCCGAGCCCACCCGCACACGGGATGCCGCACACACCTGTGGTGTTTAACCCCCGGGGAACGAGGGGTGTGGACTGACCCAGAGCACCGAGGTGAGACGGAGCGACGAGTGTCGTCCGGCCTCTCGTGTGCCAGCGCCGCACGGGGCTCTCACATAAAACCACTTCATTGGTGCCCACAGCCCTGGCAAGGTCACGGGGCTTTGTGCTGGAGCGAACGCTGGCTCGCAGAGGCCGCCTGTCTGGCACTCCTGTCCGCCCGTGTGCAATGGCACCCCGGCCAGCCTCTGTAACAGCTCTCGGCACTGTGCTGGGTGCACAGGCCACAGCTGTGCCCCGGTGATCGGTGGCAGACCACTGCGATATCTGAAAACATCAAGACCTTCTGCCTGGAGAGCCCACGGGCTGCAGGGTGGACACCACCCCTGCAGGGCCCTGGAGGCAACTCCGGAGACACTCAGAGCCACACAGCTCGCGGGTCCAGGAGCCAGGCACCACCTGGGACAGGCGGCCCACCCGCACTTCTGTGTGCCTGGCCCCCCAGAAGGCGCGGGAGATGCAGACAGGAATCTGGCATGGTCCCCGCCCCGAGGGCAGCGGGTCTGGTGAGAACAGGGGTGCCCAGACGGGCGTTTTGTGACAGGGCTACAGTGACGTCAGAGACGGGCAGTCCTTGGGAACATCGGGGTAAGTTTTAGGGGAAATAGACGAGCAAGCACCCCAAGAAGGCGGTGAGGAGCAAGTGGACGACGAAGAGACGAAGAGGTCGCCCGAGGTGAGGCGGCCCTGGGCATGCGAGCCTCTGCCGCCCTCCCAGGTCACGTCCCTCCTGCCCTGGGAGTCCCCCAGTGCAGCCCGGGTCTGCAGACCCAGGAAGGACTGTGAACCCTGTAAAAGTGCAGACACCTTAGCGTGCCCCTCGGCCTGCTGCTCCCTGGTCCCAAGGTCCTGAGACTAGATGCTGCCCTGTCTTCTTTGGGCTGCTTTATCCGTGAGGGCGAAGTACAGGGGGCCCAGGGGAGTGCTCCCCGCTCCCCGCACCCCGCACAGCGCAGCTCCCGCTGGGCCTTCTCCTGGGCCTGCGCGGATCAGAACCAACCCTGGGAGCGGCAAGAGGTGGCCTCAGTGAGGGACAGGATGGACGCAGACCTCGGGGCCAGAGACGGTTAGAGCAGGATTACAGCTCATCCCATTTTTCCAGGGAAACCAGCTCCAGGATTTTAGACATTAGCACAACCGGTCAAGCGTCGCCCACCCCCAGAACAGCCCAGACTGGACGCGGGCGCACAGTCGGGACTCCGAAGGTCCTTCCAGCCCTAAGCCTGACCCCTCCCCTTTCTGCCAGCACTTGCCGGTGAGGAAGAGCAGTGTAGTTGTGAGGAGATGCACCCCCACCCGGGCACTCGGCTCCAGCATGCGGACACAGGTGTACGTCCGCACTTCGCTCTTAGAGCCGAAAGAACAGCAGCCGTTTTACCAAGAATAATGAAGTTGACTACCCGTCCAGCCCTGATAAATGTGCTCTGAGAGCTAGTCGGCTGGCTGCGAGAGCCCGGGTTTGACTTTAAGGACAACCCAAAGGCGAGGCGTGGGGCACGCCTGCAGTCGCAGCAGCCAGGAGCCAAGGCGGCAGGATGTGGGGTCGAGGCTGCCTGGACAACCCGGCAGGACTGCAGAAAAGCGCCGGTGCCGTGGCCTGGGAGCCCGCTGGGCGCGGAGGGCAGAGGAGGGCCACGCAGTCGGCTGCTGCCGTGAAGTAACAGGGGATGCGGGATGGGAGAGCCGATCAATGCCCAGCTGAGGCCCTAGGGGTGGGTGTCGCCCTGCTCAGCCATGCTGTGCCGTAGCCAGCAGCTCAGGACGAAACCAGCCTCCGGTGCTCAGGCTAGTCGCCCCGGACGCCAGCCAGCCGAGCACCACAGGCTCCACGGCACACGCCCACGGGCGTGGCCACAGTCGGCCTCTGCCCCTCGGGCCGCAGCGGCCTCCCTCCCCATGCAGCTCCTCCCCCAGCGCCTCTGACGGGCTGGCCAGGGCCTCCGGCAGCCAGGTTAGGTGACACAAGTGGGGAGACACGTCTTCTGATTTCTGAGAAACCGCGAGGCCCTCCTGTGTCGGACTGAAAGCAAACGCCCGCCCCTTCGCTAAACCCCACCACTACCTGCTGACTGCAGCACCCTGGACCTTGAAACTTTGGCTTCATTGTGGCTCAGTGTCCAACATTCCCTCAGGTTCCCGGACTCGAACATGTATCTGAGGAACCCTTCCCTGCAAAGGAACCCCAAGATTTTTCCAGAGCGAATCCCCCATGGCTCCCCGTGGAGTGGTGGAAGACGCCTGCGTGCCCAAGCTCCCTCCTCTGAACGCAGAGCGCTGCCTGGCGCCGGGCTGGCAGAGGGTGCTCGCCTTGCCCCCCATGCAGACGCCCACGCGGGCCCAGACGAAGGCCGTGGCTCTGCTGTGTGTGCCGAGGCTGCCTCTGGGCTCTCCGCGTGGTCACAGGTGTCTTAGAGGCCGCCATCAGCGTGTTAATAAGGCATCATTAACTGACCGAGGGCCCTTGCCAGCTGTCGTGTGACTGAGATGCACATGCGTGCCGCCAGGCCGTGGGCCGTGACTTTCTCGAGGCAGGTCCGTTTCTCTGAGACTGGGGACAAGGTGACCACACAGTCACTCTCCTGACTGTGGAGTCCAGCCCTGCACACCCCACACAGGCGGGCGAAGAGGCAGGGCTTCGTCGGCAGCGCCCCAGGCAGCCAGGCGCAGGCCGGCCGGGTCGGGCGGAGCGATCCTCAGGGGAGCCTGTTACCGGCCACGGCACTGCCACCACTGCGGCCCCTCTGGGTGGGCAGCGCTCTCTGTAAACGCTCGTCCCAGCCGGGCACAGGCTGTGTGGGCTCAGCCGTGCGTGTGGGAGCTCCCGCGGGCCCAAGAGAACGCTGGCAAGTGGCAGCCGCGGGGCAGGCAGCCCTCCCCAGGAAGCGGGCTGTGCTGTGAGCTCCCCTACCCTGGCAGCCAGCTAATGCCCCGGGCATGGGAAGTTCCAGCACCTTGCCTGAACGGTGTCTCGGGGCTCTTCTCGCCCCAGAAACCGCGGGCACGGTACCTGCCAGCCCCGTGTCGTTGCCTTTCCTTTGAAAACTGCCCCTCCCCCAGTTCAAGCCACGTCCCCTGGGGGGGGAGGGCGCCCAGGCTGGCCAAGGCCGGGTGCTGGCTGTGTCCCCGCTGAGTTCCAGCAGACACGGACGCCGTTTCCGTCCCGGCCTCTCCCCGGGTATGATTAGCAGGCAGGCATAGTGGCTAGATCAGAGAGGGAGAGAGCGCAACGTGGAAAACCGCTCAGCGTGGCATCCCTGCCTCCACGCACGTGAGGCGGAGACCCCGCGACTGAAGGGAAGGGAGTGGCAGGCTCCCCGCTTCCTTTGGGTCGAGTCCTGTTTCCCACCCCCGCGCTATGACCGCAACCTTCCGAGTGTCCTGTGCCGCCGGTCTGAGCTCACTGCAGACTGACTCATCACCTTCGAGGCTCACTTGAGAGCTTCTGGGTACATGGGGCCACCTCGTCCTTCCTCTGGAAGTGGTGCTCCCAAACCCTCTCCCCTCCCGCTCTGGACGTCCCAGGGGGCAGGTGCCACCGCTGGATCTCCTGGGCTGCACACTTTATGTTGCCGGGAGCTTCTAGTTCCTCTTCATCGCACCCCTCCTAGACTTTCTCGTCCGCCCATGACTCCGAGGATCCCACGAGCATGTCGGTGCCGCCTGCAGTCGGCCTCCTCAGCTGACGAGCGGGACCAGCCAATGAGGAGAGCGAGTGCTAGCCAGCGAAGCAGTCTCTGTGTGTGCATAGCTGGGCAGTGGTCGGCATGGGACACTAAGGCTCAGCTGAGGAAGTGTCCATCCTACTGAGAGGAGAGGAGAGAGAAATCAAAGCAACAATAAATTCTAACTTGTGTGAAGTTTGCATATTACAAAGAAATCATTTGCTGTCTGTCCAATAAATCGTGGCTTCCATTGGCTCAGAAGTAAGTTTCTCAGACTGAAGACTTCTAAGCAGGACCATGTCAGTTTCCCTGGGAGACCTGCCCTGCTAGAGTACACGCTGGAAACAGAAGCACAGGCCAGGTGGTGGCAGAGTGGACACAGCTGCACACAGGGAGGGTCCCATCGTGTCCTGACACCTCCCTGTGTGGCCATGCTCCTGCGTTCCGTGGCAGGGCCAGCTCGGGCCGGGACAGGTACAGTGGAGGACCTTTTCAAGGGCCCATCTCTCTCACCTCTCTCAGAAGAAATAAAAAAACATTTTTTTAAAAAGAAAAGAAGCAGGTGGCCAGCATGTGGCATAGCGGTTAAGGCATTGGACTCCCACATGGCCGATTGCGGTTCAAGTCCCAGACCTGGCAGCTTGAAAATCATGCCAGGGGCATGTGCATGTGCCCAAGGTCTGAGGAGGAGAATGGAGCAGGAAGGACTGCACATGCCCCACCCCGAGAGAGTGATTTCTCACTTTCCTCTCACTGTCTCTCTCTGTCTCTCTCCAACAAGTGCACATGGTCTATGGCAAAAAAAAAAAAAAAAAAAAAAAAAAAGGAAACAGAAGAATTAATGCTGAAATAGTGCTTGTGGAAGACGTTTGTAGCGTAAATGAGCAGAGTTGGTCAGACCCTGAGCAGTGGTGGCTGGGGGTGGCTGACCTCAGTGGCACAGGAGATCGGCGTGACTCAGTCAGAGCCGTTCGTGGAGTCCCCGGCCAAGCTGCTGCAGCTCCAGCCCTGGGTCCCGGGTGAGTGCGGCCGCAGAGCTGCCCACAGGCCGATCCAGCCATTGGCAGGAAGCTGAGGACGTGTGGGCTCAGGGGCAGGGGCAGGAGAGTGTGAGGGGCCATGGGCATAGCCAGCTTCGCCCACACACCTGTCAGTGGGTGCCAGACACGGAGCACTCAGGAGTGCGACCACGGGCTGGTGCTTTTTGCTGCTCCCGAGCCGCCCCGTGAGCCAGTGAGCTGGACCAGCTCGGTCCTCCTCGGACTGCATTTCCGTTAGGAAGGGAGCCCCATCTGCTCCAGTGTCGCTGTGTTGGGCGGCGCTGCACACCGCTGACCGTGCGCGTCCTCCCAGCAGAGAGTCTTCTTAGCGGACAGCACAGGGCGCCCTAGAACGGCCGCCCCGGGCAGGATCGGCACTGGGAGACGCAGGCCGGAGCCCAGCAGAGGGCTCATCCGTCCCGTGGCGGGCTTCAGCCTGCCGCGACGGGGCAGCTTAGGGTGGGAAGGGCGTTACTTGGTAGGTGAAGAGCAAGAACATTGACTATCCATCTGGAAAAGAAAAGGCTGACCCCCAGCCCGTATACAAAAAGCAGTGAAGGTGAAACACTGAAAAATTAAGAATTCGATGTAGAAGATGACCCACTCCTTCTCCGATCACGTTACCTAACGAGGGGCGCTCAGCCAGTGGCCCGGGCAGAGCTGGCAGGGGCACCGCAGTCCTTGCCGTCCCAGCACCCGGCCAGGGCACGGGCTATGCTGAGCAGCAGCCTGGTCTGCACATCCGGGCTCCTGCTAGGAAACAGGGCAGCCCACGCCTGGGAGAAGCCCGGGCACCCCAGCCTGTCCAACCAGCCGGGCTCCTGGACCGTACCCAGTTCCTGAGGTTCCCTCCGCCTGAACAGCCTCTTCCAACCCGAGTCACCAAGCAGCCTTCGAAGCTGGACTCAAACAAACCCCTCCCCCGGGGCCTCGGCGTCTCCTGGACCGCGCCCAGGCCGGGAGCACCGTTCTCGCCGCGTCCTCGCACTGAAATCCCCACTCCAGTTTGAGTTCCTGAAACTGTGATTTCGTTCCTTGGTCACGGCATCCAGCCCAGCGAGGTCCCAGGACGCGCCATGTCCGTGAAGGGAGGCGGCTTCTCTGTCAGCACAGCTTCCCGGACCCCAGTGCGCTGGCGCCTGGCTTTACCCACCGCCTGGCCGAGGTCTCAGCACTGCCATTTCTCGGCTGCCCAGCCACTGGGCCTCAGCGCACTGCTCTCCGTCCTTACACTCAGAGCCACGCGTCGTGACGGGAGGCCCAGCTCTTGCGCACTGCGGGCCGCGTCAGTAACAGGAGCAGGTGCCCCAAAGCCACGGAGTCACACTGATTTCCCACGTGAAGCTGTGAGGGCCTGGCGTGGCACAGGGTTCCCACCAGACGCACACAGGAGAGGCCGCCGGTTCACATCCCAGAACCTCCGTGAGCATGCCAGAGCGCCAAGGTTGGGCGGTGGCCTCCTCCCTCGCTCTCACTCACTTCCTCTCTCATGAAAACGAATTCATAGACTTGTAAAAACCACTTAAACCTCATGCCCTCCTTCCCACACCTCCCTGGGCAGTCGTGCTCCCGGGCTAGACAGCAGCGGGGCTGAGTCAGAGTTGGCCCCAGGCCTCTCCGCGGCCTCCTTCCTCCACACCACCTGCCCCGTCGGCCCCGGGCCTCCCTGCCCGGCCTCCACATGTCCTCTCTGAACACGGCGTTTCCGCTCCCGTTAGGGACAGCAGCTGTCTGTCCACGCAGTCCGCTGTGACCTCCCGCGGTCTCCCTGGGCCCTGCGCTCAGGGCCTCCCCTCGGCCCCTCTGGTGGGTCTGGCCCATCCTCTCCCTGCCCTCACGGCCCGCGCCCTGCAGGCCGATCATGGTGCGTCTCCTTCCCGCCATTCCACCTGGAACCTCCCGCCGCTCCTCTCTGAATTCTGGACACCGACACCCTCACGTCCGCACCTGGGCTCTCTCTAAGACGCGTTGGGCGAGCTGCGGGTTTGCCGCGTGCCTTTCACTCCCAGTGTGTGCTCAGGGCAGTGCTAGTCAGTCCTTCATGGTTCTCTGACACGGCCCTCGGTCAGCTGTCACGTGACAGAGTGAGGCCGCGCCAAGGTCCCCCTGAGACTCGCCCTCGCTAAGGGTCTGCTGGAGCAGCTGCCCCACTGCCCCGACGTGTGCTCTGCAGGCCACGGCCCCGGAGCCCTCTCTCCGCGCCATCCGACGGCGCCGGCCGCAGAGGGAGCGGTGTTGTTTCTGCCGCAAACCGTCCTGTGCCAGTTCCTGGCGGCCTCCTCCAAGACCAGCCCTGGCCACTCTGGGCAGGGCGAGGGCGTAGGTGCCCCTGTGAGCCGTCGGGGTGCTGCCCCGCCCACCCTACAGGCGGCGACCGTGCCCACCCTACAGGCGGCGACCGTGAACAGGGTCCTGCACGCCTTCGCTGAGGCTTGAAGGGCACCTAGCAGATGGTGTGCCTCCAGGTCACGCGGCCCCAATTCGCGTGCTCTCGGTGTGAGGCAGAGGTAAAAACACGGGGTTGTCTGGCAGGCACACAAGCTGACGTGTCAAACTCATGTGACCTCACCGGTGTGAGATGTGTCCACGGCCATTCGGGTCCAAGTCCCCGCAAAGCAGCCTAATGTAGCCCGCATGGTCGCAGTCACACCCCAGGGTGAGGCGACAGAGGGGAGACGCCGCAGCAGGGACGCCCCGGTGCGCCGGCCTCTTCGCAGCGCACCGGACCTTGGTGAGCACCGGGTCGGGGGAGCCTGGCCACCCTCAGCACGCGTCTCCCTGCCAACACAGGGACGCTCTCTGCTACGTCCCAGTGTGGGGACGAGCCAGTCTCCCCGGTCCTGCCGAGTGCCAGAGAGGGAGCGGTGGATGGCACCCTGGACTCGCCATCCCCGGTCATAGCCGAGTGCCGGAGAGGGAGCGGCGGATGGCACCCTAGACTCGCCATCCCCGGTCCTGCCAAGTGCCAGAGAGGGAGCGGTGGATGGCACCCTGGACTCGCCACAGGTCCTCTCCAAGTGCAGAGCCACTGGCTAAGGCTACCCGAGATCGTGGCTTCAGACTGACCCGTCTCACCCTGCCCTGCAGAGTGCACGGACCCGGCCTGTCAGTAGAATGCCAGGAACAGCGAGCGGCCCCATGCACGGCTAGCCTGCGGCGGGACAGGACGCTGACCGCCTGCTACTCTGTCCCCAGATGGAGGTGGACACAGAGGAGAAGCGCCATCGCACACGCTCCAAGGGGGTCCGAGGTACGTCCACGCCCCCGCACCCAGGCGGCTCCGGGCCACCCACACCGCACAACCTCTCTTCTGCAGCCCCAGACCCCGCCTGCCTGCGGTCGTGATTTTCTGTGGCGGGGGGTGGGGCGGCGATGACCGGCTGTCTGTCCCTCTCTCTGCAGTCCCCGCGGAGCCCGTCCTACAGGAGCTGTTCAGGTGCGTGAGTATGACTCCGGCAGCGGCTGGGACACCCCGCCGTGGACGGGTGCCCATGCCGCCACATTGGCACTGCCTCAGCCCGTGGCACAGACCGTAGGTCCCCGCACCTGCTAATGAGAGGCTCCCTGTGCCCCCTCCAGCCTGTGGGCCCTGCCTGGGCAGCCACCTCCCCTCTGATGCCCTGGGAGCGTCCACCTGCCGCGGCGCGCCCCGTAACCAGTCCTTTCCTGTTGCAGCTGTCCCACGCCCGGCTGTGATGGCAGTGGTCACGTCAGTGGCAAATATGCGAGACACAGAAGGTAATGGTGCGCTCTCCACTCCGGCCGGCCAACGCGCTCCACTGCGGACCGCGAGCAGCTGGCGCTCCTGGAGGCCATGCGTGGGAGACGGCCCTCCCCCCCGGGCTCAGTCCTGTCTCTTCCCCGGGGCTCCAATGCACGCCCTCCGAGTCCCTCGTGGGCAGCGCTGACGGTCACATGGGGGGGCACACGTCGGGACAGCCCTCTGCCTGGGCAGCGCTGACGGTCACACGGGGGGGCACACGTCAGGACAGCCCTCTGCCTGGGCAGCACTGACGGTCACACGGGGGGGCACACGTCAGGACAGCCCTCTGCCTGGGCAGCGCCCTGCCCGCAGCACGAGGCCAGCCCTTCCCAGGAGGCGCGTCTCCCCTTCCCGCATCTCTTCCCGGCCGTGGTAGGGTGGTAAACCCAGATGTGACCCCTGCCCATCTGTGGGCCATGGTCCCTGCACTTATCAGAGCTGGCCCTGGGGAGGGCGCTAGCACCGTGCCTGGGCAGTGGTGGGAGGTCTTGTCAGAGGTGGCAGTTGGGCGGGCCACACTAGTGAGTGTTGGGTGGGTGGTCACGTCATCCTGGTGAGTGCTGGCCCTCAGGTCTGTGCCACAGTGGCTGGGAGCTCCTGGAGGACGAGGAGGTGGGTGGTCACAGCTGACGGGTGGCCACCTTTCCTGGTGTCACCATCCTATGGAAAGTCCCAGTTATGCCACGCTGCACGAGCCTTCCAGGCTGAAATATGTTCTCGGCCAGCTATCCGCGGTAGGTTATGAGCTGAGGCACGTGGGATAACCGACCCGGGGCCAGCCCTGCCCCAGAGCTCGGCTCCCGCAGGCCGGCCTGTCCTTTCTGTCCCTTCCCAGTGGGACACTGGCCCTTGGCCGTAGCCAGTCCTGGTGTGGTGTCTTTTAGTACGAGTGGGCCCAGGCGCACCCACACCAGCTCCACGCTGGCAGCTAGAGCGGCGAGGAACGTCCCGAGCAGCCTCAGCTCAGAGCCCGCCCATCTCCGCCCATGCCAAGGCGGGTCTCGGGACGATCGGCCCCGCCGCACCCCACCTGTGTTATTGCTGTTGTATAAAGAGCAGAGTGTTGAGTTGGCATGCACCAGCTTCCTGAGAGCATCAGATGGCCCGTGATGTGTGTGCACAGTTTGCAATCCGAAAGTGCGATACCTGTGTTGTTTATGTACTCAGCAAAAAGCAAGTTGGGAAACCACGACCACACACACTTTTCCCTCGTCCCTTGATGAGTGATAGTTTAACCTTACTGTGCTATTATGAAAAGAAATGATGAGATTTGGCTAAAAAGTTTAAACTTGGTAAGAGACAGCACTTGATTGGCTGCAGTCTATAGAAAATTGGAGTTTTTAAAGACTCCTTTCCCACATTTCCTTAATGTGTGGCCCGACGTGTCCCTGTGTGACACACGTCTCTTTTTCTGAGTGAAGTTTGGGGCTAGAGGGTTGCGGCAGCAAGGCCTGTCTCCCTTGGGGGCTAGGGTGAGGGCTCGGGGTGCTAGAGCCGGGGAGATGGCTGGAAGGGGGTCTGCAGACGCCACCCGATGGGCTGTTCTGACCGGCTGTGTCTACGGAGCACGCGTCGTGACGGCTGGCATGTGTTGTACCGTGCACGAGCGCTGCAGTCCTGGCGTGTCCCTGAGCGCGTGCGCTGAGCCGTGCCGTGCGGACGGATGCGGGGGTGGACAAAGCACTCGCCCAGCAAGAACCCTGGGTGTGGTTCCCCGGTGCCACTGTGCGTGGGGGCCCCATCCACCACTGAAAGCATACGGCCTTCCCTTTCCTCAATTTTAACAGGAGCTGTCTGGGGCCGGCAGGTGGCGCGGCAGTTAACACGCTGGACTCCCACAGGGCCAAACACAGTTCAAGTCCCAGATCTGCAGGCTTGCTTTCTCACTCTTCCTCTCTCTTTCTCTGTCTCTGTCTCTCTCTGGTGAGATCATATGCCCTATAGCAAATTTAATAATAATAATAATAAATTACATTAATAAAAAAAAAAGAAAAACAAGGAGCTGGCTGTGGGTTGGACCACACCAACCAACGGGCGTTCAGAGTCAGGAAAGGCAGACAATGTTCGTGAGGCGCTCAGTGCGGCCGGCGGGGGTCTGAAGGCTGCGTTTCCCTCTCCTTTCCTTCTCACGTCTGTACTCAGAGAACCTGAGCAAGGTCCCGGGAAAGGCCCACGTCTGTGGGTGAAGCCTAGTGTGCTGCACACCCAGCTTTCCGTAATCCGCATCTCCCTGGACTTTGTGAACACCCCTCGTATCATCAGCTAATTTTTCACTAAAAGATGACATTTTGTTCCTTTTTAAGTTTACTTGTTTATTACTTCCATGAGAGAAAAAGTGATGGAGAGACAGAGACAGGCACCCCAGCAGGGTCCCCGCACGCCGGCGCTCAGCCGTGCCGGCCCGCCCACAGGCACGAGTGTGCACCGGCGAGCTCGGGACAACCTGGGACGCGGGCCCAGAACCTGCCCCACGTGAACCCAGCTGTGGCACCCTGCACCGCCACCTGGCCATTTCTCAAACCGCAGCACAGATGAGAGCCACGTACAGGAAGCTCTTCTCACCCCTGCTATTTCAAATTTGGAAGCTTTCAGGTATACCTGGCTTTTCCGTCTGGTTTTAAAAGATTTACTGACTACAAAAGCCGCCCCAGCTGCCCCCTGTGGACGCTGCACCCTCTGCCACCCCCAGGCAGCAGCGCCATTCAGTCAGGCTCCCGACAAGACTCACGACTCACGACAGGAGCCCTCACCCAGCCGTCGGGGTGTTCCCGTGCGTGTTCTGGCCGAGCAGGTGGGGTTTTCTCCGGTCATGGCAAAAAATGGAGCCTGGTTTGGGTGTTGGTGAAATTACCTAGCCCTTTCCATCTCCTAATGATCGGGTTTTTGGTTTTTGTTTTTTGTTTTCTTAAGAGAGAGAGATTTTTACTAAAGGGTGCATGCGCTCACCAGAGAGCCAGTGAGAGGGGAAGTGAGAACTCACCCCCTGGGGGATGGCCACTCTGCAATCCCTTTTCCTCCACTCTCCTCTCAGGATTTTGGGCATACACGCACATGCATCTGGCATGAGTTTTAAGCTGCAGGGTCTGGGACTCAAACTGTGGTAGACTACATGGAAATCCAGCGACATAACCATTATGCCACCTGTGGGTCCCAGTGGTCAGGTTTTCAGAGAATGCCGAGGCTGCGGCCTCACGGTACTCGCGACCACGTGGCCACACTCAGACGTGGAGTGCAGTTCTGAAGCAACTGCTCGTCCACACCTGCGAGAGCGATCTGGAGCCCACGAGGGGCACCCGCCGTGCCGTAACTGGCCGCCTAGGAAATGCTAGAAGACACCGCTCAGTCCTCTGCGTTCTGAAACGTTTCCTTTGCTCACGCACGCTCTAACTCGTGTGCCCGTGAGAGAGCAGGAGGGCACCCTGGGGTCCCTTCCCCCCATCCTTCCCCCAGCCAGCCTGGGGCAGGTGCATGCGTGTTCCTGACAGGCCCAGCTGAGCGGGTGGGGGCCTGTGCCCACGGCCACGTGTGGAGCTGGCTGTCCTGAGCTGCTGACCACAGAGCAAGCATGGCCCTTTGTGTGGACACAGGACAGGTCCCCGCTAGATCGCAAGTTTACCGTGTCCCCGCCTTGTGGAACATGCACCGCGGCAGCCCCGGAGGGCGGCCAGGCCTCCTCGGGGCATCTGGCCCTCATGGCTGCGGTGAACTGCTGTTTGGTTTGTCTGGCATGACAGAGGCAGTAGAGGGACCAGTGCCGGATAATACCTCGGAGAGGCAGCCAGAAATCCCAACCGGAGGCTTCAGGGCAGGAGTTCGTTCCAGCGAAGATTTTATTGGGCGTGTGTCAGCAATTTCGAAATTGCATCTGTGGGTCAAAGTGCTTGCACATGTCTGTGCGTGATGGTTCGTGACTGGCATGGGGGGTGACATGCACACGCACTCGGGCCTGGCTATGTGGCGAGTCCTGGCATGTCAGGAGCCACACAGGGAGTGCAGACCCAGGATACGCAGGGCGTTCAGGTAGTGCTGGGGCCAGCAGGCGGCATGGAGGTTAAGGTGCTGGGTCCCACATGGCCAGCTGCACAGGTTCGAGTCCCAAACATAGTGGCCTCAGAAACACATCGGCACTTGTGTGTACATGCCCAAAAGCCCAAAAAGGAGGAACGGAAGAGAAAGGATTGTGGAGTGGTTATCCCCTGTGAGAGTACATTCTTGCTCTCTCTCTCTCTCTCTCTCTCTCTCTCTCTCTCTCTGGGGAGCACACACAACCTATAACAATTTTTTTTAAAAAATTTTTAAAGATAACTTTGCATTTCATTCTGAGTCTTTTGGCAACCAAAACAGAGAAAAAGATGATGACAGGGCTTCAGTGACCTCACACAGCCGTGGCACTGGCTTCCCAGAGAAGCTCTCCCAGCACTGGAGACAGCGCCACTGCGCGTCCCGAGGTCCCAGCAGGAAGCCGAGCTCGGGGCACTGCTTCCTGATGCTGGGCACCGGGCCCTGCCTCTTACCCTGCAGGTGGCAGATAGCTCTCCTCCGAGCATCCTGGGGGTCTGGACGCAGGTGTTCCCCTCTGTATTCCCAAGTAAGGCCCCACGTGGCACCATCAGCACATGCCCGTGATGAACCTCACACCCCACGTGGCTGACACTCAGCTAGAGCCGACACAGCCACTCGATTCTCTGTGCCGGCATGTGCCCCCACGGTCCAGCTCCCACCACGCCTTCCTGTGCTCCTGGCGGGCCAGGCCGGACGCGGGAGCACCTGCCCTTCCTGGCTACAATCCAAGGCGGCCAGAGTCTGGATGCTCAGCATCCCAGCAAGCAGCCCCATCCCAGGCTCACCTTACAGCTGCACAGACTCACCCGTCCCTCTGTCGGATCACACTCCGGTTACTGTCCTCGAGGGCTGTTTTGGGATAATTCTCCCTGTAAATATAAAAGCAGGGATAATTTAAAAGTTAATTTTTAGTATCGTTTAACATTAAAGGATGTACAGGAATTTAAATTTAGCTTTACACACACACTAGAACATTGGAGATTGATTAACTTATTCCTAAATAGTGATTTTCACACAAGTCTCCAGGTACCAGATTTAGAGAGAGCTGGGATTCCTGCCGGGGACTCACTGTTCACGAATCTCCATGATCTTCTGAAATTAACTTCTGAAATTTAGCAGATTTCATTTATATGTACCTTCACCGCAACTCTGTAATTACTAGAGCACAGGGTTCTGAGGAAAGAGTCGACCTATAATTTCGGATTAGTCTCTGCGCATTCCACACACACCCAGAAGCCAGGGGACGAGTGTCGGCATCATACTGCCGTCCTCCTCAATTTAGCAAACACCAAATCAATCATTTCATTATAACTTGGAAATGAAAAGCTTCGAATGAAGCTTTCTTTCTATTAGAAAATTGCTGGATTCTCTCTGGCTGGCTGCGCATCGTCCTCAGGTCTCCCCAGCAGTGACTGTCGCGGCAGCCGGGCTGAGTAATTGCCTGTCTTCGTGGGCTCTTCTGAGCTGGGCGGACTTCCTTCCTCACGGGCGCACGCCTCGTTGGGATTCTGCCCGCAGCCCAGGGCTGTATCACTCATGCGTTGACAGCCAGCGCTCACTAAAGGCCTGGAGCGGGGCCAGGTCCTGGCTGAGAGAGAGGAAGCCTTGCAGCTGAGAGGAGAAGCTCTAATCCAGAGAGAGGGGGAGACAGAGGGGGAGAGAGACAGAGGGAGAGAGAGACAGAGAGAGAGAGTGGGAGAGAGGGAAAGAGGGGGGGGAGAGACAGACAAAGAGAGGGGGAGAGAGGGGAGAGAGAGGGAGAGAGGGGGAGAGAGGGAGAGGACACTGGGAACGCCTGTGTCCCCTCTACCAGGTGTCACATAGATAGAAATTGTCACATAGATAGAAATTGTCACATAGATAGAAACTGTATTTGCATCATAATAAAATTCCCTACAAATAATTGCATTTTCTCCTAACCGCATTTGAGCGTTTAGCACGACCCCCCGTCATCGCAGACTGGTCTCATCAGCGCGGCGCTGCCTGTGGAAACACAGCCGCGCGGCACAGGGCGCTGCCACGCCTGCCCAACGCCCTGATCAGCAGCCGCGCGCGGCAGGCTGCGCCGGGGGCGCTCGTGAGCCATTCCACGCTCGCTGCACGGGCATCGCGCCTTAGCCCCCGGTCCGCAGGGATAAATAACCCTCCCTCACCAGGCATCATCGTGCCTCGTGCATGCGTCTCCCTGTTAAACTCGAGGGCACGCCTGTCCTTCTTACTGTCTCCACTGATACTATAAAGCCAAGTCCGGACCCGCTTAACGATCTGGCAGCGTGGTGCGCTGGGCGGAGCCTCAAGATGGGGCTTTATCTGGGGGCAGGACTCCGAGTGTGGCCCCAGACTCCCCACGGCGCTGGGCATCCTGCTAACTGTGTGTGAGACAGGCGTGGCTTGTCCGACGGTGCGGCTACCCCTGCTGTCAGGTAGAGCCTTTAAGGAGCAGCCATCCTGGCGCCAGCACGAGCCCCGTCTGTGGTCTGCGGGCCGGCCGCAGTCGGCACGACCAGCCTGGGGATGTCAGCCACCGAGTGCTGGGCCTCACAGTGGGAACCCAAAGATGGGCAGCGCAGGGTACTTATGGTCGCTGTCGGTGATGGTGATGCTTTCTGTCGGTTTTGATGTTTGATGCAATCGGAAATGCTCTAAAAGTTATCCCAAATGCGAAGAGAAGGAGCGGGGGCATTCTCAGAGGAGCAGACTCTGTGTGCACTGACGGGGGGTGTGACAGGCCTGACCAGGCGGAGGCTGGCAGTTACTGTCGTGGCTGACTTCCTGGCCAAGGACTACAAGTCGGTGACGCTGCCTGGAACAGCTCTGGGCACCAGGACTGCCGTGTGTGGGTAGTGTGGCCGCCGTGTGGGGCCTGGTTCCTGCCGCTGCAGTGTGCTTTGGGGTGAGAGCCGGCTCCCGACAGTCTCTTTGCAGACCTCGATGGTCTGAGATTGAAGGTGAAAAATTCCTAGACAGGGGGCCGGCAGGGGTCATGGAGGTTAAGGCAGCTGGGTCCTGATGGTCGACAATGAGGTTCGAGTCCTGGATCCAGCAACTTGAAAAACACACCAGTTGCTTGTGCACATGTGCCCAAAGCCCCAGAGGCACACAGGCACTGCAGCCCGACCGTGCTCTGCTTTCCCTCCCCTGTCTCTCTTTCTGTCTGTCTGTCCTGTGAGCGCATGTACCTTTAGCAAAAAAAAGCCCACAGGCAGGAAGCCGCGGCTGGGCAGCGCTGCGACTGTGGACAGCAGAGTCACTGTGGCCCGACGTCTCTGCGTGTGGGCTTGTCTCCAGCTACACCTGATCGGCAGCTCGTGTCTAATGGGCGCGGGGGACTAGGGGCGACACAAGAGGCTGAGGGCCCTGTACCCAGCACTGGCCCTGACGGCCTCTGAACAAGCCTGCACTCATAGTGGTGGTTTCTGGGGAGCCAGCATCCTGAGCCCCGCATTTGGGGGTGCTCTGTCCATGGGCACCTGCCTTTCAGGAGGCTGGGACTGACCAAGAGGCCCCTGAAGCCACTGGAGAGGTTGTCTTGTCTCTGACCTTCCAGGAGCGCACCCCAGAGGTGATGGAGTCACCAACCCGAGAGGACGCCTCAGGGCCATTGAAGGTGCAGAGGGGACACCACCCTGAGGGGCAGTGTCTCCTGCTGAAAGCTGCTCCGTCCTGGCCAGTGCCAGCTTGGTCAGCAGAAGGCCTACCACAGACCGGGCCGCAGCGTGAACTGAGCAGCCTGAGTGGACATCAGTAGGCATGCACGGTTACACCAGCGCCCCGCACCCCCGTCAGCCCTCGGCCCCTGTCACTGCTGCGCTGGCAAGGGCCAAGCTGCTCTGCGCTGCACGCCCACGGCCGGCCACAGGAGGCCACGCCCACCGCCGGCCACAGGAGGCCACGCCCACTGCCATCCACAGGAGGCCACGCCCACCACCGTCCACTGGAGTCCACGCCCACCACCATCCACAGGAGGCCATGCCCACTGCCATCCACAGGAGGTCAAGCAGCCCTTTCTGGACGCGCTCATAGAAGAGTGAGAGGCCACACTGATGGACACCCTCTGCCATCCTCGACCCGCAATGCTGCCTGGTGCTCAGACGAGCAGTGACCCTCAGCTTAACCGGCAAGCCCAGCTCCGGTGCTAGGGGCCAGCCTTCTGCTCTGGATGGACCCTCACTGTCCCCTGGGAACTGCCTTCCTGGGCCCCACCCACCTACAGGACCAAGCTGCATCGGAGCGCACCTCCACCCCAGGGAAACCACGCTCCTCGGTTTTGCGGCTAGGCAGTCTCAGGGTCACGAGGAAGAGCAGGCTGACTCGGCAGAGCCACAGCCAGAGTGGGTGCTAACAGGTGAGGACGGGCAGGCACAGAGCAGCGGGTCCTGCCAGCCGCCAGCCAGAGCCACCCTGCAAACTGTGGCCCACCCAGCTCCTCCCTGGGGCTCACGGTCGGCGGCCTGCCCGCCCAGGCACAGGCCTCGGCAGTCTCCAGACCTCAGCCTGCCGGGAAGCACTGCATCTCAGCTTGTGGGGGCACGGGGCACCCGCTCGAGTGCACCCACGCAGGCCTGGGCAGCTGCACGCCCTCACCTGGCAGGAGCTGGCCAGGACACAGGCTGCCGGCCTCGTCCCTGCTGCTCACACAGTAGACTGTAGCCCATAGCCCAGGAAGTGCGTAGGGTAATGAGGCCAGTCGCGGGGAGGAGCAGAAGGCCTCTTGGCAGTCTCCCTGACCCAGCTGGTCACAGCTGGGGACCCCAGGGCCACTCGGGGTGCCGGGTCTCTGCTTCACACGCAGGTGTGGCCCAGAGGTCCAGGCTGCCCCCCACCCCCACCCCCACCCCAGGTCCCTGGGGACCAGGACGACCTGAGAGCAGGAAGGCCTGAGGTGGCCCAGCCACCTCTGCCCTGCAGCCTGTCTGCACAGAGCCACGGGTAGTGGGGGGGAAGCAAGCTGGAAAGGGCCAGGCCCTGGAGAGGGCGCACATGCTGGCACTGGCTTTCCTGCACAGGGTAGCTGTCGCGCCCTCAGGTCTCTGTGACTCTGTGACGTCGGCAGGCCTTGGGGTCCATCACCTCTCTCTGGTGGGGGAGGCCCTGAGCCACCGGGCCAGGGTCAGGCCCTTCATCTGGCTGAACCAGGCATCCTCTTGGGGCCGCGCGTGCCAGCCGACGCCGCCTGTGGGCTCTCCAGAGACCTGCTCCTCACACGCGCGAGGATGACCTTGCTCAGCGAGGCCAAGCCAGGCGGGCTCTGGGAGGGCCCTGCTGTGCTCTGGCTTCCCGCTGGGCACTCCCTCACTCGTCCCCCAGACAACCCACCTGCTGTGCCTCCCGATGAACACAGAGAGGGCAGCAGCCAGTGGGGGCCCGGTCACGCCCATCCTTGGCAGAGCCAGGAGCCCTGTGCGTCTGGCCGGCCTCCGTGGGACAAGGGCTGAGGCCAAGAGGGTGACGGGGCCTGCCCGGCCAGGCTGTGTCCTCCTGTGCCACATGGCCTGCAGGCCGGTGTGGCTGGTCGGAGGGTGGCCACCTGCACTGTGGAGGCATGCAGACCTCCATTGGGGGCCGCTAGGTCTCATCCTCCCTCCTGGGGAGCCGGTGGTGGGACAGCAGGAGCACCGCCCAGGACGGGCCCTCTGGGACACGTGGCTGCCCTCAGGCCACTGTGGCCACACAGCGTGGCTCTGACCAGGCGGTTGTGGCAGAGGGGTGGATCCCTGTCAGGATGGCTGTCCCATCAGAGGCTCTCGGAGTTCCTGAGCAGCACGTGGTGTATCCTTGTGGCCGCCCCCATCGCCACCCACCCCCAGCGAGGCCTTTCCCTCCCGGAGCTCCAGCCCAGCGAGGCCGGGACCTTGGGAGGAAACTCGGGCTTCAGAGACTGATGACTCGGACTCTTCCCGAGCGAGCACAGGCTGGGCATAGCTCTGCAAACTGACTCAGATTGATATCTGATAATGAGGAGGGGGTGTGAGCTGAGAGCCCCCCTCCCACCCCATACCTGGTGTGGGCAGGCTGTGTGCCCCCAGGCCGGGCACCAGGGCAGGTCGGGACGAGGCAGGCGTGGGGCTTCCAGTTCTGGAATGCCCCAGAACACAAAGCTGGACGGAGTGTGCTCCTGACGTCCACTCTAGCTCTCCGGGAAGAAAAGCCAGCAGAGACACCAGTAGCTGGGGCGCGGCTAGACATCGGACACGGGGACGCCGGCTCACACCCAACTGGGACAGGATGGGAGGGCCGCAGTGGGCGTGGCTGGACGTCGGACGCCGGGACGCTGGCTCACGTCGAACTGGGACAGGGTGGGAGGGCCGCGGTGGGCGTGGCTGGACATCGGACGCGGGGACGCTGGCTCACACCCAACTGGGACAGGGTGGGAGGGCCGTAGTGGGCACGGCTGAGCATTGGATGGGGGACACTGGCTCACATTGAACTGGGACAGGGTGGGAGGGCTGCAGTGGGCGTGGCTGGACATCGGACGCGGGTATGCAGGCTCACACCCAACTGGGACAGGGTGGGAGGGCCGTAGTGGGCGCGGCTGGACATTGAATGGGGGACACTGGCTCACATTGAACTGGGACAGGGTGGGAGGGCCGCGGTGGGCGTGGCTGGACATCGGACGCGGGGATGCAGGCTCACACCCAACTGGGACAGGGTGGGAGGGCCGCGGTGGGCGTGGCTGGACATCGGACGCGGGGATGCAGGCTCACACCCAACTGGGACAGGGTGGGAGGGCCGTAGTGGGCGTGTCTGGACGTCGGACGTGGGGACGCTGGCTAACGTCGAACTGGGACAGGGTAGGAGGGCCGTAGTGGGCGCGGCTGGACATTGGATGGGGGACACTGGCTCACATCGAACTGGGACACGGTGAGAGGGCTGCAGTGGGCGTGGCTGGACATCGGACGCGGGGACGCCGGCTCACCTCAAACTGGGACAGGGTGGGAGGGATGCAGTGGGCGTCGCTGGGCGTCGGACGCGGGGACACGGCTCACATCAAACGGGGACACGGTGAGGCACGGCTGGATCCCACATGGTCAGTGGTGCCGATGGCAACGTGGCGTCCGGGGGTGCTTTCTGCCCAACCCTGCCAGGCGAGTGCCGACATCGAGGTAGCGCTGCCCTCGGCCCAGCCAACGCTGGTTTCAGGGAGGGGTCAGTAACCGCCGACTTGTCCGCTCATGTATTTCGTTACCCTCTTCCAGGCAGGCTCCCGCCACCGCTGTGGTTTCACCGGCCACCCAGCGGGCATCTGCCCCGCCGCTGTTTCCCCTTCATCCTCAGCACTCCCCTGCAGGCAGCTGTGGTTTGGCGTGAATGACCTTTAGGGTGCTGCCTCTAACTTTGTGACAGGGAAGTATCTCTGGACGTGTTTGGTGGCCTTTGTTTTCCTGGGTAGGCAGTCGCCAGAGAGCTGTGGGGTGGACGGGCAGGGACCACTTCCAGAGCTCTTGGCAGTAGGAGCGGAGTGTTTGCACTCCCACCAGCCGGACAGAGGGCGCCAGATACCTGCTGGGATGGTGTGGCATGCCATTGTTTTAAATTCTTTCTTCTCGTTTAAAAAGAAAGGGGCGGTGTTGTGGTTAAGGCTCCAGATCCCGGATCCCGCACAGCCGACTTGGCAGTTCGTCCCAGATCTGCATGGGTGCCCAAAGTCTCGAGAGGAGATGAGAAGGGACTATGGCCTGGCCATTCCCCCAGGGAGGAATGTATTGCTTTCCCTCTGTCTCTCTCCCCAAGGAGTGTATGCACCCTATGACAAAAATCATCCTGACATTTCTGACAACCTAATAAAAGAGTTGTCCATTAAAGAAAAAGAAAAAAAAACAAGATTGGGGCCAGCAGGTGGCGTGGTAGCTAAGGGTGCTGGACTCCCACATAGCCAACCGCAGTTTGAGTCCTGGACCCGGCGGCTTGCTTTCTCACTTTCTCTCCCCCCCTCCCCAGTTAAAAATTAAATAAATAGATAAATAAATAAAGGTAATAAAACAATTTTTTAAAAAAGATCACCTCTAATGGGTTGATCATTTTACTTACCAATGTCTTTACCAGAAAATTCTGGAAGTAATGGTTAGTAAGACTGTATACCCTGTTCTTCTTTGAGAATAACCTCAGGTGTCCGAGGGAGCTGACCTCCCAGCTCGCTGTCTTCCAGACTAACCCTAGGAATGATTTTAACGGAAGAATAGCCATTAAGCAGGGAGATGATGTCTCCTCCCAGGCAAAAAGTGAAAAGCCTTGGCCTCATCCTCTCTGAGTCCTGGCATCACTGCCTAACCCAGGCACAGATCCGAAGCCCAGTGAGCAGTGGTCACCAAGCAATGGCCACTGGGCCCCAGGGACATCCACACAGTCAACCCGTCATCAGCTGGACCTGGTGCCCTGGGTTCTGCAGTCAGCCTATTCTCAGGGTGCCTGGCGGTGTCTCCCCACTGAGTCCCTGCATAGGTGAGAGACCACCGACAGCCAGCACTGAGCCCTGGGTGTCTGCAAGTCAGGCCCAACATGGCCGAGAGCCAGCCCTGTTGGTTCCAAGCTCCCTTGCAGCCCTGGAGCCAGTGCCTGCTCCGCCAGTCACGTTTCTTCCTGACCCACCCGCTCATCACCAATTGCAAGAAAGCCAGAGGAGGCCGTCTGAGCTCTCGGCCGGCCACGTCTGGGAGGGTCGAGGGTCGGGCAGGGGAGAGCTGGACCTCGCTGCCCCAGCAGCCAGAGCACCTGCCCTCCAGGCACCTGGGCCTGCCTGGGCTCCCCCCCACACCATCATCTGATAAAGGTGGACTCTCCTAGATCTTGGTGCTGAGCCTGTCACCACAGACCACCTGGGCGTCGGAGGTGCTCCAGGGACCAGGGCACCCCGAGTGGCGGAGCTTCCTGCCCATGACTGGCTCCTGGGGTCTCTGCTGTCCACATCCATGAGGGTACCTGTGCTGGCTCTCCTGGCACAGGGGATGCTTGGGGTGATGCCTGCCCAGGTCTGCCAGTCTGTCTCCTGCAGCCCTGAGCTCCCTGGGGCAGCTCTGTCCTGCACCTCTGCGCTCCCCAGGGTAGTCCTGTCCTGCAGCCCTGCGCTCCCCGGGGCAGCTCTGTCCTGCACCTGTACACTCCCTGGGACAGCTCTGTCCTGCAGCCCTGCGCTCCCCGGGGCAGTCCTGTCTTGCAGCCCTGTGCTCCCTGGGGCAGCTCTGTCCTGCACCTCTGCGCTCCCCAGGGCAGCTCTGCCCTGCAGCCCTGCGATCCCTGGGGTAGTCCTGTCCTGCAGCCCTGTGCTCCCCGGGGTACTCCTGTCCTGCACCTCTGTGCTCCCCAGGGCAGCTCTGTTCTGCAGCCCTGCGATCCCTGGGGTAGTCCTGTCCTACAGCCCTGCACTCCCCGGGGTACTCCTGTCCTGCACCTCTGTGCTCCCCGGGGCAGCTCTGTCCTGCAGCCCTGCGATCCCTGGGGTAGTCCTGTCCTACAGCCCTGCACTCCCCGGGGTACTCCTGTCCTGCACCTCTGTGCTCCCCGGGGCAGCTCTGTCCTGCAGCCCTGTGCTCCCCGGGGCAGCTCTGTCCTGCAGCCCAGGTGCCTGGAGGCAGCTCTGTCCTGCAGCCCTGTGCTCCCCGGGGCAGCTCTGTCCTGCAGCCCTGTGCTCCCCGGGGCAGCTCTGTCCTGCAGCCCTGTGCTCCCCGGGGCAGCTCTGTCCTGCAGCCCAGGTGCCTGGAGGCAGCTCTGTCCTGCAGCCCTGTGCTCCCCGGGGCAGCTCTGTCCTGCAGCCCAGGTGCCTGGGGCAGCCTTGCGCAGCGCAGTTCTCAGAAGCCAGAGCACACGAGAACAGTGCTGGCTGCAGGCATCGAGGGCATGGAGGACCAGGCTGCCCCTGAAGCCCTCAACTTGCTCTCACGTTTAAGTCCTCAATGGAAGCTGGGCTGATACGGGGTACACGCATGTGCACACACATACCCACACACACGTATGTGGATAACCAAGAATGTGTGGTAGTAAATTTTACCTTGTTTTCCTGGAGCCAACTGGAAGTTCTAGATAGAGCTTTGGGCGCCCCTGTGTCCACGCCTTGCTGTTCTGGAGCTCTAAGTGGGAGTCACAGTGCGAACGGCCTTTGGGCTGCGAGACGGAGTCCATCCTGCTCCCGCCACCAGCCGCACAGCGGGTGCCTGTGCGCACCGGGCCGGGCGCTGCCTCTGCAGGTCTGCCCGAGCCTCCGAACTCCTGGTGCCGGCAGAGCAGACCAGGCACGAGCTCCTGAGGGTCCTTACAGCCACACAGGCACGGCGGAGCTGAATCGCCTGAGAGGCAGCCACACCCTCTAGAAACGAGATACTAACGGGACCGTGAGAGACGGCGCGGTGTGGCGTGTGACAGTGGGGAGGGGCGCGGCCACCAAGGAGGGTGCAGCGGGCACGTTCGGCTGGCTTGGCGTCAGAACTCGCAGCACCTAGGGAACCGAGGTTGCCATGCTAGGAACGCTCCCACCGTCCTGGCCCTGTAGCGGCTGGCGTGTGCTGCGGGGTGCTGAGAGAGGCCCTGCGGTCACGAGTGCCCCCACACAGCCCTGCATCAGACGCGGCCTCTAGCAAGGAGGAGACACCCTGCCCTGGGAGAGCGTGTGACCTGGCAGCCACGGGAGGAGTGCCGTGGCCTGCAGGCAGGCTGCTGGGAGGCCGGCAGGAGGGCCTGGAGACACACCAGGGGCGAGCTCACACCAGACGCCAGCTCGCCGCAGGCAGGGCGGTTCCAAGAGGTCTCTGCCAGCACCCTCCGAGGTGCTGAGCAGGTGGCCAGGCTGGACCCGGGACAGCCAGGGAATTGCAGCAGACACGCCCCTTTTCTTTCATCCACTTACAAATGCACTGGTTGCATGAGCACATAGATCTTAAGAAACAGCGTGGACTGGGAAATTGCGAGCTTGACAACCTAGTTGACGTGGAAATTAGCAGCCTCACGTGTAGCCCAGCTTGGCTCTAAGGAGCTGCAGGACCTGGGGCCAGAAACATGTGCTTCTGTAAACCACAGGTCGTGAGACGGGCTTATACCTGGAAAAGAAGCAGGTGCTTGTCTTCGAAAGCCTGAGACTGGGAGGCCAGCACCCGAAGTCCCGGAATAAACCAGTAGGGACAGAAGTATTGAATGCAACTCCTTAGCTGGCACAGTGGGGGCTTAGAGCGAAGAGCTGTGAACATCGGCTCCCAACGCTGAAGGGAAGACACCCGGGACAGTGAGGTGCGCAGGAGAGTTGGCACCGCTCCTGGCGTGCTCGGGAGCTCACAGGAGCTCGTGGTTAGAGGCGGAGCATCCGGCGGCAAAAGCCCAAGCAGGTGCATGATCCTGAACTCCAGGGTGACAGGAGGGACTCGGTGGAGAGGAGAGCTGAGCCTTGATGGCCAGTGGAGGAGGGAAGGCCAGACAGGAGGAATTGAGCGAGGACGAGATGAAACACGGGCGGCCGCAGTGAGGGCGTGTGGCGTGCCGCGGCAGCCGGAGGGGCGTAGGGGGGCGTAGGAGGGGCAGAGCGCGTGTAATGTTCTAACGGTTACGTAGACCGTGTCCAAGCTCAGTGTCAAGGGACACATTGCCCTCCGCCGCCATACGCTGGTTCTAAACGCACTGGGATAAAAAAAACAGGAGACGAAATTGCACAGAGCGCGGGCCCCCAGAAAACAGGGCTGGCTCGGCTGACCTAGCGAGCTCCTAGGGCCGCCCAGAGAGGCGAGCCGGATCCCCGCAGGCACTGGGCGCCTGAGCAGCGGCCCTGTCGCCGGCACTCCCTGCAGCTCAGGGGTCGGTGACAGCCTGTCCTGGGGTGCAGGTGAAGGGGTCTGAGTGCAGGACACTGAGAGCAGAATGCTGGCTTTCCTCAGCATTGGGCACCCTGGCAGCTGGGCCAGCCCACATCCACGTAGTGCGTCACCGGCCGAGAGGACTGCGCTCTGGGCACCGAGCCGGGCTTAGCACGGGGTCGCCTGGACAGTGGAGGACACTCAGAAGGACTCGGTGGACATCTGTGCCCTGCATGCCATGACCCAGCCGTCTCCCACTCGATTCTGAGCCTGTCTGAGCTGGACCTGGAAGGGACGTCTCTGGGAAGGCTGGCCTGCCGGAGAGGAACACCAGAGGGCCCTGTGGGGGCACCCGGGCCCGCGGCTGTGTCAGGTCTCTGTGCCCGAGACTTCTGAGAGAAGGAGGGAACCCAGAGGAGGAGGGATGAGAAAAAGAAAGAAGGAAACAGAAGAAGAGGGAACAGCTGAGGGGAGGAAGGGGCCCGCTGAGCTGAGCCCGGCACATGGGGTCCGCGTGGCTGACTCTCAGCTCCCAGGGACAGACACACTCGGGGCGTGTGAACAGAAAGAAGGGGATGTTGTACGGATCTCAAGAACAAAAATAAAATAAAAATAAACAAATTTAAAGAACAGAACTACAAGACGCCGTCTCGGCGGTCACTGTGGCTGCTCTCCGGGGCCGGCGTGGAAGGTGGTGCGAGCGCTCACCCAGCCTGGACCCAGCCCCGAGGCGGGGCACTGCGGGGCTCCTCCACCCACCGGAAAGCTGCCTTTGTTCTTTTCCTTGACTTTAAAGAGATTAAAATTAGTCATTATTTCATTTTGTATTTGAATTCCTGATTTACCATCGAAAGCAATGACTAATAACAAGCCACACCACTGCAAGTGACTTTTTTATGAAGGATAAAGGGGCCAGCAGACGGCGTAATGGTCACGTCACTGCACTCCCACATAGCAGACCGCAGTTCGAGTCCCAGACCTGGTGGCTTGAAACTCAGGCCAGGCACATGTGTGTGCCTGCCCAGAATCCTAAGAGAATGGAGTAGAAGGAATTGGAGGGTGGCCACCCCCCAGGGGTGATTTCTCACTTTCTGTCTCTTCTCTGTTTCTCGGGCAAGTACATGAAACTTGCAACAAAAAATATCTCTAAAAAAAAGCACAAGTTTTTGACCTTCAGAAACTGAACTTTTTTTTTTTTTTTTTGAATTCTCAGGGAGAGTCAAATAAGTATTTTTAATTATTCACTGATTTTATTTTTTTTAATTATTCACTGATTTTATTTTTTTTTAATTTTGTCAGAGGGTGTGTGTGTGCTCACCTGAGAGACAAAGCGGGCAGGCACCGCTTCTGGGGAAGGGCCACACCGCAGTCCCTTCTCCTCATACTCCCTCCTTTCTGGACTTCAGGCATGTACCCAACATGTGTTTCAGGCCTCTGACCAGGGACTCAAAACAGGTGGTTGACCATGTGGGATCCAGTTCCCGTAAGCACCAGGATGGCCCCGCTGGGTATTTTTAATGGAATATGTATATCGAATTACAATTTAAAAGTGTGTGTGTGTGTGTGTGTGTGTGTGTATCTCTTTGAAACCAGCTAGACCTTTGTTAGCAGTCTGCAGTGGGTAAACGCAAAGTCGAGGAAATATATATGTATATATCTGCTAGGATTGAGCATCGATCTCATTAGACATACGTAGTTGGAAAGGGGAGAGATTGAAATACAGGACCCTGGGCCAGCCTCGTAGCCAGGAGGTTAAGAGAAGCTGGAGTCCACGTAGGTGATCCCAGTTCGCTCCCAATCCTGGGAGCCAGCGACTTGGAAACACACCGGGGCGTGTGCATGCATTTCCACGGCAGAGCCCCTGCAGGGTGGAGGACGGAGGAGGGAGGGCAGTGTGACCACGCTCCTTGGAGGGGCTTTCTTGCTCTCTCTGCCTCTCTCTGGCAAGAGCTCACACCTTCTGGCAATTAAAAAACAAAACAAAACAAAGCAAAACAAACCTAGGGGCCAGCAGGTGGCATAATGGTTACATTGCTGGGCCCCCACATGGCAGACTGCAGTTCAAGTCCTGGACCCAGTAGCTTGAAAATCATGCCAGATGCGTGTGCTCGCCTGCCCAGGATCCCAGGAGGAGAAGGGATTGTGGCGTGGCCATCCCCCCTGGAGGGAGGGTGATTTCTCACTTTCCCTCTTACTGTCTCTGTCTCTGATGCTCTCTTTCTTCGGTGAGCACACGCACCCTGTAACAAGAACCTCTAAAAATAAATTAAAAATAAAACAAATAGCTGTTTAATTCAATAATTCGATTACTCATTTCTAAAGTATTTTTAAATGTTTCCATGTATTCTAGAGGCTTAGAAAAACACCCCTTTCAAACTTCCATGCCGAACACAAGGAGGAAGGAGAGCAGAGACAGGCACTGGCCACAAGCACGCCGGCCACCGGGCGTTCGAGAGTCAGTGTCTCTCGGGGCCAGAGTGCGTGCAGTGGGTGTCACCGCACTCACCTGCAGACGAGGGCCCCGAGGCTGCCCTCCGAGCAGGACACTTCACGGCAGGCCCAGCAGCCTGCTCGCACCTCTCCCCAGACAGGACCATGGACGCCGAGTCTGTGCCCTCACGGCCAGCGCCTCCGCTCGGGCAGCGTCCAGGGCGCCCTGCTCCTCTGCTCCACTCACCCTCACCTGTGCCCACCCTGCAGCCTCTGGCCCAGGAGGAGCCCTGACGCCTGTGCTGACTCGGCTCCCTCAGAGGCGGCTCGCTCTCTGTCTCTGCATCTCCCTCTGTGTCTCTCCCTTCCTCTCACTGTCAGCCCCCAGGATAGCCCCTGTGAGCCTCTCTGTATGCTCCCACGAGGGCAGCTGTCCACACCACTCCCTGCGAGGGAGGCCGTGCACACATTGCTCATGAGGGCGTCCCGGACAGCCACGGTGTCTGCCAGTGGGTCACGGTGAGAGCCAGACGGGCCCGCAGAAGCCGGCGATTTCTGGCCAGGAGACACCGGGACCATGGCAGCGAAGACAGACCCGTGCGGAGGGAGCTGGGCTCGGTCCCAGGACCCCCGGCTAAGCCTGGCGTGCGTGTGTGCCCATGAACTGGGCTTGGCTGGGCCCAAGTGGATCATGGCGTGAGGCCCTGTGGGGGTCTCTTTCTCTGTCTCTCTCTGTCTCTCGGGAAGAAATACACTTTAACCTAGAGATGAGGAGTATGGGAGACAGCAGGCCCAGAGTGAGTGCCTGTAGGTGGTGCTGGTACCAGTGAGCGGGGCCAGGATCAGTACTTCCAGACTGTGTTCATGGTCATTTCTATCAGGCCAGCAAGTGACATGGTGGTCAAGGTGCTGGACTCCCACATGGCCAACTGCAGTTCAAGTCCCAGGCCTGGCAACTTGAAAATCATGCCAGGTGCATACGTGTGCATGCCCAAGACCCCAGGAGGAGAATGGAGAAGGGACTGCTGTGAGGCCATCCCCCTGAGGGTGATTTCTCACTTTCTCTCTCTCTTTCTGTCTCTCTCTGGCAAGCACATGTGTCCTACAGCAAAGACCTTAAATATGTATATAATTTCTATTTTTTTTTTTTTGGAGAGGTTTTTGCTATAGGGTGCGTGCACTCGCCAGACAGACAGAGACAGAGAGACAGAAAGCGAGAAATCACCCCCCGGGGGGATGGTCAAGCCGCAATCCCTTCTTCTCCATTCTCCTCTCGGGATCCTGGGCACGCACGCACACGCGCCCGGCGTGAGTTCTAAGCCACCGGGTCCGGGACGCGAACCGTGGTCGACTATGTGGGAGTCCAGCGACATAGCTATTATGCTAACTGCTCGTTCCCGATAATTTCTATTTTTCTAAAACAATTATTTCACTCTTGACACAACTGAAACCGTTCAAGTGACGCATAAACAATACCAGACGTGTAAGAAGCGACTATAAGAGCAGCCGCGGCCTCTCTGAGCCGACGCAGTCCACCCATTAAAGGCGTCGTTCTCGGCTGGGGGTGCGGAAACCCCTATTCCGGCCCCTTTCCTCTCCTGCCAGCAGCCGCCGCAGGTGACCTGGGCATGCCCACCCTGTTTCCATGAGAGCCGAGGGAATGAAAACGTCCAGTAAACGACCGTAAAATTGCCAGGAAACGGCCCCGGGAGTGTGGGATGGGCGCTGCTCTATGCCGTCGCGGACGTGGGTCTGACTGCAGCCAGTTTCTAGAACAGCCTGACACGGAAGAGTAAAAAGCCTTTCCACAAGTGAACAGCAGACGGGCCGAGCGCCGCCCGTGTGTGGTGGTTGAGTGCAAAGCATCAGGAGCCAGATCCCAGGGGGCCGACCACGGTTCGAATCCCGGCCCAGCACCTTGACAACACGCGGGGTGCGAGCTCACGCCGCCCAGGGTCCTCACGAGGCAGGCAGATAGAGAGGGGCTTGCAGAGTGATAGGCCGGCTGGGCGCACCCTGGCTGCCTCTGGCAAGTACACGTGACCCGGCCACGACAGTAAACGTAGTGAGAGGTGTGGAGCGAGACTGGGACCCACGCGGGTTTCCACTGTCATTTACGTGACTGCGAGGTCGACGGCCAAGCCCAGGTCTTCCCCTTCTGACCCGTTTCCGTCTGGTCACTCAGAGTGCTGTGGGCTTCCCCGCCGTGGGGGATGTAAGCAGTGACTGCAGCCTCTGGTGACCTTCAGTATGACAGCGAGGTGAGGGCATGGGGGCTCGGCCTCACGTCTGTGTGAACCCCGGCAGATACACTCGGGAGTATGTGAGGCCGTGTCTGCGGCAGGAGGGCCCAGCTGCTGGGGTTGGACTGGGACCCTGTGCGGGCCCCCCAGGTCAGCTGTGTGATCAGGTGCGGGTGCCCTGGAGCTCAGCCTTCCAGAGCTGCCCGAGGAGCTGCGCGGGGATGGGGAGAGGGTCCGCACCCATCGCCATGTGCAGCCCACCCCAGCCCCGCCCCCTGGGCTTACCACAAGTCCCAGAGCACAGAGCCTACGGCATCTCTAGGCCCCCAGGGTTGTCCGGACCCTTGCTCCTCTCGGCGCTTGTCCCCCCCCCCCCCACCCGAGGGGGGCCTAAAGCACCTGCAGCCAAGGACGCCCCTCCCTGAAACCACAGCTCCTGGCCACGGACCTCCTGAAGGCCGCCTACCGCCCCTGCCCGCCGTTGGCCTCCCCTCTGGGGCCCGCACCCTCCCGGTCACTCCTTCCCGAGTGTTTATTGAGCACCCTGTGGTCCAGCTGGGCCAGGCCCGTCTCTGTGGTTCTGTGCAGCGTGGAAGCTGCTGGCCACGCGAGGTGCCACACATGAGGTGCCGCTCGGGGAGGCGTGCCGTCCTGTCTGTGCAGGTCCTCTCCAGTGAAGGGGGCTACATCTGAACAGTGACCACCTGTCAGGTCTGGGGCCTGGGCACAAGGGCAGCTCCACAGGCCCTCTTCTCACCGGCTGAGGGCGCATCGGGCTGGCCACGCCCACGGGGACAGCATGGCGCCTCTGCCCTGCCAGGGCGGGCGGGCCGGTTCAGCCGCCATCGCCAAGCCTCTCCTGGGCAGCCATGTCAGCTGCGGAGTGACCGTCCCGGGCTCGCACCTGGGAAGTGTGGCCGGGCCGTCTCTGGGTGGGAAGACGCTAGCGCGCCTGACCTGGGCCCCGCGGGCTTCCCGCTTCCCAGAGCGCCACAGACCCTGCCCCACTCCTGGCGTGTCGCGCCCTGGGACAGCCAGGCCATGCTTTCCCTGCCTTCGTGAGCAGGCCCGTGTGCGTGTAACCGAGTCCTCCCTGGGCTGTGCCAGGTCGTCCCCCGCCCAGGGGCCACCCACCCTCTGCAGAGCGGCGCTGTCCCCTCTCCCAACACCCCAGAGCTGCAGCTGGACGCTCCGCTGTGAGATATCCCCTCCATGGGGTGTCAGAGCGGGAAGGTCTCTTGATGCCAGCAGGTCCTCGAGCCGCGTGTTGCCCGCTGCGCTGTGGTCACACTCGGGCGAAACCAGGAGCTGGAGGCAGGAGATAGGTCGGACAGGCCGAGGGGGGCTGCGTGTGGCCGCGTGCACGTCCGTGCATGCCCGTGGGTGGGCGTAGCGGGACTCTCCAGAGATGCCCCGTGGATGGAGGGAGGCCGCCCGAGCACTGCGGCTGCGGCTGGCTACCCAGTTGAGACAAGTGGTTGTGAGACACAGGCAGGAAGGGCAGCGGCGGGCCAGCGGGCAGCAGATCGGAGGCAGCCTGGCATCCGAGGGCCTCACAGCGTGACAGCTCAGGTGGCCGAGCCCCTGACTGCCCCGGAGCCGCCAAGGATGGGTGCCCTTCCGCCACACAGACGAGTAAGCTGGGGCCCGGCCAGGGAGCACAGGTGCCCAGCGAGGGTGACCGGGGCGGAGGCTGGAGCTCGGGCCTCGCCACGCTGGCCCCAGGCACCCTGACCTCATGCAGGGCCACTTGTGGAAAGTCCCACATGTTAAAAAGCCACCGGTCTGAGGAGATGTTCAGGGAGAGGAGCGGAAGCAAGTATTTCTGACGGTGTCTTCAGATGGTCCCTCCTCTGCACCCCCGTGTGCACTCCAGCGCGTGGCACCCCAGGACTGGCCTCCCACGGTCCCTCCCATGCATGGCCGACCCCCACTCACACCTCCTGCTGAGCCAAAACCCGCTGGGCTGTGCGGGTGTGACGGCGCCCTGTGCTGCCTCTGTCCGCCCACTCTGTCCCCACCCCCTCCACTCTCCATGCCGGAACTGTAGAGCGCAGAGCCGGGGTGGTGCCACAAAAGGGGCGAGGGCCAGGCGCAGCGCAGGTGTCCCAGACGCCCCTGTGGGGGGCCAACCCCTGCCACTGAGCGGCCAGAGTCCTCACAGCCAGACACGCCATCCCCGACCTGCTGCCCTGGAAACCCTGAGGCCTCGGACTTCCAGAGCAAATTCCGACTCACTCCTCCGACTGCTCAGCCCCCATTCACCACGCGCCAGTCCACAACTGCCCGTGTACCCTTCACGGGGTCCGGGTTGGGGTGGGCTTCTGCACCCACCATGAGAGCAACCACTGTGTACCGGCTACACTGAGGCAGAGTCGCTCAACGCTCTCACCACCACCAGCAATGCCAGCCCTCCCGCTCCAACACAGCCACCCCGTGCTCCCACCCGGACCTCGCAGCCTCCACCCTGCCTTCCCGCTACACACGTGCAGTGGCGTGGCCGAGGGCCTGGGGACCAGACACCTTCCTATTTCCTGCACAAAGCCTAAGCCCCCCAGTGCCCACGCCCGGCACTCACCTCCCACTGCACACCTGTGCCTACCCCAGCGTGCAGTCTGCGTGTGCCTCGACCCTGCACGTCCTCCAGTGTCCTCGTGTGCACGGCCTCGGCTGGCGGGAGACGCACTGAGGTACTGCTTCCCCCAGGTGCATCTCCGCAGCCTGAGAGCCCATTTCCAGCCTCCCGTCCCGAGACTGGGCCGGCACCCGACCCCGCCGCCCTCCTTCACATGGTAGCCAGCAGCGCACGTGCCGTCACACGGCCTTGTCACCCGTGTGTTCACTCGGCTAGCACTGGCTGAGGGCCTGGGCGTGCCAGGAGCTCATGTGCTGTTCACAGGCCCGGGGTTCCCAGAGGTCCTGCTAGCCAACTGCGTTCCCACTGGGCCCTGTGCCCCGTGGCCCACGCGGCTCTTTCTGGCCATGTGGGTCCCCCCCCCCGCGTCTCCCTCCTCAGCCCTTTGCTGAGGGCAGCAGTCCCAGAAGGGAGAACACAGGTTGGCAGCCGGGTTTTGAAACCGCCTGTCGCCAAGGAAAATGGGCGCTCCTGTCAGCAGGATCTCACTCAGTTGGAGCCAGGCCTAGTGGGACGGGTGGTGCCACTCAGGACCCTGGAGGTGCTCCACGGAAGGCCGGAGGTCCCTGACGCTGCCAGTCCTGGCCACACGTGCAGCCGCCCCAGCGCCGTCTTCGCAGTCAGTGCTTCGGTGGGGGCTCCGGCACCCAAGGCCTGTCGTCGGGGTGTGACTCCGAGTACCTGCACAGCACTGCCGAGCCGACGTTCTTCCATTGTGCACGAACACGTGCATTTGTGTGCGTGAGCGGCATCTTGTCCTAGACGTGCAGTACGCGTGGCGTGTGGTAAATGTGCAGGCTCCGTGGGGTGCTCTGGGTTCCTGGGGGAGTGACGTGACCCTTCGGGGCCTTCGAGATGCACTCTCACGCAAGATGGGAGGTCGTGGTGGGAGGGTGCCAGGCAGAGATGGTGGGGCAGGACACAGCTCCAGGGTGCCCGGGTGGGCAGGGAGGAGTTCGGAGGGCTCCCGGCGGGTCGCGTCAGTGGAGTGACCTGGACGGGCTGCAGGTCACTGTGGGGTGAGTCTCACGCCTGCCCTTTGTCAGCCTGCCTGAGTCCTCAGTATTTCACGTTATTGGCAGTTACTGTGATGAGAGACCGGGGCGCCGTGGCACCCACGCTGGTGGTCACAGGACGGACGCAGGCCGCACGTCTCATTGCTCACACCATCAGTTTTATACACATGCGTGAGCACGTGCTGACACCCTCTGCACCTGTACCGACACACATGTGCGCGCACACTGACACCCCTCTGCACCTGTACAGACACACATGTGTGCGCACACTGACACCCCTCTGCACCTGTACCGACACATACGTGCGCACACTGACACCCCTCTGCACCTGTACCGACACACATGTGTGCGCACACTGACACCCCTCTGCACCTGTACCGACACATACGTGCGCACACTGACACCCCTCTGCACCTGTACCGACACACGTGTAAACACATGCTGACGTCTTCTGCACCAATACCAACATATGTGTGCACACACACTGACACCACTCTGCACCTGTACACACGTGTGAGCACATGCTGACACTCTCTACACCTCTACCAACACACATGTGTGCACATGCTGACATCCTCTGCACCTGTACCAACACACATATGTGCACATGCTGATGCCCTCTGCACCCATACCAACACACATGTGTACACACACTAACACCCCTCTTTACCTACATCGACACACATGTTCACATGTGCTGACACCCTCTGCCCCTATACCAACACCTGTGTGCATGTGTGGTGATGCCCTCTACACCTATATCAACATATGTGTGCACGTGTGCACATGTGCTGATGCCCCTATCCACTGGTACTGACACATGTGTGTGCCGACACCCTCCGCACTGGTAAAGACACATGTGTGCATGTGCCGACACCTTCTGCATCAGTACTGACATGCATGTGCCGACACCCTCTGCACCAGTACTGACACGCGTGTGCATGTGCCGATGCCCTCTACACGGGTTCTAATGCTGTCTGTCCCACGCATGGCGTGCTGTCTTGCCAGCTCTGACCTTGAGCGAAGTAACACGCCCCCCTGCTGTCTCCCCTTCTTCCCATCAGCGTCTACGGCTGTCCCTTGGCTAAGAAGAGGAAAACACAAGACAAGCAGCCCCAGGAGCCCGCCCCCAAACGGAAGCCGTTCGCGGTGAAAGCGGACAGCTCCTCGGTGGACGAGTGCTACGAGAGCGACGGGACCGAGGACGTGGACGAGAAGGAGGAGGAGGAGGAGGACGAGTACTCGGACAACGACGAGCCGGGGGAGGACGAGGAGGAGGACGAGGAGGCGGAGATGGAGGAAGACGACGAGGAGGACGAGGACGGCGAGGAGGAGGAGGAGGAGGACGAGGACGAGGACGAGGAGGAGGAGGAGGAGAACGGTAATCTCACCGTACTCGCGAAGCGCCAGGCGCCGCTCGGGCGGGCTCTCGGAGCGTGGGAAGGGCGGGTCTAGAAATGCACCTGCCTGGTCAGAGCTGAAACTCAGGAGTGGGCGGGACTGTCCCTCATTTTAGAGTTCCTTTAGACCACCCGTTGGGTGGTCTGTATTTGACGAGCTCCACGAAATTGGTAAGGAACGTGCAGCTGGCCCCCGGCCTCTAAGTTCCCGTGCTCTGAGTGGCCTCGCCAGGAGACACTACAATGACCGGGAGGCTGATGCTGGCCACGTGCCCACAGGGGGAGGGCAGCCGGCGCAGCCCCTGGGCACCCCAGTGCAGCGGCTCTGCCTGTCACTCAGCGAGGCTTTGCCTCAGTGACTGTCCCTGATTGGAACTGGCAGGAATACTGCTAAAATGAGACACGGGCTCCCATGGCATCTGCTTCCTGGCCCACGCGTGAGAGCGATGACTCTGGTCTGAGGCTTCTGACACCGGGAGCCCCACGGTGGGGATGCTGTGGGCAACGCCTGCCTGGTGACATGGCCTTTGTGTCTGGTTTTCTGTTAGTACCAGACTCGAAGACGGGCGGGAGTCAGGACTAATGCAGTCCTGAATGTCGCTTCCGTTCTGGAAAGAGAGGGGCGTGGCTGGTGGGTCGTTCCTACCCCGGAGCAGAGCCACACGCGGGAACGGTGAAGGGCATTTTTTCATTATCTTCTCCCTTGGGCTCAGAAGTTCTTCAGGAACCTGAACTCCTGGAGAGCTCATTTCTGAACACGACAGACGTGGGCTGAGCCCGCAGGAGAGCCTTTCCAGAGGAGGGCGAGCCTCCTGGCCCACCCACGTGGCACGGCGGACGCTCCTCAGCAGGGTTGGAGTGGGGTGCTGGGGTCCCGCAATCTGTGAGGGAGCCCTCCGCTGTCTCCGTGGCGTAAGGCCCTGACAGGAACAGGTCACCTCTCCCTGCCCGCCTGCAGACACTGCATATTTCTAAACTTCGTGTCCTAGGGATGCGGTGAGCAGTTACTACGGAGCGTGTCTGGAGTCCTGGGAGGAAGGTCAGAGCCCGCCCAGAGGCTGCCACTCCGTGCTGGGCCTGCTCTGGACGCTCAGCCCCCGATGGAGGCCGAGACTGAACTCATGCCTCCATGGGGAAGGACAGAGCGCCAGCCTGCAGGAATCCGGGGCTGATGCAGCTCGGGTGGTGTCATCATTAGACACGACCCTTGGGGTGGCCCCCGTCCCTGTCCGGATGGTGTGAGGCTCTCCCTCCCACGCTCCGCCTGGGTTTGGGAGGCGGGGCTCGTCCGTGTTTGGAATCGTGGCTGCTCTGGGCGTGCTGGGCAAAGGCAGGAGACTAGACTCGTCTCCGGGAATCACGCCTCATGTCGGCTTAGCGGGCGGGATCATACTCTGAAGGACAAAGCAGCATCTGAGGAAGTGGCCTGAAGCCGTCCAGAATGCCGCTGTGCAGGTCCCCGACCTTGAACCCGGGAGCGTGACTATTTGTAAGAGCCAGACGGACACTCAGCTTGGCACTTCCCAGGGAAACTCGAGGGGTGGGCACAGCGAGTGGTGTGGTCGTCACCACGCGTGACAGTGCTGCGGCGCGTTCCCCATGCATGCAGGCTGCCGGTCCCCTCCCGCCCCGCGTGGTGACGACCACCAGGGGATCGAGGTGCCCACTCCGAACGCACTGGGGCGGCCCAGAGAGCGAGCACACACGGGCTGGCAGTGCCATGCCGGCGCCCGGTGTCCGAGCCGCGTCGTGTCTGCCCCCAGTCAGCGTCTGCGTCCTCTGCCATGTGACAGGAGTGGGCCCGGTTGCTCAGGTTGAGCCGCAGTGGCTGTTAAAGTGTCGGCTCTGCTAGCAGATGACACGGCTGTACCCGACGTGCCGAGAGTCCTGCCAGTGAGGAACAGTTCACCCCTTTCCAAGTCCCCAGGAGCCACGTGCGGCCGACGGAGAAGGCCTTTGTGGGGACCCTACACTGCAGCTGCATGGAGGGCGCTCTGGAGCCAAAGCCAAAGGCTGTCTGCGTCCGAGTAAAGAAGCCGCTCCTCGTCCTAGCCTGGCACCACGCCTGGCAGAAATACGGGCTGGGTGACCCACGAAGGAAGGCTTCTGCCGGCGAGTCTGCACCTTTAGGACACGTCGTTTGCATCCCTGTGATCTGACAAATTCATTGATGGGTGCATGCTTAGTCACTGTGGTTCAATTCATGCTTCAACCTGTTCAAAAAAGTGAGTCTTTAAATGAACACGCTTGCACATGTACACACCTGCACATCTCTGCAGACATGCACGCAGTACTCCGTTTGAGCACACAGTGCTACACACACACGCACGCACATGTACACACCTGCACATCTCTGCAGACATGCACGCAGTACTCCGTTTCAGCACACAGTGCTACACACACACACGCACGCACATGCACACACGAGTGGATGTTCCCGAGGAAGAGCATAATGCAGACCCTCCAGACTAAGGCCCACGCACAGCTGTCCTACCGCACACTGCTTCTGCGACGCTCGGGACACCCCAAGTCCCCTCCTGACTGCGCCTCGGAGTCTTAGGCTGCCTGGGCAGGCCTGGAGAACTCCTGTGCCATCCTTGGGACAACCGGGGGAGGATGCAGGCGCTTTCCTGAGTCAGGGTTCCTGGCTTCCCGGCAGCATGCTACCCTACCAGAGACGTGTGTGTGTGCGCGCGCGAGTGGGCATTCTTGGAGTTCAGGCCAAAGGAGAAGTGAAGTGGTATGAAACGTGAGTCTCCATGTCAGGAACCTTCTGGAACACACCCTCCAGCTGCTCTCGCCGAGGCCAGGAGGCAGCCAGAGGTGGAGAAGCAAGGTGCGGAATGGAGGGAGGGCCAGGGCCGTCCTCCGGTACACGCCAGCCTCTTCACAGTGTCTGCCAGAATCATTCTGATGGCTGCTGGGTGGCACCCCGAGCCCTTGTCCTGGACCCTGTTCCCGCTGTCCTCAGGTGGGGGCCCCGGACAGGGGCGTTGCCACTTTCTGCATCGGGGATCCAGGCAAAGTCCGCGCCATGTCAGTTCCCCTCACAGAATCCGACATCTCGTGGCAAAGCCCTGGGGCATTTTTTTCTCTTGGAAACCAGATGCAGCAGCGGCCGCGAGTCCTGAGCCGCTGGCCACTCACTGCAGTCTCCAATTTCCCTAAGAGGATGGCACGACAGGGCGAAGGGGCTTTGCCTGCCGCCCTACGGGATGCTGCCTCCAGGTGGACCCCATGTGCTCGTGAGACCTTCCCCAGTGAGGGTGCGTGCCAGGTGCAGACAGACCGGTAGGCAGGAGCGGCCTTGGCGGTCCCACTGCAGGGCGTGGAGCAGCGGGGGTGGAGCGTGCAGGATGGCCTTGGCGGTCCCACCGCAGGGCGTGGAGCAGCGGGGATGGAGCATGCAGGATGGCCTTGGCGGTCCCACCGCAGGGCGTGGAGCAGCGGGGGTGGAGCGTGCAGGATGGCCTTGGCGGTCCCACCACAGGGCGTGGAGCAGCAGGGGTGGAGCGTGCAGGATGGCCTTGGCGGTCCCACCGCAGGGCATGGAGCAGCAGGGGTGGAGCGCGCAGGATGCGGCCGGGGCCGAGGAGCCAGTGCGGCAGCGCCCTCGCAGTTAGTCCTGCACTCCCTCGAAGGCGCCCTTCCAGGCTGGTGTGCGGACACGGAGTCTGCGGCCTTGCTGCTTGGGAAAGACCAGCCAGACCTGGACGTGCCGAGGTGCCGGTCCGTGTGAAAACGAGCCTCTCCTCACGCAGACTAGGTTTTCACGATTGCAAGAGAGAACGGCAACGACGATTTCGCCAAGCTCGGGCGCTCAGATATGAAGCGGACGGCTTGCTGAGGATGTAGCGCCAGGGCAGTGAAGACGCTGGTAGCCGGGACAGGGGTACCTGGGCAGGCACTCGTGTGCCACGGTGAGTGTGAAGCCCATCAGTCTCAGGCTCTGACGTGCTTCGTTCCGTTTGTCCAGGGCCGCTCCAAGGCACGGCCAGGCCGCTGGTGGTCTGCCCCACTGATCTGTAGAGCAGGTGCTATTTGTGGGCATGTGGGTCAGACCTAGCGTCGGGCGTGTCGTCCAGCCCTGGCCACTCCGGTCTCCAGGCCGAAGTGAGCGCCCTCCCTGGGCCTCAGCTTGGCTTCAGTATTAGGGTGCTGGTGCGTCCCTTCATTCAACTCAGTAAGTTGTTTCAAAGCTTAAAGAAGTTGAGTTTAGCATAATGGTTGCATTGCAGGACTCCCGTGTAGTTGACCGCAGTTCAAATCCCAAACCTGACAGCTTAAAACTCATGCCAGACACATGTGTGTGCCCAAGATCATAAGAGGAGAATGTAGAAGGGATTGCAGCATGGCCATCCCCCTGGGGGTGATTTCTCGTTTTCTGTCTCTCTCTCCCTCTCCAGTGAGCACACGCGCCCTGTAGCAAAATTCTCTCAAAAGAAAAGAAAAAGAAAAATTGAGTTTAGGGCCTGCTCCATGACCTAGTGGGCAGGACAGCTGGATCCCACATGCCAACTGCATGGTGCAAGGTTCACCCAGGCTGGTGGCTTGAGAGCCCGGCAGAGGTGGCGCACACGTGCCCAGAATCCCAGACGGAGGGAGAAGTGGACAAGGAACAGTCACGTGGCCATGCTGTTGGAGGGGGAGCGCTTTCTCTTTTCTCGCTCCCTGGCGAGCATGAGCCCTCTGACCAATTTAGAAAAAAAAGAGAAGAGCCCACACTTGGGTATGGAGGACCGCTGAGCTGGCCTCGGTCACCCGAGGGCTGTAGGGTTGCCGGCAGGCTCTCGGTAAACGCAGCGGCCTGTGCTCCAGCAGGGGTGCAGCAGGGTTGGCTAGAAATGGGGAGGGGCTCTGAGGCTGCAGTCGCTCCCACCCACCCCTGCCGCAGCACAGCTCAGATTCAGCTGGAGAGCTGAGGACCTGAGCGCTCAGAGAGCCGCGGCCATGATCATCTTCCGTGGGGCTATAGGAGAAGCCACTTCCCTCGGACACGAGAGCACGCAAACAGTCCATATAAGCCAAGACTCACGGGTGTGCCGTGGGGGACGGAGACACGCAGAGCCAGGTGCTGGTACCGTGTGCCAGCCAGGCTCTGTCTTCGGCTGGTGACTCCAAGCCGCCTGTCTCTGGGTAGGAAGATACGGCTAGCCCTTTTAGAAAATTTTTCATCCTCCAATTTAGAAAAGCCAAAAAAAGTTAGGAAAACTTTAAACATCTTCAAGTAGAGAAGCCTTCAGAACTTTACGAAGAAATGAAGCGTCACGCATCCACGCACCATTAACCTCAATCTCCTATGAGCACCACCTTCAAGAAACTTCTAAGTAGAAATTGTTTACGCCACGTCGCTCTCCTGTGAAAGCCCCTCCTGACCCTACCTCTGACTGGACGTTAAACCTCACGCCGGGCCTGAGAGGGCGGGCCGGGAGTTCTCCCTGCAGCGGGCATCGGCTCAGGTCCTGGTGCGGCTGCTCTGGGCCTGCTCGGGTGGCGTGACCCCGGCCCACCACGGCTTCCCAGGTGGCTGCCTACGTAGTGTCTCTGGGGTGCGATGCGCTCTCCCCACCCCAGCATGCTGCACCAGCCACGGCCTGGCCTCGGCCTCTGCGGAGCCCACAGGCAGCACGGGACAGCCACGAACCTCACACTTCATGTCCCCGGGATGGCCTGGCCCCTCCCACCTCTGCACTCTGCCCAGGCCCTCATCTCCAGGAAGCCTTCCCGCTTCCCCCCAAACACCCTCCTGTCAGACTCGCTCCATTTCCCGCAGGGTACACAGCGCCCTCTGACCGCGGTGTCTGCGTCTCCCACTGGCCGCGCCTCGGTCATGGACGCAGTGGGCGCTCGGGTTCGAGGGTGTCCTCTTTGGGCTCGTCGTTCAGCTCCACACGAGACGCAGCACATGGCTGTCAAATCAATAAGGCCTGCTGGTGCCCCTCCTCTGGGCCCGCGGGGGGCCCTTAGGAAAAGCCACGACGGTCGTAGCGTCTGTGACCTGATAAAGCGGCGGTGACGCGTGGCCCCTCCAAAGCCTTGCACTCAGTTTCACGGCTCTCCGGACATGGCGGAGTGTGGCCCAGTGACCCGGGCCTGAGGCATGTGCGGGGCTCTCTGCTCTGGTCTCGCTTCCTGGGCCAGGCCTCCTGAGGGGAGGCACCTGCAGTTCAGGCATCTCACGGCCATCCCACAGCCAGGCCAGGACAGCTGCAGGTCCCAGGAACTCAGGCAGTCAGCCTTCCAGGAGAGAGGGCCGGCCTACTGCTCACCTCCAGCCCCAAAGAAGCCTGAGGCAGCGGCGTAGCCACGATCCCGCCACGTTTCAGAGCTTCACGACCAGGGTGCACAGTGGAGGCTGTCTGGGTGCGGCCCCCCGGGCTCACGGGGCCTCCCCAGCAGACAGCGCACACCCTGCCCACTGCTCCAGAGGGGACCACCCACAAAGAAGCAGAGGAAGAGCGGCGAGCGCAGAGGCGCAGGGCACGCGTGTCCACAGTCGGTCTGTGGGCCACCAAGATGGCAAGCTGCTCCGTGCCCAGAGCGGGGATGAGGCGGGGCCTGGAGTAACCGTGCAGAGGCAGCGATGGCTCAGGGAGCAGCTGGGGTATGTGGGGTGACTGCACGAGGCTCCATCGCCATCTCCCGGTACCAGGCGGCCACCGGGTAGCTCACAGCGAGGCCCCGCGGCCGCAGGCATGGGCAAGGCGGGGCTGAGTGCCTGAGACTGTTCCTGGCTACCTCTCGTTTTCCCTTGAAAGGAAGGGTGTCAGTGTATCAGAGAAAACAGGTCTACCACAGGAGAAGCGGCAGTTAGAGCCGTTCTCGCTGAGCTGACCGCACATTTCCGTGTATTCCTTCTTTAATTTGCCAGAGGGCACGTGTGCACCCCAGGGAGGCAGAGAGGAGAAAACACCTCTCCTGGGCGTGGCGACCCCATGCTCCTTCCTCCTCTGCTCCCCCACCCTGCCAGGGCTGCGGCCTGCACACCCAGCCTGTTTCCAAGCCTTGGAGCTGAGGTTGGACCCCTGTTTCAGCTATGAGAGACCCTAGCCCTAGCCCTAACCACGAGGCCACGTGGCCTTTCCGTGTGGCCCTGGGAGGCCTGTGTGAAGGGTGGTCTCCCTGCCTCCCCAGTAGAGGGTGTCCCTGCCGTTACAGTTCTCGGGTAACTCATGTAACCCAGTGACGATTTTCTTAATGAACAGTTTTCAAGGAAGACTTCCTGAGCCAAGGGTTTGCAGCTTTCAGAGTGTGGAGAAAGGTTCCGAGCTGCCTTTCAGGAGGGCTGCACCTGCTCTGCGGGAATTCTCAGGTCAGTTCCGGCAGCACCGAGGCGCCCCTCCCAGGGACGGTGGCAGAGAAGCAGGCAGGCAGGAGCCAAGCGGAGGCGGCTGTTCTCGGCCTCCCCTGAAGACACGCGGTCGATCGTGCAGTGGCGTCTTCCCTCCCGCGGGAGTCCTGCCCGTGTGCCCAGGGAGAGGGCTGTGCTCCACCATCCCAGTCACGCCGCGGCAGGGCCAGAGCCGAAGGCTAACGAGGGGGCCGTGCAGGGACGCCACGGCCACACGGCTCTGCCTCCACTCTCTGACAACCAGCAGGTGCAGGTGGCAGCCATGCAGCCTCACCACGCGAAGCCCGAGCCAATGAGGAAAGGACAGCCCATGCGGGGTGAGCCTCGCCGGAGTGCGGAGCCCGGCTTCCCGGTGCATGTGTGAAGTCTCACCTCATTCTAAATAACGTCGTACAAACGGTGGAGAACTCTCCTGCCAGAGCCCAGTCGCTTGGCTGCAGGTTGGAGAGAGACGGGCCAGACGGCGGGGTGGTTGGGGGCGCGACCCACATGTGGCCACACGCGCTCCAGGGGCAGCGGGTGCCTGCCCAAAGCCCTGAGAGGACGGAGAAGGGATTGCCGCATGGCCGTCCCCCGGGCGTGCTTGCTCACTTTCCCTCACGTCCATCCGTCCGTCCGTCCCTCTAGTGAGTGCACACGCCTGATAGCAAATTTAAAGAAAAACCATTAAGTGAGACTCAGTGTTTCGCCAGCACCTAAACCCTAAACCCAGATGCCACACCCTCATTGGCCGTCTCTGCCCTGGCACCCGCACCCTGCGGGCACCGAGGGATGCCAGGGCCTGCACAGCACTGGGGCTTCGGGGCCGCAGAGGAGCAGCCGCGGGACGCAAACCTCCTGGTCGGAATGTCAGAGAGGGTGGATGGAGGCAGCCAAGTGCACCTGTGCCCGCTGAACAAAGTAAGATGAAAAAGAGCTGTGAGCAGAGGACGGTTGCCGGGACTGTGGGGCGCCGGGAAGAGGCGGCGGCCATGTTCTCTGGGGGAGCCCCACACCCTCCTGACACAGGACATGGACCCAGCATCTCAGGAGGCTGCCCACTGGACGTCTGGGACTTGCCGTGTCACCTCCATCCACGCCAGCTACAGCTCTGCGTGCCCTGAGCACTTGCTCCTCAGGGACAGGGGCCTGGCTCCTGGTGGGTGGCCGCGCCTCCCCGTCGTCCCATCTCCATCTGGGGAGGAAAGGACTCTGGCCGAAGCAGATACACACTCCCCCTAACTGGCTCTCCCACCTCTGGGAAAGTCGCCCTCGAGATAACTGTGGCGCCCATGGTCTCGGCAAGGTTTGCACAGGACGGACACATGACCTGAGGGTGAGGGTGAGGGCGAGGGCGTGGATGAGACGGTGCAGGAAAACCGGGCCAGGAACTTGGGACGCATGACAGAGGGCACAGTGGGGGCCACAGTCACTCGAGCCCCTGGACCTAAGCTAGCTCCAAATGTGACATGAAAGCTGAACAGGCATCTGGGGAGCTCCTCGGCCACCCTCACCCTCCTGCCCTCATCCCCGGCCTGCCGTGGCCCTGGCTGGGAGCAGCCGAGTCCGGCTGCTTGACCCCTAGTGCCTTTCCTGTGAGGCCAGGCTGGACTGCAGACAGCAGGCCAGCTATGGGGGCTCCTGGCACAGGTTCCCGCGGCCTGAGCCAGCTAAGACAGCCCCACTTCTCCACGCCACGGATCTCACTCCACACACATCCTAGGCTTCACCATGCACACGTGTGGTGCGTGTCACAGGCACATGGAACATGTCCTTCATCTGTGTTACATGTCCTAGGGGCATGGTGTATGCTGTAGGTAAGGGGTACATGTCGACGTTACATGGTACAGGTTACAGCTATGTGGTACATGTTGTAGCTATGTGGTGTATATGTGGCACATGTTATAGGTATGCAGTGTAGTCATAGATACATAGTACATGTAATGGGAACATGGGTATAGGTCACAGATGTGGTGTAGGTCACAGATGCATGTCGTTGGCACACAGCACATGCCATAGCTATGTGGTCTGTGTTGCAGGCATGTGGCATGTGTCCTGGATGTGCAGTGCAGTCATAGGCGTGTTACGTGCCACAGGTCTGCAGTGCACGTCGCAGCTATGTAGGCATAACATAGGTGTGGGACGTCCCAGGTGTGTGCTGTGTGTGGGTGGATGTCGTACGTACACGTCCATGTCACAGGCTCATGATGTGTGCCACAGGTGCACAGTCATGTCCTTGGTACATGCGTGTGTCACGGGCACACGGTGCCCATTGCCTCTGCTCCCACCATCAAGGTGACCACTGCTAGGACACCACCTGTCGGCTGGGACTCGGCGCGCTCACGTTCCTGCAGCGACGAGCCAGACATGCACTTCCGCGTCACTCGTTGCTGTGACTAAACGACACGCCTGCCGGGGCCACAGCTGTGAGAGCCACCCTGCGGCTGCAGCACTGGGCACGCCGTGGCACGCCGAGGCCCGGCCGACTTCTGAGCAGCCCCCGCCCGCAGTGGCTCTCCCACTGTCTGACAGGGTGTCTGCCAGCCCCCAGCCTCTGCGGTGACAAGGAGGGAGGGCAATGACTCGGGCTGGGACAGGCGCGGACGGAGCGAACCATGCCTCAGACACGCATGGCAGGGCGCCTATGGAAGCTTCTAGCAGCCAGTGTTATAGCTGCCAAGTTGTGAGCCAGGGTTCTGACCACAGCAGGCTCGAGTCATGAGGGTGGAGGGAAAACACCCTCCAGAAACAGAAGCCACGCTTTTGTTTAAGACGTCTTTCGCTTTCTCGTAGAAACTATGGAGCATAAGTTGTTCACAGCGGTCCGACTCAAAGGAGGTAGAACTCGGGCCTAGGACTTTCTGGAACATTCACTTAGAATCCAGTTCGCATGCACAATGGAAGTAAGCAGGACATTGGAGCCAGCCCATGGGCCCGGGGCGTGCGCGCGACCCCGCTGCCGCTGACCCGGACCCCTGAGCCTGTCCTTCCCCTGGTCAGCCTGCTTCTAGGCCTCGTCACTAGTGACCGAGCTGCTTTGCTGGATGCCAGATTCAGACAGAAAACCACGGGAAGGAAGCGGACAGTGCCCTGGTCTCCCCGTCAGAGCCCAGCGGAAGTGGCTGCTCACAGGGCTTCCACTGAAACTCACTCTAGAGGGACTCCGGTGAGGCGCACTTCTGTCCCCTGTCTGAGAGCACTGACCCCAGGCGGGGCTGTGAAGCTGGCTCCTGGCCGTTTTGTGGCTGGTTCGCATCATGTTTCTAAACCCTGCTGGCCCCTTTCCCGTAGCCCACGTCGTGTGGCTGCTTTCATTATCGGCCTCAGAAAAGCACAGCTCGGGGTGAATTGTCTGAATATATAAACCAGAAGCGGGTTTCTATTCGGAAGAGGCAGACGCACAGGCGCCATGGAGACCCTGCTTGTCGGCAGACCGGCTGGCCGCTACTTTCCTTTAGTCCCCGCAATTAAGAACTGAATTTATTTCCCGCATGTTTTGAAATAGTTAAATTCCAGTAGCCCACAAAGGTTTAGGGCCCTCGCGCCGTTCACAGCGCCAGCCGCCAGCCACAGCGCCTCCGACGCTGCGCAATGCGGAAGAGCTTGCTCAGGGCCGCTGGGCTGCGCGCGTCTCCACCTGCCGCAGGAGGGTTTCTCCAGGCCTCCGCTCTGCGGGCCGGTGCCCTCAGGAGAGACTGGCCAATGCGTGCGGAAAGCATTTCCAACGTGACGCCACCTAGGGACTAGGCAGGCCTGGCTGACGAGGCACCTCATTGTCTGCACTTTACAGAACGGTGTGGGCCTTGCACGGTGAGCAGCAGAGGCCTGGGGGGCGGTCTCTAACTCCTCACCCCACGCTCGCTCTCACACGGCTGCCAGGAGGTGCGCAGAACGGGCTGGACATCGTGCTTGGACCGTAAGGCCGAGGTGTGTGGAGCAGTCTATGCTGCCCGGGCTTCCTGCTGGGGACCGGCCGAGACCGGTCCACACTTTCCTCATTGCCAGGCCTCGAGGCCCAAGCTCTCCTGTTTGTTTACCTCCTGGGGGCCGGTAACTTGGGGCGTGAGTGGGGGCAGGCGTCCGGGCTGATCTCTCACAGGGAGAGGTGCTCGTGATGCAGGCGAGTCCAGGCGGGTGAGTGACATGCATGCCTGGATGGGGTGGAGTGGCCGTGCACTGCGGACCACTGTCCTGGTCCAGTGCAGGCTTCACCGTGGTCTCGGACACAGCAAGACAGCTTTTCCTTTCCTTGTTTGCCACTTGCAAGAGTCCCTTCTTTCTCAGAGCCCTCAGAATGGCACTGAGCCCCGCCCCAGAACCCAGGGAGATTACGGAACCCGTGGAAATTACGGATCTCACCTGACGGGGCCCTTCTTTGAATCAGACGACGTATTGCATGTCTTGCTTGCCTTCAAATCGTAACTTACAGATCTGCATCGAGGTAGGTTCTTAGGAGGTTCAGTGGTCTGGCTACAAGCCCAGCACCGCTACAACACGGAGGGTGCCCGTGTGGCCACTAGAGGACGCCTTTCTAACCCTAGCACACGGGAGTAACGAAGCAGGCGCCAGGGAAGAGCCTCACGTTAATCCTTGCAGAGCACATTAGAGCTGTCGACCCTCCTCCAAGCCAGCAGTCTCGGGTCGCGGCCCCGGCATGTCAGGCTCGGTTTTCTCTCCTCTGGGCCCTCTGACAGTAAAGAGGCAGTTAGGGTACACTCCCAGGGAGACGGCACTGCTCCACACACGGTGCCTCGTGATGATCGGAAGTGGACTTCCTTGGCGGGCGTGCAGGGATGGCCGGACGGTAAACGCGTTGACGTGGGGTGGCGTGGCTGGTTCCTTCCGTAACCGAGCTCCAGGGCCTTCCTCTTCTTTCCACCCCAAGTCCGGGCGCGTGAAGCCATGAAGGAAGCACGAGAGGCGGTGGTCAGCCCTGGTCCCAGGAGCCTCCTGTTAGCTCTTCCCTCAGATCACGGTGCACCTGAGACGGCTCTCTGACTCCCAAGCCTGGCCGCGCAAACAGAGGTGGGCGTGCAGATGGCCTACAGGCCAACAGGTGCCACCTGGAGCCACGTGTGGGACCACTTACCACGTTCCGGCACGCAGGGTCACGCTGGCGTGGAAGGGCGAGGAGGGCTCCGGGTGCCAGGTATCCCCGTGGCGACAGACTGTACTTGAGATAAAGCAGGGCTGTGTCCTGTTGAACAGGCTTGTTCTCTCTCTTCAGGCTGCGCCGAGGGCACGTCACTCGCCACAGACACACGGGAGGGAGAGTGGGGAACCACTCCCGGGACGGCCGTGCTGCGGCCCTTCTCCATTCCCACAAGCACATGCGCCACTCCTGCGTTTCACGCTGCCAGGTCCAGGACTTGAGCTGCGGTCGGGCATGTGGGATCCAGCACACAGAGTCCTAGCCCATAGCAGGGACATTTTAAAAAGACTTTTCCAAATACCTTTTCCCGATTATGGCATTTATCCCCACATGGTTCGCCCCGTGTTCCTGAGGCCCTGGCGGTGACTGGACACCCTCTGGCACGTGTCCCTGGGCCCTGTAGTGCCGGCCGGCCGCAGGCCTGTGCTGTGGGCGTCCAGGCCCGCACACTGGCCTCCTGCCTTGCACCTGCAGAGACACCCATGGGGCCGGACTGCATCGCACTGACCTTCGCTATGGGCTTCCTACAGCCTCACTGCATCCTGCTAGCGTCTCAGGCTAGTTTCAGAAAGCCCTTCACTCCGCCAGTGTGGGCACCGTCCTGGGGCCCTCAGCCTGTGGCTCGCTCTGTGCTGCCCGAGCGTCACGGAGGCAAGCTGCTGCCGCAGACAGCTGCCTGGAGCTGGCGACAGGTGGGGCGCAGACTCTGCGGAAACCTGGTGATGTATGAACGTGGACGTGGACGTGGCGAGGCTGCGCCCGGCGGGCTGCACGAACCAGGCCGAGGAGGGAAAACCAGCTACGCTTTAGAAATAACGAGAAGTGGCGTTTCTAAATCTGCTTGCCATACCCGGTGGTTTACTTTAAGGCTTAGTAAGGAGCTCAGTCGCTTACAATTTCTCACTGCCCCCGCGCCGTTAGCCCAGACTGGCCCCTTCCTGCCCGCGGGTTCAGCCCGGCCGCGAACAGGGCGGAGCCTGTGCCGACAGACAGGGCTGCCCCGCGTCAGCGCACGTCCAGGCTGCGCGGCTCACTCCCAGTTCTAGCCACGTTTTTCTTTTCCTCTCTTTCTTGTCTTCGTTTCCTTGCAGATGACCATCAGATGAACTGTCACAGCGCGCGGGTGCTACAGGATGCGGAGAAGGACGACGGTGACGAGTACGACAACTACGACGAGCTGGTGGCCAAGTCGCTGCTGAACCTCGGCAAGATCGCCGAGGATGCCGCCTACCGGGCCAGGACCGAGTCGGAGATGAACAGCAACACGTCCAACAGCCTGGAGGACGACGGCGACAAGAGCGAGAGCCTGGGCCGCAAGGGCGAGCTGAGCCTGGACCTGGACAGTGACGTGGTCCGGGAGACCGTGGACTCCCTGAAGCTGCTGGCGCAGGGCCACGGCGTGGCGCTCTCGGAGAGCCTCGGCGACAGGGGCTACGCGGACAGCATGTCCCAGCAGGACGGCAGGGGCCTGAGCTACGTGGTGCTGGGCAAGCCCGTGAACAACGGGCTGGCGGAGAAGGTGGTGGAGGAGAGCGACGAGGAGGTGTGTCTGAGCAGCCTGGAGTGCCTGCGGAACCAGTGCTTCGACCTGGCCCGGAAGCTGAGCGAGACCAGCCCGCAGGACCGGGGCCCGCCACCCAGCCTGGGCGTGCGCCCACACGGCAGGCAGGAGGACGAGTTCGCGGGCAGGACTCCGGACAGGAACTACTCGGACATGATGAACCTCATGCGGCTGGAGGAGCAGCTGAGCCCCAGGTCCAGAACGTTCCCCAGCTGCGCCAAGGAGGACGGCTGCCGGGAGCGGGACGACGACACCACCTCCGTGACCTCGGACAGGTCCGAGGAGGTGTTCGACATGACCAAGGGCAACCTCACCCTCCTGGAGAAGGCGATCGCCCTGGAGACCGAGCGCGCCAAGGCCATGAGGGAGAAGATGGCAGTGGAGGCGGGGAGGAGAGAGGCCCTGAGAGCGTACGAGGACCAGTCCCCGCGGCAGCTCCCCGGGGACGACAGAAAGCCCAAGCCCAGCGACAGCCATGTCAAAAAGCCATACTATGGTAAAGGTAATATTTCTACCTCACGTAAGTTGCCGTGTGGAAACTCGAGCTTGAGTGCAGGGCGTAGCGGTCCCGCGGGGACAAGGCCGAGGCAGTTCTAGTCAGTTCCAGGATTACGTGCAGTGCTTCTGCTTCTGAAGAGCAAATGGAGTGTCTGAGCATACAGAAGCAGCTCAATGTCCTGCTCCCAGAGCAGGTGGCTAGGCCGGGCCCTGGGAAGGCATGTCGTGGACAGGAGGGAAGAGCGCCCCGCCCAGGTGACTGAGAGCGACGGCCGTGCGAGCAGCCAGGGTTCAGGGGACCACGGGGCAGGGGCGAGCATGTGTCTCATAAACCAGGTGCGTCAGTACTTTCAAATTCGTCACCAGGTGAGAGTTACTGAAGAAACGTCCCCTAGGAAAGCCCCCGAGGGACGCCAGGCCGTGGCGGTGTGCCCGAGTGAGAGATGAGCAGTGCACGCACCCGCTGTCGGCAGGCAGGCAGTGAGGTGCAGGCTCCGCGAAGCCTGGCCCGGCCTCGGCTGGGGCCTGCAGCAATCTCACGGCCACACGCCCTGCCCTGACCCACCCACTGTGGCACTTCTCAAATCCGATCCACAGTACAACACTCAGACCTGTCCAACATGGTTGCTGTGGCCAAATCACACGCACACCGTCTGAGCACTGCCCGCACGCGAGCAGATGCCGTGCATGTGTGCGGGTGGCCGGTGCAGGTGTCTGCGGCCTGGCCGACTGGCCAGGCCCACCTTACGTGAGGGCGGGCTGCCATCCAGCCTGGTGGGCACCTTGATGCCTGGCTATGTCAATCACCAAGTCCTTTTTAGGACTAAGTAAGAAGATCTTTAAGGAACAAAATGATGATTTCTTAAATCCTTCTAACGCAGAATGAGAAGGTTCTCTTCCAGTTTTTCACTCCATTCTAACCAGCAGGGATGGGCATGTCCTCGCTGGTCCAGACCAGAGGGTGCAGGGACTGGGCGCACAGCTGCCAGACCGACTTCAGCAGTCGGGACTGCCTTGTTCACGGGGACGCAGTGCGTGCTCCGCACAGCTGAGCTTCTCTGTGCCTCGGACCGCAGGCGGGGAGCCTCAGCCGGAGGCTCAGGCCCGCGGGGAAGGTCCGGCTGCTGTGGGGTGCAGGACGAGGCCGGGCTTGTTTCTAAAAGATCGAGGCGTTAACCCAGCAGCACTTCAGGCTTGCTTTGGGCATTTTAAAGATGATGAACCAAACTGAAACTCCTATGTTCACAATTACACCGTTATGTTCGTAAACAAGAAGTACTCAAATTATCCACTAGAAATTTTTAGTTGGATTTTTGAGAATCTCACAGGAACCAGACGTTTTTAGATAGGAACGGGATCTTCTGTGATTACTCTTTTGGACAAACGTCTGCCAGCTTTGTTTTCGGGTTCTGCGCAGTGGGTCTGAAGGTGGAGCCTCAGCAGTAAGAAGTGACACGTGGTGTGGGCGTGTGGGCTGCTTTGCACTGCAGCCTCCACGTGGCGTGGCCTCTCTCCTGTGGTCTCTAAACTCTGCCGCTTTACGCAATTTTGACTGGTTTTGTTTTGTTGTTGTTGTTTATTTTGTTTTGCAAGAAATGGAATTCAAGCCACTTGCTTGCTTCCCCTAAATAAATGGGCCGGGGCTGGGAACGAACAGCATAAACTGAGGCGCGTTTTTGTGCAAAAGTGTGAGAGGGGAGAGGGTTTGGACCTGCCCAGGAGTTGAAAGGCCCTGGTGTCTGCCCGCCCAGCTTTTCCAGATCTTCTTCCTTTGACCAAAGTTTTAGGTTTTTGTTTTTGTTTTGTTTTGTTTTGTTTTGTTTTCCCATTTCCTTTCGGTGTTCTTCACATTGTTCCAAATTCTTTTGAAGATGTCTAGACCTAACACTCAGAACCAAGGGAGCCAAGCCAGGCCGAAGGTGGAGCTCAGAGATTCAGGTTCCGTTAAGAAACACCACGGTGACAGTGCTGTCTCACGCCGGCCAGCGGACCGTGTATCAGCTCTGTAGTCAACAGTCTCTATTTTCAGCTACGCTGCCATGTTACCAGAAAGGACACCCATAGCAAATCCCGTTTCTGCATGATCTTCTCAAACTGATTTAAATTACTGATGAACGGGGCCAGCAGGTGGTGTAATGGTTAAGGTGCTGGACTTCCACATGGCTAACCGCAGTTCAAGTCCTGGACCCAGTGGCTTGAAACTCATGCCAGGCACATGTGCATGCCCAAGATCCCGAGAGAAGAATGGAGGAGAAGGCATTGCGGTGTGGCCATCCCCCCTGGGATGTCTTCACTTTCTGTCTCTGTTCCTCTCTGTCTCTCTGGCTAACGCACATACCCTATAGCAGAAATCTATAAGTGTGTGTGTGTGTGTGTGTGTGTGTGTAACTTTTCCAAAATCCTGAGCTAATACAAAAGAAACTCCTCATGGAACCCTCTCTCTGACTCCTACCAACCACCTCTAATGGGAGTCAAGGACAGTGGCCTCCACTCAGCATGCATTTATTTTCCTGTAAGTCGTTGCAAGGTTTTTGGTTAAATCACTGGGCTCCGCTTGCGTGGTTATTTGGTTTGCTTGACTGCTTGCTTTTAAAATGAACTGGAACTGTGAGCATGAGAAATCAGAGGGCCACCATGGCAAGGGCATGCCCCACTCTCCCCCCAGCGGGTTTTGCGCACCGAGAGGAGGCTAGGCCCCCACTGCCTTCCAAAGACAGACTAGTCGTGGGCTGGGGCTAGTCGTGGGCTGGGACTAGCTGTGGGCTAGGACTGGCCGTGGGCTGGGGCTGGCCGTGGGCTGGGGCTGGCCGTGGGCTGGGACTAGTTGTGGGCTGGGACTAGTTGTGGGCTGGGACTAGTTGTGGGCTGGGGCTGGCCGAGGGCTGGGGCTGGCCGTGGGCTGGGGCTGGCCGAGGGCTGGGACTAGTTGTGGGCTGGGGCTGGCCGTGAACTGGGGCTGGCCGTGGGCTGGGGCTGGCCGAGGGCTGGGACTAGTTGTGGGCTGGGGCTGGCCGTGAACTGGGGCTGGCCGTGGGCTGGGGCTGGCCGTGGGCTGGGGCTGGCCGTGGGCTGGGGCTGGCCAAGGGCTGGGACTAGTTGTGGGCTGGGGCTGGCCGTGGGCTGGGGCTGGCCGTGGGCTGGGGCTGGCTGTGGGCTGGGACTGGCTGTGGGCTGGGACTGGCTGTGGACTGGGGCTGGCTGTGGGCTGGCTGACCCGGTACAAATCCGTGCTTGGTTTCAGAGCACTTTTGAAATGTGTGGAGTCATCTCGTTTGTTAGGAAGCCATAAGTGTACCGATAAAATAGAGTCACTTACCGATTAAAAATAGTTATCTTTGCTTTTTATTTTTCCTTCTCGTTAAATATCTTCCCCTACTGTGTCACTCCTAACAATCAGTAATTTTCTTTGAAACCATGACTATTTTATACCTCCGTTAATGAACGATGTCAATGTTAGCATGCAATCACTCAAAAGTAGCACAGCACTAGGTTTTAGTTTGCACGTGTGGGAGGGGCTCCAGCACGGCGAGGAGGGGCGGAGTCACAGCCTCGTGCGGACACGTGTGGTCAGAGGGTTCTGGAGGACGGACACTGCTGGGTGCTGAGCTGGGCAAAGGCCATCCTGCCGTGCCCGGCCCTGGGTTAGGGGCTCGGCCCCAGAGAGGTGCAGGATTAAACCCAGATGTGAGCTGAGGGGTGCCTCCCACTGGAGCTCCACCGCATGGACACACCCTCTGAGCCCTTTGTCTGCATCAAGGTCACAGAATGACTTTGAAGAAAGCCCACAAGAATTTAAAAGTCTAACCCTGAGTTTTGTTCTTGGTACAAAGTGGTAATTTCTTAACCAACACATTCATTTTCCAGCCATCATGACTGGCCTGACAAATGAGGTATCAACAGGAAAGAATCAAATCCCGAAAGAAAATGTAACCAGAGCGGTCTCCGACCAGCCAGGGTGCTCACTGTCTGGCGACCTGAGCAACTGGTGTTCTAACGCTGGCTCCACCCGGGGCTGTCTGCCCTGCTTCTGCTGGCTGTGCAGCCCAAGCCGTCACAGGGACAACTCTCCGAGCTCCGACACACCTCGCACGGGGGCCGGGGCAGTTGGGGTGCAGAGGCCATCAGGGTTTTGGCATCCAGCATCCATTTCTGCCCAGATGTCTGCTCATCTGCCGGCAGTGGAGTCAGCCGAGCCGCTGGGCAGGGGCACCCCGGGCCGACGGCGTGTCTGCATGTGCTGTGCTGTGGGAGCAGCCTTCCTCGGGGTCCTGAGACCAAGCCATGGTTGCGCCAGTGGCTTCTGACACATTTTGACCACCCACCATGTTGGTGGTCGGGGGCTCTACACTCTCCGGTCATTTGCTCAAGTGCCTGCTGACAGCTCAGCTGGTCTGCAGGAACGCTGGGCCGCAGGGCCGAGAAACGCTCCTTCACGCCCAGAGAACCCATGTCAATGCCTGTGAAAGCCCAGCAGCTCACAGCATGTGTGGCCAGACCACTCCATGAACGCAGCTCTGCTAGGGCGTGTGGCCGCAGCGCGCCGGGCCGGTTTCCCAGAGACTGCGCCTGCCAGTGGCTCCCCGCTCGGTCTCTGAGAAGGCCACTCGTTGCCGTGCGCTGGTCTTTTCGAGCAGCTTGTCATGTAACACACGGGACAGTCAGCAGTCAGGAGTGGGGTAGGCTCTCACTTAGAGAACACGAACAGACACACAGTCATTTGCACTCACCCCGCCACAGAGCTTCCTAGGCAAGGACCAGTGTCGCAGCCTGTCCCCGACCGCTGCTCTGTCGCCCCCTCAGCGGAGGGCTCTTCAGCTTGTTACTAACCACATTGTCTGCCGTTGGTAAACGCTCACTCTCTTGGCACCTGTTGTCGCTTTTAGATCCCTCAAGAACAGAAAAGAAAGAGAGCAAGTGCCCAACCCCCGGGTGTGACGGAACCGGCCATGTAACCGGGCTTTACCCGCATCACCGCAGTCTGTCCGGATGCCCGCACAAAGATAGGGTCCCTCCAGAAAGTAAGTCGCGCCCCACGGCCTCCCGTGGGGCACCGCCACCTCCGGTCTGTGTCTGTCATCCTCCCGATGTCATCTCCATGCTATGGCTCAGTGCGACCTGTCCAACCAGCACCCTCCTGGTGCTGCAGACAGCACGTCCGGGATTAGTGGCCTGCGAGGACAGCCCAGGAGAAAGGTCCCCACGAGGCCACCCTCCCTGGAGCAAGGCTCCCAGACGGCGGGTTCTAGGCCTGCCCCATCTCTGAGTGGCCCCATGACTGCCACTTGTCAGTCAGAGATGGCTCACATAGTGGTCACACCTTCTCCCCTCACCAGCAGCTGTGAGTCCCCAAGGAATGGGCCCTGAGACATCTCTTGACAAATATCTAGACCCCCAAATGTGGCCGGAATCAATGTTTAAATCAGAGATTGTATTGCATTTTCTGCACAAAGTCTGTTTCGTGTCATTGTTACTCTGACATTTCCACACTCTGGGATCTGAAAGGAAAGGCTGAAATTAGGAAGGTTTGGCCTTATACACCCTGCTTACTTAGGTAGGTTCTGGTAAAATGGAATACATCTGTGAAAACAGCTAGATTTCTTCCAGAACCAGAACATCATTCTCCCCTGTTCACCTACCCCTCCGCACACAAAGCCCACCAGCTGCTTCGGCAGAGAACTGAGTGCCCGGGAAGGGCACTTGGCCCAGACGTGAGCACCCAGCCTTATATCCCAAGTTTGAGCCAAAGGCTTGAGGCTTTTCCTCACTGTCTGAGAGTTTCCCGGAGGGGAAGGAAGGTCCTTGGTGTGAGATGTGACAGAGGGCCAGCTGGCTACTTCAAAGAACGTGGAGGACAGCCTGTCAAAGTGGGCAACTTTCAGATTCTTGAGAGACAGATTGCACAGGACAGAGGGACGTGCTTAGCAGAATGAGGCTTGGCGGTGGGCTTAGCTGACCGTTTCAGGTGAAGTATTCCCAGAAGCCATGGAGGCCCAGCTTTCCTAATGGCGACTGGAAACAGGAAAGCCGCAGCTCAGGGGCCTGTCCCGGGAGCACGCTCAGAGGGCCGACGACGGATGGGTTCGAGTGCGGCCACGTCCCCACATCCCGTGTGTTACATGAGCGGGGAGGCAGCATGCATCACCAGCAGCGGCTTCCGTGGCCGGAGCACACACCGTCGGGGCTCAGCTTGCACCCCAAACACGCACGCAGCTAACACCCTCTACACCCTGCAGGCAGGACCGGCCTGGGTTTGCAGATGAGGAAAATGAGATGGGAGGCCCCTCACACTCCCCTCCCGGCCAGCCGGTGTGCTCCGCACCCACAGGCTCCGGCAGGCGCCCACCAGCCAGCCCACCGGCTGCCTCCTCTGCACGCGGGACATCCCGGCTCTCCAGCGCGTGTCTGGCCCCGGGACTTCCTCTGGATGTGGTTTTCCTCACCTGCAAAACGAGCCACCGGGACCGAGCTCTCCAGTTGCAAGGCCACTTTCCTTAGGGTGCATCTTCATGTGCAAGGCAGACGGTCAGCCTCTCTTTGTGGAGGAGAGACGCTCGCGGTCAAAGCCGAACTGCGGTGGAACACACGCCACGCTCCAAGGCTTTGCTGGCAGGCCCCGATCACACGGGCCCACAGCCTGGGAGAGGCACCGGGCTTACAGACATGCCCAGAGCATCCTCAGGAAAGTGTCCACTCGTAATGTCACCAAAACAGAAGGGACACTGAAGGCCCCCGTGGAGGGCATTTGGTCTCCTGGCCAGCTTCCCCAGTTGTTTCTGTCCAATGGGATTCGATACAGAACCCCACAGCTCCCTGCGTGAGGAGAGCAGAGGACACATCGGCCGGGACGCCGTTCTGGCCCTTAGAGAGTCCCCAGTTGGCTGAGAGAAGGGGCCTGAGCCCAAGGCAGAGAGTGGCCACTGCATGAGACTCGTGGCATGCTCAGGACCTGGTTTGGAGCCACCAGGTGTGACAGCTCTGAACCCACAGCCACCCCGGGGCTGCGGCAGCTGTGAGCGAGGAGGAGGCATGCACGTCCCTGAGGACTGCTGCAACTGTCCATGCAGAGGTCAGAGCATGGAGGCAGGGGGAGAGAAGGGAGAGGCTGGACAGAGTCGAGGACGTGCCAGGGACAGCTGGCGAGACGAGACACTGTGTGAGAGGTAGGGGAGGGGACAACAGAGCTGAGAGTGCTGGTGGCCTCCGGAAGTGCAGGGGCGACCCCAGTGGTTGCAGACACAGGAGATGGGTGTTAGGCAGGTTGGCAGGGGGTATTCTTCTACTGTCCCATGGAACTGAGCGCCCTGGGATAATCCCGGCAGGTTTTTAGGAACACAGGACTGGAGATCGGGGGTCAAGTGAGAGGAGGCCAGGGTGCCACCTCTGAGCACTACCCGTAGAAACCCAGGAGAAGGCGTGGAGCAGGGAACAGGACTGAAAGAGACCAAACGGAGGCCCAGCCATGGGTGTGGGAGGGACCGGAAGGGGCGGGCACAGGGGAGTCAGGGCAGTAGTGGGGGGCGGACTTCTAGAGAAGCGCCCGCACAGAGGCAGTGCTGGGGTGGTCGGAGTATGAGAGGGTGCAGCAGAGGTCACTGGGCTGCAGGTGACAGTGACAAGGAGGCCAGAGGGGAGAGGCGAGAGCTACACTGAGGCAGGCGGCGCCCCTCGAGCGTGAGCCCAGCAGGTAGGGCGGGAGCCTCCCCACGGCAGGCATCGCCTGGGTCTGTGGTGTCGGGGGACGTGAACAGAAAGGAACCCGAGGCTCACAGCCACGTCAGAGGGATCTGCGTGGACAGGGTGTTGGAGGACAGCCGCGACAGAAGAGGCCCGGCGCAGGATAGGCTGAAGTGGCCAGGCCAGAACATGCCACATGGGGGTTCTTGTGGAGCCGGGACCCGAGACGGAGCGAGGAGCAGGGGAGCATACCTGCCCAGGAGGAGCAGGGAGGAACCTGCCCGCCTCCCACGGGCCAGATTCGAATTCTTTGTTGCTTTGATCCCCAAACCTTAGAGGAGGCAGGACAGTGGGAGCTGGAGCCAGGCCACACGGGCTGGGGGACAGTGAGTGCACTGAGCACCAGCAAGACCTGCAGACCTCAGGGGAGGAGGAGTCTGGGAGGGCGGAAGGGGAGTCAGGGCAGTAGTGGGGGGCGGACTTTCAGAGAAGCGCCTAGAGGAGGAAGGAGAAGATCACACAAGACACAGCTATGCAGCCTCCTTGGGCAGGTTTCCTTACAGCAGGCCTCCCACACTCGCCCCACTGGGGAGCCCGGCTGGCGGGGCAGCAGCCAGTAGTTCTCCCGGGCCCAAGAACGGCCAGCCCGGGGGACACCTCTGGAAGGAGCTGCTGGGGGGCCGCTCTCTTGACTCTCCCCTGGCCCTCTGCCCGGGAGCACTCCCCACTGCCCAGAGCAGTGCAGAGCTGGAAGACCAGAAAGGGGGCAGCTCAGGCCATGGCCCCCAAGGCACATGAGTAGCTCGAGGCAGGCTGCGTCCGGCAGTGCAGGGGCCTCCTCCTGTCCCTCCTGTGGTGGACAGTGCAGGAGGCCACCTCCTGTCCCTCCCCTAGGCAGGCTGCATCCGTCCAGCAGTGCAGGGGCCACCTCCTGTCCCTCCTGCAGTGGGCAGTGCAGGGTGCCACCTCCTGTCCCTCCCCTAGGCAGGCTATGTCTGGCAGTGCAAGGGGCCACCTCCTGTCCCTCCCCTAGGCAGGCTGCGTCCATCTGGCAGTGCAGGGGCCACCTCCTGTCCCTCCCCTACGCAGGCTGCGTCCGGCAGTGCAGGGGACACCTCCTGTCCCTCAGCTAATCTCATGTAGAATGCTAGCTGTTCTCCAGGAGGAGTGAGAGCACCTAACTCCTAGTGGACACTCGTTATTTAGTTCCTTTTATTAAAGTCAGGCTCCGGCCTGTTACGCATGCCCACCGTACTTGGGTGGCACTGAGTCTCCAAGCACAGGCCTGCTTAGTGCCCATGGCCATGAGGTCACCCGGCCCACCGAGCCAGCACTGTGGGGTCCTGCTCCCTCTCCGTCGGGGACCGCTCAGTGATGGCCTTCTCAGACCCCGTGGCCCCGGCCCAGAGCACCCACTTGACATGATTGGGCGTGTGAGGGCGAGGCAGGCTTCCTCCTCCTCTGTCTGTGTCCCCAGCCATGTCCATCAAAAGCGTTGGGACTGTCTGTCGCAAACAAGCCCAGCCCTCGTCGGCGTGATCGCGCAACCTCGTGTAATGCTCCCTGGTTTTAACGCTGGGCTGTTTTCTCTGCCTCCTCGTCAAGTTCTGGCCATGCACGAAAACGTCCTCAAGTGTCCCACTCCGGGCTGCACAGGGCGCGGGCACGTGAACAGCAACAGGAACTCACACAGGAGGTAAGCGGGGCCGCTCCGCGTCCGCGCCCGCGCCCGCGCCCGCCCCTCTGCACTGCCCGGGAGGCGGCCAGGCTGTCCTCGGCACACAGCCTTGAGAGAGCACGGTGTGGTCGCTCTGAGGGGGTGGACAGCCGCCCTCTGCTGCAGCCCGGACCTCTGGCGTTGTCTCCGCACGTGTCCCAGGGGGGCGGCAGCTCCCAGGGCCCACCCTTGGTCTGGCACCAGGGACAGAGACCAGATGGTTAGCGATGGCCAGAGGTCGGAGGCGAGGCCCGGGCCAGCAACCGCACAGGCCTGAGCTGGGCGGGCCGCGCTGGGCACACGGGCTTCTAACCGCAGTGGTGAGCGGCAAGGGCAGTCAGGCTTCTCGTGACAAATCCCAGTCCCGGTCCCTGTCCGCTCCAGACTCGATGAGACGCACTCAGGGGGTTGTGACCCTCTGTTCTCTTCTGCAGTAGCAGGAGGGTTCCGTTAGAGCCCCCTGCCTGTGGCTGCACGTCAGCTAGATGAAGGAGCTGGGACAAGTGCCCTCGAGTGCCCGCCGTCTGCCCGGTGCGTCTGGCTACCTGTGTCCGGCTCACAGGGAACAGGTCTCAGGCCCTGGGGCTGCGGGGCTCGTGCAGTGCCGTCTCGGGGACATTTGTGTGGGCCCTTTGCCGAGCCTCAGCACACTCACATGTTTGCGGATCATGATACATGTGTGGCACTGGCACATGTATGCAGAGGTCCATGTAGATGCAGACAGGCGCCGTGGTTCCGTGAGCCTGAGCTAGAACGTGGGAGTCCTCCCGGGGGCTCTCGTGGAGGCCGGCCTGAACTCCAGCTCTGTAAAACACTTACGGCAGGGGCCAGCCGGCAGCGTGGAGACTAAGGCACCGAGTCCACGTGGCCACTGAGCAGGTCGAGTCTCAGGCCTGGTGGCTCGGAAATCATACTGGGCATGTGCACGCACACTGCAGACCTCGAGGAACTGGAGGAGAAGGGAGTGTGGCGTGGCCCTGCCCGGGGCTCCTCGCTGTCTCTGTCTCTCTGTGTCCCTCTCTGGCAAGCAGAGCTGACCGCAGCCCTGAGGTGGCTGTGCTTTCGCTCCTTTCTGTGAACAGCAGCAGAGGGTTGGGTCACAGTCCAGGGCAGCCCGGCCAGGTCTGCACTCCCCTCCTGGTAGCAGCCATGCAGTCGCCATTCCAGGGCTGTGCTTTTATATTTCTGTATTTTTTTTAAATTTTGTCACAGGAAGTTTGTGCTCACAGGAGAGATGGGGGGAAAAGCACGAAATTGCCCCCAGGGACATGGTCACACCATAGCCGCTTCCTCCCTCTCTCCCTCCTGTCAGGATGTTGGGCGTGCACACTCACCCGCCCTGGTGTCTTCCAAGCTGGCATGTCTGCCACTCAAACCACGCAGTCAGCCATGTGGGATCCAGCCACGTTAACCACCACGCCACCAGCTGGACCAATATTCTGGGGCTTCTTTTTAAAAAGAAAAAATAGTACTATTATTTATTTATTTTGTTTTATTTTTATTATTATTTAATTTGACCAGAGAGAGAGAGAGAGAGGAAAAGGGAGAGTGCACACTGCCAGGTTCTGGGCAAACCAGTCAGCCATGTGGACACCCCAGCCATGCCGTCTGCCGGCCCCTTCTGGGGCGTCCTCACACCTCCTCCCACCCCAGTGGGTAGTTGCTCAGGACGCGCTTAGACTCTCTGAAACGTGAAGCTCCCTCCCATGTGCACACAACTACACAGAGCGGCCAGCTCTCACGGAAAGGGTTGCAGCTTCAGACACCCCGTCTGCTGGGACAGGGAAGAAGAGCTGACCGCGCCCTTCTCCCAGCCCACCTCTAGGGACTGCCGGGGCAGGTTTGGAGGATGACACGGCCTCCCACAGTGCCACCATGCAGGTCTGTCACTCAGGGTCCAGGCCGTGGGGAGCCGTGGCACCAGCACTCACCCTTCTGTCATTACAGCCTCTCCGGATGTCCGATTGCCGCGGCAGAGAAACTGGCCAAGGCCCAGGAGAAGCACCAGGGCTGCGACGTGTCCAAGTCCAGCCAGGCCTCGGACCGGGTCCTCAGGTACTCGCCGCGACCGTCCCTCGGGCTCGGGCTCTGGGGAAGGTGCCGTTCGGACCCAGCCCCGGTGAAGGCTGTTGGCTCTCTGGAGGTCACCCTCAGCCGGCAGCATGGGAGGGAGGGCCGCGCCTGCTGGGTGCCCGCTGCCCGTGTGACTTTTTCAAGGAGGGAACTGGAGGCAATATTTCTGCTTTCCTTTCTGGCGCTGATAGTTAAGGGCTCTATGGACCTAGAAAGGGAAGTTTGCAGATGAACAAGATGCTCAAAGTTGTTCTATCATAATTTGGAGGAGGGGCATTAATGGCCTCAGCGAGCGGCGTTCACGTCTGAACGTGCGCAGCGGGCGAGTAGCCCTGACAAGGCCCCAGCGCCCTCTGCAGAAAGCCGTCAGGGCTGCCAGCTCCCCTCGGCCCGGCACCCCACAGCCTGTGTGGACATGGGTGTTACCACCACCATCTGACAGCGCGAAAACCCAGCGTGCAGAGAGGTTAAACCGTCCAGCTGGGCTCGCTTCATCACTGAGGGTGGAATGGGACAGACTGTCAGGGTCGTCTGGTTTAGCTCAGTTAGGGAAGGGCCGCAGGGGGGAGGTAGAGGGGATCCTCAGTGGGGGTGAGGTGAAGGAACCCCGCAGGGGAGAGGTGGAGCGGACCTGCAGGGGAGAGATGGAGGGGACCAGCAGGGGGGAGGTGGAGGGGACCCACAGGGGGGAGGTGGAAGGGACCCTCGGTGGGGGTAAAGTGGACAGGACCTGCAGGGATGAGGTGGAGGGAACCCCCAGGGGAGGTGGAGGGGACCTCCAGGGGAGAGGTGGAGGGAACCCTCAGGGGAAAGTGGGGAGGTAGAAGGGACCCACAGGGGGAAGGTGGAGGGGACCCGCAGGGGAGAGGTGGAGGGGACCTGCAGGGATGAGGTGGAGGGGACCGGCAGCCCGTGACCCTATGTACCTCCCCCGTTCCACGGAGCCTCCGCATCCCGCACGCCCTGTGAAAGCCGACACCCTTCACACAGCCTGTCCTTTTCTCACGGTCACAGCAGAGCCGTGACGGCCATCAAAACTGTCACCACAGCACCCACACGCATCCCGCTGTGTGGGCCACCATGCCGGACCTGGGTCCAGGCTGTAAGGTTTTCAGGCCATGTCCAGCCCTCACTGCTAAAGGCGCAGACGGGACGTCCTGCCCGTGCATGCAGCATTGCACGTCTGTTAAGCTGTTTCTTTGAGAGAAATCGCTTGAAGGAAATGGCTAAGCCTCTGCTGACACATTTGTGGTCGTGGTGGACATGTCACAGCTTTCAGAAAGGATTTTACCAGAGTAATTAGAGTTCCTTTCTCCCCCAAGAGAAAAGCTAAAAAAAAATTTATGGAAAATGTAAAATATTGCATTTCACAAAAATGAGAAAACAAAACCCTGCCTTTTGGAGACAATGCCACAGTAAGGGTTGGCATGTGAGCGTCTAGGTCTTCCTGTGTGTCATTACCACCTACACGCACCTGCCTCACACAGGCCCGCCCTCCCTGTAACCACCGCCTTCAGACGCTGGGACAGCACACGGCAGGCTCCTCCCTCCTCCCCACCGCGTTCTTGGTATTGGACACTTCAAGCACTCCCACCACCCCCACCCACACAGGCACGCACACACACACACACACCCCTACACACATGCGCGCACACACACGCACACATGCATACACATGTCCACCCACACCCTTGCACACACATGCCCCCACATGCACACGCACACACACACGCACACACACACGTGTGTACAAACAATGCTTAAGGCTGTGTGACCCAAGCAGGGCGGTCACTGTCCACAGGCGGGAATGTAGGACCCAGGGGGCATCTGGTGCAGGGCTTTCATTCAGCCACTTTCCTGGCCAGGCTGCCCTGGAGCTGGGCGGTCTCCCCCAGCACCTCACAGCATCTGCATCGGGTGCTCAATCCACGGGGTAAGGGAAGAGACAGACAGGAGCGAGGCAGAGCATCCGAACCGAGGCTCATTCAGAGATCTCTGCACGGGGGCACAGCAGGAACCCGTTTTGAATGTGCCCGACCTTGTCCAAGCCCATGGTCTCCTCTCCTGCCCCCTGGCCTTGCTCTGCACACGGGCACACCTGCCACCTGGTGCCCAGCCCCACGCCTCCTCCCGATCCCCTGGCACCACACTCGCTGGTCTCCGGCCTGGCCCCAGGCTGCCACAGTGAAGGGCGTCCAGCTGTCCGCTTCCTCGCCTTCCACTCTGCAGTCCCTCTTCCCAGAAAGCTTCCCGCCTACACAGCCTGTCCCATAAACTCCTCGCTCCTGCAGAACCAGCTCCGAACACGGTCCCCCATCACCTTCACGGGTCTATGGATCCAGTGCCCTCTCTTCTCCCAAAACTCACTTACCATTCGGACTCTTCTTTTTTTTTTTTTTTTTGGAGAGATTTTCGCTATAGGTCGCGTGCACTCGCCAGACAGACAGAGAGCGACATAGAGACAGAAAGAGAGAAATCACCCCCCAGGGGGGATGGTCACGCCGCAATCCCTTCTCCTCCGTTCTCTTCTTGGGATCTCGGGCACGCATGCACACGTGCCCGGCGTGAGTTTTAAGCCACTGGGTTTGGAACGCGAACCGCGGTCAACTACATGGGAGTCCAGCGACATAGCCATTACGCTAACTGCTGGTTCCCGCCATTCGGACTCTTGAACATTGTCATCTCCCGCCTCTCACGGCCGACCTAGAGACCTTTGTCACTCAGGCACCCCAGCTGCTGGTAAGTGCCTGGAAAACTGCAGACAGCAGCTGTTACAGTGTTGATTGGATGAAAAGTAAATACTCTAACTTAATGAAATTTAAATAAATATGCTGATATGGTCAGCAAATTGGGCCATTAACCATGACCCATCATTATAAAGGTGGGATAGATAAAATCTTTTTTTTTTTTGGAGAGATTTTTGCTATAGGGCGCGTGTGCTCACCAGACAGACAGAAAGAGACATAGAGACAGAAAGCGAGAAATCACCCCCCCAAGGTGGATGGTCACGCCGCAATCCCTTCTCCTCCATTCTCCTCTCGGGATCTTGGGCACGCACGCACACATGCCCGGCGTGAGTTTTAAGCCACCGGGTCCGGGACGCGAACCGCGGTCAACTACATGGCAATCCAGCGACATAGCCATTACACTAACTGCTGGTTCCCGGATAGATAAATTCTTAAGCGACATGTCATAGCTGGCTTACTTTGCTTTTTATAAAAATCTAGTTACCGAAACTTTGTAACTGCCCCCAAATAGAAATGTATGAAATAACCAGAGAACAAAAACTGCAAGTCTGTAAGTACAGAGGTGCGTATTAAATCACGACTTCTAATAGCAAAAAAACTAAAAGTCGGAACACTGTTAAATAATACGGTAGTCAGTAATTTTAATATCACGCAGCTATTAGGAGCTAGTTTTAAAACCTAAGCAACAAAAAGGAATATTAAATTTCATGCAAAATAAAGCACAAAATACTTAAGTGTGAGATTCTAATGGGACACGTAGAGTACGTGAAGTTAACCAGAAGAACACTCCAGAACCCCGACCCTCTGTCTCTGCCCGTAGAGACAGAGGGTTACCGTTCCAGTTGTGGAGCCCCTAAGCAAATTAACCACTCACGCAGCACTGCGTCACCATACACAGCAAAGCTGCGCTTTACGTCGCCGTCTAAAGCAGGCAGGGGCGGTCTGTGTGACGGACACGGGCAGCCCCTGTGGAGAAGGGAGCTTGTCTGTCTGTGGAGACGAGGACAGGAAGCTAGAAAGGGGAGACCATGCCTTGGGGTCACCGTTGCGGAGGGGCTGGCGGGCGTCATGGCGGGTGCTATCAGGAGGCCTCTCCCCCACTCGAGGCGCAGCGGCATGGCTGGAGTCCCGGGCATCCCCGCTTTGTCACACTGTGCTGGGGACAGAGCGGTGTCTGCTGGTGAGCGAGGCATCAGGACACCGGCCTTACTCCACGACAGTGCCTCGCAGGTTGATCATGACCCTGACGCACACACACTCACCGCACAGTGTTTTCCCACTAAAATTTCCCGCTTTGTTGTTGATTCTTTATTTTGAACACATTTTACACCAGTTAGAAAGATAGAGACACGTCAGAAATCCCTTACTATTAAATGTGGTGTTACCGCGGACGGGGACTGCGTGCAGTAAGTCTGCGAGTATCTCCACCAGCAGTCCCCTCGGGGAGACACAGAGGCCTGGGGCGCGCTAGCAGCCTGTAGGGAGCGCCCCGTGCCTGTTCCCAAACGCTCTCATCGGGCAGGGCCGAGGGCACAGTGGCTGAGGCGGGCCGGTGGGCGGTGGGGCACAGTGCCAGTGAGTGAGCGTGCCGTGAGCTCCTGGTGGGGCTCCTGGAGGCCGGCCCAGGCCACGTCGAGGCCGCGGACTGGAAGGGACACTGGCTGATGTCTGTTTCCGTGCTTCGATCACTGTACTGTGGGCACGAAGATGTTAACACGAATGGAAATTGGTGAAGGCAGCCCTCGTACAACTTCTCTGAAAGTCTGAAACTATCGCAAGTAAAAGTCTAAAATTCCACTTAGGAGCTAGGATGTGGGTAGGTGACCAGGGGAACAGGCACGGCCACACGCAGGGCAGGAGGGAATCCGACGGCGAGGTAATTATCGCGTGTTCCTTCACTCAGATATTGTATTCCAATGGCAAAGTGTGACGAGGAGGTGCAAATGCTGCAAGTGCAGGGCAACGCCCGGCAGAGCTCTGACTGGCGACTCCACTTCCTTGTCTGAGACGCTTCGGTCTGGTTGGTCTCAGCTGGGTCCCCAAGAGCACTCCTGGTGTCCCTCTGTCCCGAGGACATCTGACGCGCTCACCATGCTCCTGTCCTCCTCTCTCTGCGCCCCGCAGGCAGGAGGAAGTCCCCACCCTTAGCCCCAGCCTGCATCTCGCCACCACTGCTGACCGGAGACGAGGGGCATGTGGAGTCTCCCATTCCCCGTCCTTTCCATTGCCAGAGCTGACTTTCAGGCGACCGTCGCTCTGGTTAAACACGCTTGTCTCTTCTCAAACGTGTGTAGCCGTGCAAGGCTCGCATGGCCTGCGCTGTGCACACGCCCAGGACGAGCCGTTTGCCTTGTCCCCTTCCAGGCCCATGTGCTTCGTGAAGCAGCTGGAGATCCCGCAGTACGGCTACAGGAACAACGTCCCCACCACCACACCGCGCTCCAACCTGGCGAAGGAGCTCGAGAAGTACTCCAAGACCTCGTTCGAATACAACAGCTACGACAGCCACTCTTACGGCAAGCGGGCCATAGCTCCCAAGGTGCAAACCAGGGACATATCCCCCAAAGGATATGACGATGGTAGGAGGTGCACGCTCTTCTACATGAGAGACACGTTGCCATTCATGATGTTGTTGTGCATACCATGTCCCCTGCGTCGGTCCCCGCCCACCACGGCGAGGAAGGAGGGACCCGTTTCCCTCGCTCTTCCCAGCCACGGCTAGCTGTTGGCAAAGGGGGGAGAGAGGAGCCATGGGCTTGTGCTGTTCCGTGGGACTGGTGAGACAGTGTCATGAACCATTTTTAATTAATGGCCCCCAGACAGAGCCGGGGAGCAGCGAAGTCCCTGGGTCTGAGGTGCTCTGCACCGGGCGATGTCAGCCTTCCGCGTGTGTGGGGCCCCATTGTTTCCAGCCCTCTGGCCAGCCTGTGCCCAGAGCAATCGCACGGAGTCCCTGGGCTCTTCCCTGGCAGTGCGCACCGAGGCGGTGAGGGCACAGACAGGCGGCCGCCCTGCACCCAGCGCTCAGCAGGAGCCCAGGAGCCTGGGGTCACGAGGGAGGCCGGGCGTTGGTCTGCCAGGCCCTGTACTCATCAGTCCTGCACACCCACCCTGAGCCTTGGCGACTGGGTCTGAGTGGAGTGTCGGGGGGTGGTCCGACGCCATGCTCACTTTGTTTGGAGGGGCTGTTTTTTGTTTTATTTTTTTTTTAGCACTCACTGATCAATGTCAGGTTTTCTTGTAATTTCACTCATTCATTTGCAAATGGAGGGTCCAAGAGGCATAGGTGGACTCCCGCTGCCACTCGCGTCCGGACACGCAGTGCCCGACCAGCCCTCCCTCAGACATGGCCCCCATACCGTCTCGGTGCGCGCTGTGGCCCTGATGGCTTAGCTGTCCCTGCGGCTGGACTAGCCCAGGGTAAGAGGGGACTGTGGACATGGGCGTGGCCAACAGAGGACGTCCTCGGGGCTGGCCCTCAGGGGACCAGAACCAGATCTGTGCTCAGCCTGTCAGAGTCCTCACGGCGCAGCAGGCGGGAGTGCGTGTGGAGAAGGTGTCACTGCCGTGGGGAGCACATACATGACCACGTGGGTCAGCTGGCATGACGGGGCGGGGCCTCTGTCATGTGTGCGGCCTGTCACCGCCGAGACCTGCTGGACATGGGCACTGTATGACGCCGCCTGTCGGCCTTTCTGGGCAGCCCTCCAGCTCAGAGTAGGGGCGCGGGCTTCTTCCCCGGCCAGGCGAAGGTCGGCTGAGAGGAGAGGAGACACGTGTCTGGGATCGGGGCTCGGCCTGGCTGTGCTCTCGCTGCCATGGCCCAAGGCCAGAACCCGTGAGCTCTGGGAGAGGCCTCAATGCCAGGCCCCAGGGACCGGGCAGAGGGCACGTGGACCTCCACGCAGCTCGCGCTGAGTCCCTGCCTCATAGATCGAGACCGCGCCCGAGCTAAACCAGGCTATGGGTGACCGTGACCCTGCCTACCCCCAGGTGGTCGCCGTGAGTGAGCAGAGGGGCTGTCGCCTGTGGTCACGCTTGGTCACGGGTGCACAAAGACCTGAGTTATTGCTCCAAAGCCGGGCAGAGACGAGCCTGATGCTGGAGAGAGACCTGTGCCTCCTGGGGCGAGGGCAGCGAGGGCAGGCGTGGGGCCCTCCCCAGATGGGACGCGACCCCCTGGGTCACGTACCAGATCAGACCCCTCAGAGCTCGGTCCTGACCGCTCGTCCTGGCCGGCACTGCAGACAGGCGCTTCCTCCTGTCCGTGGCTGTCACCCCTTCCCCCGGAAGTGTGCGTTGGGAGCTTGTGGGTGGCGTGGGCAGCATTGCCCAGCCAGCGGGGCCTTGTCGGGGAGCTGCGCGGGCTCCCGCACGAGCAGGGATCAGGACTCGGAGGAGCACCTGGGAAGGCAGGGCCCGGGGTGGGGAGGGCTGGAGCTGTAGTTCCTGAGCAGGACAAGTGGGCGGGGGCAGGCGGAACGTGGCTTCACACCAGTGCCACGCCAAGGAGTCTGGGCACCCTGCGGGCTCACGGCCCCGCGGGGCTGACAGAGGAGGGCAGTGGGCAGGGACAGAGCATCGCAGCCGGGCCTCCCCACCACGCCACCCTCACCCACCCTGCGTCCTGAGCTAAGAATGACCTTCACGTTTTCAGGAACTTGGAGAGGCATTCTGGGACGGGAGCCCGAGGAGGCACGGTCCTGACTCAGGCAGTGTCGAGGACGGCCCAGGGCAATCCCCCTCCCGGTCAGGCCTCTCTGGCAAGGCCACCCAGAGTGGAGTCGGTTGCAGCCGTGACTGCAGGGACCCAGACCAAAATGGTGCCCTGTCAGGTCCTTTCCGGAGCTTCCGACCCAAGGTTCAAGACACCTCGCCTGTACCCTCCAGGCATTTAAACCGCCCAGTCCCCGACACCCTCTGGTGGCTGTCCCTCCCTCTACGTGGTTCAGAGGACTGGGCGCCCCCACCTCAAGTCCTCTTTGACCCCCTTTGCCACTGCCCACAGCAAGCCCCTCCCGCCCTCCCGCCCCTTCCCTTCGGCCTGGCCCCGGCCGTGGTTGCCCGGTGGAACTGGCCTGGGCAGCCTTGGCTTCTCGGTGGCCCCTCACACAGTCCTGGGAACAGGGCTGGCCTGACCCCCGCCGCCCGGCCTCCATGCCGCCTCTGCCGCCAAGCCTGTACCTGACCGGCAGCGCCCCTTCGCTGGGTCCCCTGACACATATCTAGCCTGCATCCCGCCCCCTCCCCAAGCGTGTTGCACATGTGTGTGTGTGCGGGGTCAGGGCAGTGCTCGGCCCAGCCGGGGCCCCAGCCAGGGTCCCACACTCAGCGTCCTCCCAGATGTCACTCCTGGGGCGGCACCCTAGCCCTCCAGTCACGTGAGCCCAGCAGTGCCGATGCAGGCCGGGCAGCAGGGGCCGTGCAGAGGACGCTGAGCCACGGAGAGAGCCGAAGGCCTTACTGTGCTTTCACATAAGTTCAGATCCTGTGAGTGAGCTATCCCTGCCCGGACCGTGTCCAGGAGGGTGCTCTGAAAGAAAGCATTCTCTCCTGGAAGTCGGCACCCGGTCACCTGCTGACGGAAACTCGGAGGAGAACCAGGAGTCAGCACGCGGCTAGGGCGGGGGTTCTGGCAGAATTAGGGAGCCGGGGGGGCCAGGAGCCGCCTCCAGGATGTCTTCCAGGTGGGGCTCTGAGCGTGGCATCCTCTCCTGTCTGGCTCATGGAAGTTCACCAAGGTAGGGACGAATGTACCCGTGCCTACAGAGGGTACTCACGCGAGGACGTGGCGTTTCTGAGGTGACACTCTCGTGAGAGCCCCACAGGCGCGGTGGGTGATGAGTTCTGGCTGGGAGGTTTGGGTTTTCTGATAGCTCGGTGTCCGGGACAGTCCTGGCTCCCGGCCACAGACCGGCACACTTGCCGTCTCCTGCAGTAGAGGGGACAGGGTCCCGGACGAGGGCGTTCCTCAGTGTGGCCAAGCCCGGGCCCCAGCCGGCTG
>JAKSZU010000003.1:222173602-222282671 GCA_026018925.1 Tupaia tana | reverse complement strand
GGGCCCCAGCCGGCTGCTCGTGCTGTCAGCGTCCCAGCACTAGAGGAGACCGCGGCTGTACTCCTCGGGACGCCTCGCCATGGCCCGCTGCCTGGGAGGGCGGCCCAGAGCCGCTGGTTGATTTAAAAGCAGTTTGACTGGAGACAGCTTTGCTTGCCAAAAGGCAAAGAAAGTGTGTTTGTCAGTGTTCAGCTTCTTGTGTGTGACCAGGTGAAGGCTGGTCAGTCCTGGGGGTGACCACAACACCCCCACTCCGCACCCTGCTCTCTGCAGCACCCCCTAGGGGCAGGGCAGGGACCAGTGCACTCCAGGCGTGGCCTGACTGAGCTGCTGCTGAGGCTCCGTGGCTGTCTGACAGATAGGTGATCACTATTAGAATTAAAGACCGCCTGGCTGGCCCATTAGCCCAGGGGCTGCGGGAGCCAGACCTTCGTGGCTGGCTGCAGTTCCAGGCCTGGCCCCAGCAGCAAACACATGCCAGGTGCATGTGCACATGCGCCCCGGATCCCAGCAGGCTGGGGAACCAGAGGAGAAGGGGCTGTGGTGGGACCACGCCCATTGAGGTGCCGCCCCTTCTGTCTCCTGTGGCTCTGGGAGAGCATGAGACCACTAGCAATTTTTAGAAAAAGAAAGGAAGAAATGTCCTCATTTCAGAGTGAGCCGTTAGTTGGTGTGTAGGCCACCTTTACGGCCCAGCCCGTGGCTAGCCCTCACCAAAAAAAACGCTTTTAAAAAGGCCCCTCATGGGGCCGGCAGGTGGCATGGTGGTTAAGATGCTAGACTCCCACATGGCTGACTGCATGGTTCAAGTCCTACAGCCAATGGCTTGTAAAAACACTTTCACCTCTGCAATTTTTATTCTGTTTCTTCAGCAAAGTTATAATTATGTAAGATTGCAAAGTTTAGTCTGCTCCCAAATATCACAGGCTTTGAGTGGGCAGTCACTCAGCAAGGCTCAAGTTCCCCAAAGGCAGGCCAGCGGCCTCTGCTGTCGCTGCCCCTCTCATCTGCAGCCTCCCAGGCCCAGCCTGGGCTGTGCTCTGACCCACGGCCTCTGCTGTCACTGTCCCTCATCTGCAGCCTCCCGGACCCAGCCTGGGCTGTGCTCTGACCCACGGCCTCTGCTGTCACTGTCCCTCATCTGCAGACGCCCAGCCCCAGCCCCAGCCCCAGCCCCAGCCCTGTGCAGTTTTGCTGTTCAGACGGATGAACTCACACAGGAGAGGAGGAAGACTTATGAACGGCTGCCCTGCTCGGGTGCCATGGCCCTGTCACAGCTAGTAAGGGGGCAGTGTCTGCAGGTGGCCCCCGAGCTGACGGCGGTGGTGGGAACTCGAGCCTCCGTGCAAGCACACCTGGCTATGAAAGGGCCACTTGCTGCAGAGTGGGTGGGGCTGGCCGGGAACAGCCAGCCGTGTGGCCTGGCTCAGAGCCTGGCTTCCTCCGCACTGGCCTGCACCCGAGTGTCACTACGAAAGGCCTCCACGTCCTGTGGGTGCAGCCTGCGGTCCCAGGGCAAGTGATCTGCCACGGCTGCCCCTCCCCACGTACCGCCGAGGGCTGCGTTGCTGTGGGAGACACCTGCTTGGTTCAGTTTGGTCTTCTCCTTGCTCTTCGGAGAACAAGGAGCTGGTCAGCTCTGACAACAGCTGCAAGGTCCCGCCTCCCCCGCAGCCACACCCATAGCTGAGAGCTCTCCAGGGCCTCCCGCCTGGCACTCTGCTGTGGGCTGGGACACGCTGAGCACCCTGGCGCCCCTCAGTCCGTCTTTGCCACACTCCACCACCACGTCCTCCCCGCTGGCCTGGCTGTCACAGGGAGCAGGGGCTTCACCCAGGGGGTGGCCATTGGTGGGGGAAGTAAGACACTGGGAGAGAGCTGTCCCCAGCCTCTGGGGTCACCTTCCCGGGGTTCCTCACCCGTCTGGCTGGGTGAACTTCAAGACCCTGCACAAAGGAACTCCCTGTGAAGTAGACTGGCGGGTAACCACTGGGGAAGTGGCAGGTCCTGATAAACGGCCATCCGACATCCTCAAGTCCAGAGGAGAACTAAGCAGCTCTAAGGCATTGCTCCTGCCAGCCTGGGAGAAAAGGCAGGGCTGGGTGGGAGGGCGCGAGGGCGGAGGCCATGAGCAAGCAGTGGCATTGCTGGCCCGTCCCCAGCCTGCCATCTGCCCCCAGGGAGCCCTCTAGGTCCCCTGGCACCTCCCCCAGCTTCCCCCCTCTGTCCCCACTCCCAGCCCCCTACCCCCTCTGTCCTAGGGCGCCCCAGGTGTGTCTGGGCCGCATGGGCTCTATGCCCAGATAGAAATCCACTTTCCAGTGAGTGGCCCCCAGGCCTGGCTGGGAGTGCCCGTCCCCATCCCAGTCCTGTCCGTGAATCTGGGTCACTGCACACAGGACCGCAGCCCGGTCGGCTGTGAAGGCCCTCGCAGCTGGGGGCACACCGGTCTCCAGATGAGCGCTCTGTGGAGGTCCCTGTCGCCAGAGGCGCTAGTGAGGAGTCCTGAACGGGAGAGCCTGGCTCCCTGCGACCTTGACCCGGCCGCTGTGCCATCTGCAGGACTGAGCCCAACCAGGGGTGTGCCTTTAAAGGACAGAGCGCCGCGGCCCAGGACGCACAGCCTGCTCGGGGCTGGGCTGCACGCGCGCTCTTCCAGGCCAACCCCAGGTCTCTGCCCACTGGCGCCTAGGGAGTCTTAAACCGAAGCGAAGTCGCGGCGCTTCCTCCCGCAGGGATAAAGCCCGGGGCGTCGGGAAGCCCCGCCCCTCCATCCGCCCCGCGGTCCGCGGAGGCGCGCCGGGCGGGGCGGGGCGGGGCGGCGCGGGCGCGCGGTCGGTGCGCGGCGCCGGGCCGAGTCATCCCGTGCCTGTCTCCCCCAGCGAAGCGGTACTGCAAGGACGCCAGCCCCAGCGGCAGCAGCAGCAGCTACGCGCCCAGCAGCAGCAGCAACCTGAGCTGCGGCGGCGGCAGCAGCGCCAGCAGCACCTGCAGCAAGAGCAGCTTCGACTACACGCACGACATGGAGGCGGCGCACATGGCGGCCACCGCCATCCTCAACCTGTCCACGCGCTGCCGCGAGATGCCGCAGAACCTCTCCACCAAGCCGCAGGACCTGTGCGCCCCGCGGGTACGCCCGGGCAGGCGGGCCCCTGCGGGGGCTCCTGGGAACACCGGGCGGCGCTGCTCAGAGCGCGGCGACAGCACCGCTGTCCCGAGCGGACCCCGACGCTCCGGCCTTTTAGATTGATGTGTATGGACCGACCGGCCCACGTGGGGTCGGGACCATTCTGCGAACAAAGGACACCCACGGCCTATGCCGGGCCCAATGCCCACACAGACTCGCTGCCCCTTGCAGGTTAACACGGGAGGGTTGGCGACACCGTTGCCCCAGTAAGATGTGGGCCCAGCCCTTCACGCTCCCGCTGGGGAGCAGGACCAAAGCCTGGCTCCCCGCCCTGGTCAGGCCCGGGGTCAGTCCTGCCTCGCAGCTCAGAACCTGGGGGGCTTCCTGGGGCCTGCCCATTCTGAAGGTTTCTGTCTGTGGCTCAGGCTGGGAACGGGAGAGGGAGAGCTGGCTGGCCGGCCACTAGGTGGCGGGAACCAGGCACGGGGACGGGTACCACTGTGCTGGCCAGGGCGGAGACAGCACACCCCTCCCAGGTGACTGGCTTCCAGGCACAGCTCACAGCCCTGACGGGACTGGGGACACACACGGCTGTGACGTGTGTGAAGGAACAGGGGTCCGTCACCTCAGCTTGCATAGGGCCCTTCCCTGCTGACGTTTTCACCCCTGGATGGGGAGCCCGGGCCACGCAGCTTCCATGTTCAGGGCTGCTCAGATGCGAGGCTGGTGAAGACCCTGGGCAAGAACGCACCGCACAGTAACCCCTTCCCATGGCTTTCCGTCTTAAGAGTAAACCAAGACAGAATAAATCCAGCCTGTGGCGCCAAGCGGCAGGAAGCTAGGGCCAGCAGTCAGCCTGGTACTGGCGTGCGCTCCAGGGCCCACTCCCAGCCCTTCTGCCCTTGCCTGGACTCTTGCGAGGAGGCAGCAGCTTATGGTTCAGCTCCAAAAATTCACTCTTTGGCTCAAGAGAGCATAACTCTTTGGATAGCAAAATAGGGACTTGGGATATGTGGGTTTCTCTTCCTCTCCCTGGTCCATGCCCCCTTCTCTGCACCCTCCTGCTAAGAGGCATGTGGTGAAGACCCCGGGCCTGTTCAAGCGCTCACATGAACATTTTACAGAAAGAAACAGTGTCTCCAGTGCAGGCTGCTGCAACAGGGCCCTTGGAGCAAAATCCTCAGGAGAGGGTTCCAGCTGGGACAGCGTTTCTCCCCCTTTAAACAGAACATGTCCGTTATCAAAGGGTTTCTTATAAATAGAAAGTAAATGTTGGCTCTTCTCCCTCGTCCCTTCCTCTTTCTAACTCTTTTATCATCATCCTCTAATTAGCATGGATGGAACTAAAGGAGAATTTTAATGCATCTGTGCATATATGCATGTACATACATGCAGATACTCACAGATACATGCACTTTTTCACTCTCTAGTATTTGCATGGAATGAAATGAAGCACTTGCTTGATTTTTTTCTGTCCAGGCTCATTTCTAAAAGCAGAGATGTAGTAGGGGACTTCAAACAGTTTACGAAAAATGGAGTTGAAATACAAGTTTATTTTGGTGTTAAAAAAATTAAAATCCATGCATAACTTTTTCATATCATTTTCCATGAACATTTTGAAGACCTCTTGTAATGGGAAAGAGAAATGTGTTAGATAAGTAGAGAAATGGATGGATGGATGAGTGAGTGGATGGATGGATGGGTGGAGGGATGTGTGATGGACAGATGGTGGGTGAGTGGACAGATGGGAGGGTGTATGTGTGTGGACAGATTATGGGTGAACGGATGAATGGGTGTGTGGGTGGATGGATGAAGGATGGATGCGTGATGAACAGATGGTGGATGAGTGGGTGGATTGATGGATGGATGTGTGATGGACAAATGGTGGATGAGTGGATAGATAGATGAGTGATGGACAAATGGTGGATGAGTGGATGGATGGATGAGTGAGTAAACGGATGGATGTGTGAGGGACAGATGATGGGTGAGTGGATGGATGGATGAGTGATGGATGGATGGATGTGTGATGGATGGTGGGTGAGTGGATGAATGGGTGAGTGAGTAAATGGATGGTGAATGTGTGATGGACAGATGGTCGGTGAGTGGATGGATGGGTGGGTGGATGTGTGATGGACAGATGATGGGTGAATGGATGGATAGATGAGTGAATGGATGGAGGGATGAGTGAGTAAATGGGTGGATGTGTGATGGACAGATGGTGGGTGAGTGGATGGATGGGTGGGTGGATGTGTGATGGACAGGTGGTCAGTGAGTGGATGGATGGGTGGGCGGATGTGTGATGGACAGATGACGGGTGGGTGGATGGATATGTGATGGATAGATAACAGGTGGGTGGGTGGATTGATGGATGGATGTGTGATGGACAGATGATGGGTGGGTGGATGGATGAGTGAGTGAGTAAATGGATGGATGTGTGATGGACAGATGGTCAGTGAGTGGATGGATGGGTGGGTGGATGTGTGATGGGCAGATGGTGGGTGAGTGGATGGATGAGTGAGTGAGTAAATGGATGGATGTGTGATGGACAGATGGTCAGTGAGTGGATGGATGGGTGGGTGGATGTGTGATAGACAGATGGTGGGTGGGTGGATGGATGAGTGAGTGAGTAAATGGATGGATGTGTGATGGACAGATGGTCGGTGAGTGGATGGATGGGTGGGTGGATGTGTGATAGACAAATGGTGGGTGAGTGGATGGATGGGTGGGTAGATGTGTGAGGGACAGATGGCGGGTGAGTGGATGGATGGATGAGTGAATGGATGGATGGATGTGTGATGGATGGATGGTGGATGAGTGGATGGATTGATGGATGTGTGAGGGACAGATGGTGGGTGAGTGGATGGATGGGTGGGTGGATGTGTGAGGGACAGATGGTGGGTGAGTGGATGGATGGGTGGGTGGATGTGTGATGGACAGATGGTCAGTGAGTGGATGGATGGGTGGGTGGATGTGTGATAGACAGATGGTGGGTGGGTGGATGGATGAGTGAGTGAGTAAATGGATGGATGTGTGATGGACAGATGGTCGGTGAGTGGATGGATGGGTGGGTGGATGTGTGATAGACAGATGACGGGTGGGTGGATGGATATGTGATGGATAGATAACAGGTGGGTGGGTGGATTGATGGATGGATGTGTGATGGACAGATGGTGGGTGGGTGGATGGATGAGTGAGTGAGTAAATGGATGGATGTGTGATGGACAGATGGTCGGTGAGTGGATGGATGGGTGGGTGGATGTGTGATAGACAAATGGTGGGTGAGTGGATGGATGGATGAGTGAATGGATGGATGGATGTGTGATGGATGGATGGTGGGTGAGTGGATGGATTGATGGATGTGTGAGGGACAGATGGTGGGTGAGTGGATGGATGGGTGGGTGGATGTGTGATGGACAGATGACGGGTGGGTGGATGGATATGTGATGGATAGATAACAGGTGGGTGGGTGGATTGATGGATGGATGTGTGATGGACAGATGATGGGTGGGTGGATGGATGAGTGAGTGAGTAAATGGATGGATGTGTGATGGACAGATGGTCGGTGAGTGGATGGATGGGTGGGTGGATGTGTGATGGGCAGATGACGGGTGGGTGGATGGATATGTGATGGATAGATGACAGGTGGGTGGGTGGGATGATGAAGGGTGGATCATTGATGTGGGATGGATGGACGGATGGCTGTGTGGTGGGACGGGTGGGCAAATGAACGAATGGGTGGGTAGGTGGATGGACGTGTGGTGGGCGGGTAGATGGACCCCCAGCTCGTCTTGCAGCTGAGCAGGGATCAGCAGAAATGTACCAGCAGCCCACTGCTGCTCACCATGGGAGTTTATACAGGGAGTAGCTGAAAGGCATCTGCTGTGTGGATTCTACTCTGCCTGAAGGCAGGGCTGCAGCTGCGAGGCCAGACCTCTGGGGTTACAATGGTCAAGTCAGGCCAAGTCGCCATGCTTTTCTGCCGACAGAACCCTGACATGGAGGTGGATGAGAATGGGACCCTGGACCTTAGCATGAATAAGCAGAAGCCACGAGACAGCTGCTGCCCCGTCCTGACCCCACTGGAGCCCATGTCCCCACAGCAGCAGGCAGCGATGAGCAGCCGGTGCTTCCAGCTCGGTGAGGCGGACTGCTGGGACCTGCCCGTGGACTACACCAAGATGAAACCACGCAGGGTGGACGAGGACGACCCCAAGGAGATCACGGTATGCCCTTCCATTGACAGCCACCTGTGCCGACTGCAGGGTGAGGGTGGACCACAGCCGGAAGGAGGGGCCACAGGTGCAGACCTGCGAGAGACCAGACTCGGTCTTTAGTTCTCAGCTAAGAGAAAACGTTTTTGGTGACCCAGAAGGCGTTCGCAACTGAGGCTGATGTGAGTGAGACAAACTACAGTCCAGGTTTTTGGGTTTTTTTAGAATTATTTTATTTAACTTTGTGTATTCATTTATTTATTTTTAATTTGACCAGAGAGGGAGAGAGAGAAAGCAAGCAAGCCACCAGGTCTGGGACTCGAACCGCAATTGACCCTGTGGGAGTCCAGCGCCCTTCACCACCACACCATCTGCTGGCCCCCAAGCTACAGCCTAGTTTAAAGTACCATTCTTACTTTCTAATATGCTTGTTTTGTTACGACTGATCTCTGCGAAAAGTGTAAACAGTACCCTGCTCACCTTTCTGGGTGCCCCGTGTGACAGTCCGGGGCTGTCCTCGCAGGTGGAGAAGCACCGCGGGAGCCTTAAGCACACACGCGGTGGGCCGGGTGCTGGTCCCTAGCCAGCCCAGAAACCCAAGCGCGCCTGCTCTCTAAGAAGCCAGAAGTGACCAGAGCAAGCTCCCGCCTCGAGCGGTCCCTAAGTTTCTTACACCGGCATGGCTAGGCCATCTATGTCAGGAATGTTTGATGTAGTTACGATTTTCAAATTCAGATTATTAACGTAGGTGCAATACCCCTTAGGCTAAGAAGAAATAAAGAAAATGTTTTCTGTACTGAACTGACACTTTCTTCAGTGTTCAGTTCTGAAAATTACACGTCTTCCTTCACTAGAAAATGAAACACTTGAGCACTGCAGGGTGACCGCCGGGTGACCACCATCAGGCCAACAGCGACTCGCGGGGACAGACGGGGGACCAGGCCACAGCGGCACGAGTGGGCGGTGGGGGAGGCGGCCTGTACGCCTGTTCTCTGTACTCTCCAAGTTGTTTTAGGGTCCAGGCGTTGCAAAACAGAGTGGAGTCTGAGTGGCAAGCTCAATTCCTAGGCATGTTTTCCTCCTGCGCTGTCCACTCGTTGCTACCACAGAAGGCTTGGGGCCGAGTCTCCAAATTCATTTTAATTAAAATTAAACCCTCCCAAAACCCGTGAGGCGTTTCATCCGTACACTGCTGTGGCTCCCCCGTGCCGCGTGGACCGCCCACGGGTGCTGAGCGATGCCGTCTGGAAGCGCCTCGGGCACCGCAGTCACGCTTCCCAGAGGAGGTCGGGCTGCAGAAGGCAGACGGCTTCGCGAGAGCGAGCTCACGTCACGTCGCCCTAAGTGGGTCTTTGCCGCCTTAGCCTTAAAAGCACACGCACGCGAGTGACTTCCCGAGGAGTGTGGAGACACCCGCCCGGAGTCCCCGGGCGTGCTGTTTCTTCACGGGTCAGTGCCAGACATGAGCGCCCATGGCGGCCTCCCCTGGCGGCATGGGAAAGGCCAGCTCGGCGTGCTCTGGGCCAGGTCGTCTGTGTCCCGTCGCAAGCGTGGCCACTGGGGAGTTGCGTGAGTGCCTGCCATGGCAGTGCCGTGGCCCGGGGAGTTTAGGGCAAATGCTGGAAAGCTAAGCGTGCATTTCTTGAGACAATGAAGTGTGACGCCTTCAGACACGCAGCAGGGAAGGGGCGACATGGAGGAGGTCGCCGCGGTGTCGCCTCCGTGGCCTGTGTGGCTTTTCATGCTGTGTTTCACCTGCAGCCAGAAGACTTGGACCCGTTCCAGGAGGCCTTAGAAGAACGACGGTACCCCGGGGAGGTGACCATCCCAAGCCCCAAACCCAAGTACCCTCAGTGCAAAGAGAGCAAAAAGGATTTAATAACGTAAGCATGCGTCAGGTGACTCGCGGCGCCCCAGCCCCCCCTCCCTGCTTATTTAAAGTGGACCTGTACGTGCCTTGCCGTCCGAGCATGCGACATTGGCAGCACATACATGCTGGGCTCCGGCCGGGCGGAGCGAGAGCTGCCTGTGCCCTGCGTGTCCCCCAGAGCCCCATGTGCGAAGGCGTCGCTTCCATCGACTCCCCGTGCATTTCGCAGCTTCTCCTGGGGCGCTGGGCCCCTGCAGACATTGCAGCTAAACTGGAAACAATGAAACCCTCTGGACGTTCTAAACACACTTACCTTTCTGGCTGTTTTGTCTCTGTTTGGTGGCAGATGTCCAACTCCAGGGTGTGATGGGGACGGTCATGTGACTGGTAATTACGCCTCACACAGAAGGTGTGACTTCATTCTCCTCATGGTGGATCTGTCTTTTCGATTTATTGTTTTCAGCTTACCTCAACAATGCTGTCCGAGTGGGCCGTTGCCTGTGTGGACCCCGCAAGTGCTGTGCGTTGGCCCAAGCAGGCCCGCGGCGCTGGCGGCTCCCCCTCCCGCCGCCTCTGTGCACGCTTCTCCACCCGGACCGCAGGGCACAGATGCTTCCCTCATTTTTTAAAAAAACGATTGTTAATTGAAATGTTTGCTTCAGTCTAGACGTGCACATGTCCAGAGCTAATTATGCCACAAATCCAATGCACAGCACCTGCCGCATCGCTTTTCTGCATAAACTCGTTAATTTCGGTTCCATGTGGTGTCTGTCCGGGAGGCGGAGCCGAGTAGAGGACTCACTGCTGTCCCGCCTGTCTTACAGTCTGTCTGGCTGCCCGCTGGCTGACAAAAGCATTCGAAGTATGCTGGCCACCAGCTCGCAAGAACTCAAGTAAGCTTTACTGAACTCTTCTCTCCTAAGTCTATGCGCTGGGCAGTTCACGCACGGACTGTATCACTGAAAGAGGAAGGGCACATGGGTGGGCAGCGCCCCATGCAGGCAGCGCCCTCATCAGCACGCACGGCCGACCCCAGGGCCTGGCCCCCCACCCTCCCACATAGGCCACTGCCTCCTCCCTCGGGTCATCTGGGGCTCCCCGCCCCTCGCACCCCCTCCATCTCGGACTTCCCAGGTGCAATGTCTCTCTGGGTGGGCGTGCGCGTGGTGGGAGAGTCAGAGCTGCTCAGACTTAGACGGGGTGCGTGTGATGGCAGAGCCCACGTGGGTCTTCTGATCGCTTAACATACGGGTACCTAAGGAGCGGTAATGGTGGAGCCTCCCATGGCAGATGGCAGCCCAGCTCTGCTCCCTGCACTGGGTCGCAGTCACGGGCGTGCCTCGGGGTGGCAGCAGCTTGCACTTCCGGGGCCTGGACAGCCATGGCGTCGCAAGGACACGCTCTGGACTGTGTCCCCTTTCCCTCGTGTGTGTGCGTGTGTGTGTGCATGTGGGAGCCACGCTCGGGTCCCAGGCAGGCTTGGGAAAGGCACCGCGTACAGGGAGGGTGCCAAGGTGCGTGCTCTCCGGGCAGGGCAGACCCACTGGTGCATATGGGCAAGGCGAGCACGGAAGCCTCGGGGCCACGACAGCCGGCGTGGCCACAGCGGTGGCTAGGGATTGTCCAACATCTCTCACCAGGTCGAATTTCTTGGTTTCTGCTCTGTGGGTAAAGCCTCTACCGTTCATGCAGAGAAAATGCGGCTCTCAAGCCCGTCTTCGATTCTTTCCCCAGCACGACCCGGTACGGCCGGCCCAGGCTGTGTCTCACACCCGTGTCATCTCTTCCAGGCTCCCTGTCCACGGCCCTGGTGCCATAGAGCACCTGGTCATGCTCAGTGACCTTCTGGGCTAGCCCGTCTGTCACGAGACCCTGCGTCCCCCCCGTAGACACCTGGAGGGCTCCTCACAGCCGGCCCACAGCTCCCAGCCTCGCCCAGAGCAGTGCCCAGCGGACACACTAGCTTTAGCCTCTCGGGACGGACGGCTTAACAAGAACGAGCCCCCGTCCTGGCCAGGCCTGTCTCGACTCATTTCCCTCGCACGCGAGCACCACGCGGCCTGGGCCTCAGCCCACACGTCCGGACGTGGCTCCGTCCTCGGCTGCCTCGAGGAGCACTTTGCGCCAGTCGGGCAGGCCGCCCCAGGCCCGTGACCACCGTGCACATGGCATCTTGCTGGCATCTCGCTGGGCTCTGTTCCGAGGGCCGGCCCTCACTGGCTCGCGCCCCTCGGAAGTCCACGCTGATCTGAATCCTAGGCAGCCGCTCTCCCTCCAGTTCGGCGCTCACCTCTTGCCCTTCCACAGCTGGGAAGCCAGGCTGGACCCCGTCGGCATCTTCTGGGGAGGCAGTTTGCTCTGTGCGTCCTGCCGACAGGGCAGGGTTGGTCAGGCCTCCCTGCCTCTTCCATGGGGGACTCCGTCTTCCAGAGGGCGAGGCCCTGTTCGAATTTGATTGATCTAAAAGCCACACCCACTGCTAAGTTAATCTTTGCAAAAGTGAGTCCTGTTTTGATTGACCATTTCTGAGAAATCTAAACTTGACTAACCTGAAATGCTCCATTCTGTTAACCGTCCTCAAACCACGGATTCCCACTCAGTGTCTCCTATGTGAGACTAGTGTTGATGCGACCCGTGCTTACCTGGGGAAGTCTCTGCGCCGAGGAGGCCCCACGTCACGAGGCTTTTCTTGGGTCTTTTGGCCGGGGTCCCGCCGTCAGGGCTTCCGTGGGAGTGGCAGGCAGCTCCCGGCGGCGTTCCCAAGAGCAGGAGGGTCGGGCACATCTGAGGCTGCAGCCGCCTTCTTTGTCTGCTGTCAGTCTCGGCATTCTCTAAACCTTTGGTCGTCCCCGCTACAGTGCGGCCTTCCTGAGGAAGGACGCACAGGCCTCGGGGGTGCAGCCCTCCCGCGGACCCTGAGAGGCAGAAGAAAGCCGCTCCAGGCGCCAACAGACGGAATTGCTGGGGATCCCTCTTGTCACTTCCAACACAGCGTCACAGCTGACCTTGGACAGGACACACTCCATCACCAGCGAGACAGCGGGTTTTGCCAGCTTTGCTCTGGGTCTGTCCCGCACTGGAGATGACACTTGGCTGGGTGCGTCCCCAGAGAGCAGGGCTGTTCCCACGAGAGCAGCTGTGTGCTGTCACATACGGGTGGGAGCGGGGGTAGGGAAGGCGCCGCACGCGGGTCTGACGTGAACTCTGACACACTCCCCTGCTTGGCCCTCGGGCCTCTGGGTACAGGAAGTGTGTCTCGGCTCTGAGCGGGGCGGGGGTCTGCAAAGGCAGGCTCTTCCCGGGGAGGGGAGGCAGAGTCCAGGACCGCTGCACACACCTCACCTGAGCCCACCTCCCGGTGGCTGAGGACCCCCCGGAGACCCCAGGCCAGAGACGAAACCAAACAGAGTAAGTGTCTGGCGGGAACATTGCCGCGTGTGAGACTGTCCCTTCCACCGGGGGAGCTGCTTCTCATCACGCCCTCACTAAGTCAGCCTGGAGGGAGTCAGAGGGGCACGCGTGCAGTCGGCCCTCTGCGGCCAGCCGGCGTCCCAGCCAGGACTCTGGTGGACGTCCGGCTCATGCAGTGGCAGACACAGCCAGCCCTCTGGTGTGTGAACTGCCAGCATCCCGCCCAGCCCAGCTCTGACCCCACTCAGAGACGGCAAGCTCTCAGATGGCTGAGTGCCCCACTGCGTGCTTCTGCGGCCCGGCGACACCTGGCCCGCAATGCCCCAAGTTCTGTCCCCGCCAGAACTCTCCGCAGGACGACCGCTGGCCCCCCACCGTCTTTGTTCACAACGCCTGAACTTCAGTCCGTGGGGCCGGGGGAGGCCGTGAGGACTTCTACGTAGCCTGGACTCAGCCAGTACTTTGGAGCAAGGGAATTTCAGCCACCGGAAACGTGAACTTCTTTTAAATGCTGGTTGCATCTATTCTAAAACAAAACCTAAACCAAAAATTAGAATTATACTTAGGCCAACGTGCCTCTTCTCTCTAAAGGCTGTTCATATACAGACCGTGCCGGGACCTCTCCTCAGCCGTGCCTGCATGCACAGCTGAGGCCCTTCGTGGGAGCAGGAGGCCGCTATGCGTCTCAGGGCAGGGCTAGGCCACCTGTTGCTGCTCGCCCTGGAAGTAACCCCTTTTCCGGACGCAGCCGCCTCCACGGCGGGCACTAGTAAGCGCACTGAGCTGTGAGTTACCACGACGGGCTCTGGCTTCCCGCACCGCCTGTGTCGTCAGAAGAACGCATCCTCTGCGTGAATCACGCTTCTTTACGATGGAAAATTCTTGCGAGAGTGCGCCCACACTGGAGGAGAGGGCCCCTCATCTCAGAGATGACACCCCACACCCTGGCCTCAGTTACGGGGCGTGTGTCGTCAGCACGGACTCCATGGTGTGAAGGCGTGGGGTGGTCGCCCCGGCACCATGTTCGAGTGCCGCTGGGAGCTTGAGGGGAGGGGCCGGCAGCCCCCAGGTGGATCCCACTCCACGCGCACCGTCCGCCGGGCTGGAGCGACTCCGGTCCTGCTCACAGGCCTTCCCCAGCCACAGCGGCACCTGAATGTGCAGGGAAGCGGCGAGGTGGCCTGGTCGGGACAGCGTGCTCAGGCCTTGGCAGGGCTGGGCTCGGATGAGAGGCAGGGACTGGCCGTGCCGGGAGACCTCCTGACCACACCTGGCCCTGAATTAAGAGCACCTCAGGGGAAGCTCAGGGCCAGGATCCCAGGTAGATAAAGGACTCAGCCCTACCCACACACATGCACATGCACACAGACACACATGTGCACACAGGCATGCACACACTGACACACATGCACATAGACATGGGCACAGAGACACCCATACACACAGACACGTGCACATGTGAGTACATACATGCATATGCATGCACACAAATATGTGTGCGCACATACATGCACTTATGCACAGAGACATGTGCACACAAATGTCCATGCAGACACACACGTGCATATGCAGGCACATGGAGAGACATATGTGCACACATACAGACACACACCTACATACACACGCACACATACACATGTGTACACAGACACACCTAGACATACATAGAGACATGCACATGAAGTGCACACACGTGCACATACACATAGGCACACGTGCACACATACAGACACATACATACAAATACATGAACATACATACACATACACAGATACGTCTACACACAGGCATGCACACACATACACACACAAAGGCACATATGCACATACAGATATTCATACATAGACGCACCTGCACACATGCACGCAGAGATGCACACAGACACACATGTGCACACATACAGAGGCATAAGTGCACACATAAAGACATGCACACAGAGATGCCTGCAAACACACACATGCACACAGATGCACACACACATGCACACAGATGCATACTTACATATAGACACACACACTCAGACACCTGCACAAACACCCACTCAGCACACATGCACACAGATGCACACATACACATGAACACATGCAGACACACAGACACACCTGCATACACACAAGCACACATGTGCACACACAGAGGCACATATGCACACATACAGACACCTACACACAGACACCTGCACACAGACACACGTGTGCATGTGTAGGTGCCTGTACACCCTGTAGTCCTGGCAGGGCAGCAGTCCTTGCTGTCCAGGCCTGCGTCATGTCCACGAGGGCCATGTCCTCTTGCCCTGACCTCACACTTGCCATCAGGGACCTCTTTTCCCACTGTATGTCGAGGTCTGTAAAAGGGTTTACACCTTTGTACAGCGTCTTGTAATGGTGTATTTACTCCTTCCGTGAGCAAGCATAACAGAGAGAGACAGAGATGGAGAGGCAGGGAGAGCACCCAGCAGGGCCGGGACACCACAGCCCAGCCGTGGCATCAGCAGGCTGTGGACCGGCACACATGCGTCCCTGGCTGTCCTCAGGCCCTGCGGAGCTGTGTGTCACCGTTTCTCTGCACAGTACTCGGGAGCTTGCGGGCTCGAGGGCACTGCAGATCCATGTTTGTCAGACCATGGTGCAGGCTGCCCCGGGAGGTGCAGTGGTGAGGGTATAGTTCGTTGGCGCACAGTGGGACGCCTGCAATATGATGCAGAGTGATCCCGAGGACATGCACACGCGAGCACACAGCCCGGTGAGGACCAGACTGCCACAGCTGGGGGAGGGTGCACGGTCCCTGGTGAGCGAGGGTCAGCCAGGGCAGGGGCTGGGTCCCTCTACTTCTGGACTGCCCTGCAACTGCCTCATGAGCACAACAGGGGAGCCGCAGGGTCCGGCGAAGGGGCCACGGGTAGCAGGGCACACAGCACAGGCCTCCCTCTCTGGGTGTAGTGACAGCGCACACAACACAGGCCTCTCTCTGCCGCGGGGAAGCGGGGTGGGGCGCTCACCTTCGCTGTGCCGTCCTGGGTCTCGGTGCCAGTGAGAGCATAGCCAGCCGGTAAAACCAGACCTGGCGGGCGAGGCCGGCGGGAGAGCAGACTGAGTGAGTGACTGGTGCGCTGCCTCTCACGGAGCCATTCGCACAGAGCGCGGGCTCGGCCTGGGGGCTGTCATACCCCCGTGCCTCGCCTCCGGCACTGGGTGGGCTGGCCAGGCAGCAGACCAGCCATGGTCAGTGGAGGTCACGGACAAGGTTGGGGCCCAGATGCCTGAGGCCCTCCCCACTGCCAGGCCCTGGGGCGCGCCTGAGCAGACCCAGGGAAGGCGGACATAGAGGCTGGCCGGACACCCGCCGAGCCACCTCGCGCCCACCCGCCGTCCCTCCCAGCTGGGAGTGAGGAGGACTCCGTCTCACTCCAGCCTCTGCGCCTTGGACTTGGGGGGACACCACATCAGCCGCTTCGATCCTGGGAGCCGGGAAGCAGACAGGGCCACAGCAACGCTGGGCGGGTGTCGGGGCGGTCTCCCCAGAACGCCAGTGGAGCCCTGCTCGGATGTCCTCCCCACGTGTCCTCAGTACGTGTGCGCTGTGCGGGTCCAGCACGTGTGCGCTGTGGCATGTTCTCAGTATGTGTGTGCTGTGGCATGTTCTCAGTATGTGTGCGCTGTGGCGTGTTCTTGGTATGTGTGCACTGTGGAGGTCCAGCACGTGTGTGCTGTGGCATGTTCTCAGTACGTGTGCACTGTGGCGTGTTCTTGGTACATGTGCACTGTGGGGGTCCAGCACGTGTGTGCTGTGGCATGTTCTCAGTACGTGTGCGCTGTGGTGTGTTCTTGGTATGTGTGCACTGTGGGGGTCCAGCACGTGTGTGCTGTGGCATGTTCTCAGTACGTGTGCACTGTGGCGTGTTCTCGGTACATGTGCACTGTGGGGGTCCAGCACGTGTGTGCTGTGGCATGTTCTCAGTATGTGTGCACTGTGGCGTGTTCTCAGTACGTGTGCACTGTGGCGTGTTCTCGGTACATGTGCACTGTAGGGGTCCAGCACGTGTTTGCTATGGTGTGTTCTCAGTACGTGTGCACTGTGGCATGTTCTCAGTACATGTGCACTGTGGCGTGTTCTCGGTACGTGTGCGCTGTGGCATGTTCTCGGTATGTGTGTGCTGTGGTGGTCCAGCACGTGTGTGCTGTAGCGTGTTCTCAGTACGTGTGCACTGTGGCATATTCTCAGTATGTGTGCACTGTGGCGTGTTCTCAGTACATGTGCACTGTGGCTTGTTCTCGGTATGTGTGCACTGTGGGGGTCCCGCACATGTGCACTGTGACATGTTCTCGGTATGTGTGGACTGTAATGTGTTCCCCGGTACATGTGCACTGTGGTTGTCTGGCACGTGTGCGCTGTGGTGTGTTCCCAGTTCGTGTGCGCTGTGGGTGTCCGGCATGGCATGTGTGCGCTGTGGCATGTTCCCAGTTCGTGTGTGCTGTGGGTTTCCGGCACGTGTGCTCTGTGATGTGTTCTTGGTATGTGTGCACTGTGGGTGTCCGGCACATGTGCATTGTGGTGTGTTCCCAGCACGTGTGCACTGTGAGTGTCCAGCACGTGTGCGCTGTGGCATGTTCTCGGAATGTGTGCACTGTGAGGGTCCGGCACATTTGCGTTGTGGCGTGTTCCCAGTACGTGTGCACTGTGGGTATCTGGCACATGTGTGCTATGGCGTGTTCCCAGTACGTGTGAGCTGTGGGTGTCTGGCACAGGTGTGGTCGTATGCTATTTGTCCTTGCCGAACGAAAGCTTCACACGTGGGTGTCACTTCCTGCCCGGCCCAGCCCTCAGGGCTCCGGCGTCTCTACGCACGTCTGGGGTGTGTATAGAAGGGTGACTGGGACCTCCTGAGCATGCGGCCTTCTCATGGAGCACGGGCCGAGCGGTCGGCAGCGGACGCCCTGAGCCCGCCCAGCGGCACTCACGCCTTCATTTCGGAACCCTGATCACTGCCCTCCTGGAGCACGTGGGCAATCGTTTCTGGACCAGTGAGAAAGCGTGTGCTTGACAGACTCCAGTTTGTGGAAAGGGAATTGAAGTACAAGTTGGTTTGGGTGCAAAGGAATGTTGAAATTCAAGCTTGGAGTTTGCCTGTGTTCTCCACGAACTTTTCGAAGCCCGTATATTCGGATACTGGGTGGCGCTCAGCCCGCCCCGAACGGTGTGGTCTCCCCCGACACATGCCGCAGCTAATGGACAGCAGGGACTGGTCCAGACATGCGATGACCACTGCTAACTTTGACCTACGGTCAGCAGTGGCCAGAGGGGTTCTAAGCAGTGACCTGGGAGGGCCAGCACCCAGAGTGGCCACGAGAGAGTGGGGCTGGACGGAGCTGTCCTGCAGGAACACCCTGCCACGGGACTGGGAGGCATCTCTGCAGTGGGCGTTGGGTATGAGTCACCTCGGTGAGCATCGAGATGAACAGGTGGAGTTGACAGCCAGGCCATGGACAAGGCATCGAGGTGGAGTGTCTGACTCAGGGAGCCACAGCTCTGGCAGGAAGGCACCTGACCGCAGTCGCTCCTCTGGACCACGTGTGCACTCAGAGGCCAGCTAGGCGCTGCAGGCCTCAGGCGGTGTGGGCAAGGGTCTGCTGGGAACCCCGTAGAAAGCGGGGTCGGCGCTCATCAACGTGTCATCACCCTGTCCGCGCCCACTCCATGACATGGAGAAAGTGGCCCAGGCCCCGCTGCACAGTCCTCTCACGAAACCATCGAGGCCTCCTCGGAAAGCTGCAGGCCCCGGCCTTCTTCCCACCTGCCAGGTCCGGGCTTTCCTGAGCCTCCCTGGCTGTGGCACAGCAGGACCTCTGGTCGAGGAGGGGTGGGTCCCCGACACCCTGCACTCGCTCTGCAGTCTGCCTGGCTGACTCGCCTGCCTCCGGGACAATTCCTACGTGCAGCGTCTGTGGGGACTGGTGCCCGAGGAGCAGTGGGAGCGCGGATCGTCCCTCGAGGGAGGGCTTGTCTCTCACTGGTTCTCTTTGAAGTTAACATGATTATTTTATCAGAAAGAGACAGAGAGACAGACGATCAACCTCTACAAGGTCTCACGTCAGCCCTGCCTGCCCTCCCGCCAGTTGGGACCACAGGTGCGCCAGCCAGGCGTGGCTCAGCCCAGGGACAGTGGAGTTCCTGCAGCTGCCGCACCCGCCCGGGGCCAAACCTCTCGTGACTAAACCTCTCGTGACTCAAAGCCGCATGGTGCCTTGTGCTGTGGCATGCACCGGGGAGAGCTTTAATTCCAAATAAGGCCGAACAGCAGACTTTTCTCATAAAATATTTGAAAGCATCCTATTCTCCCATCTTGAAATTATGAAGCATTAAATACACACATCAGAACTACAGAATGATGGTACTTATTTAAAAATGGAAAACCATTTGTCAGCCAACCTAATGGAAATTAATATACCTTATGGAAACTATTTGAAAATTATTCTTTGAATAAATTAATTTTCTAAATTCTGGATTAGTTACTTTTTTCTTTAAAATATACACAGCACAAGGCCAGCAGGTGGCGTGGAGGTTAAGGCAGCTGGATCCCTCATGGCCAATTATGCAGTTAGAATTCGTACCCAGCTTCTTGAAAATCACGCTGGGCATGTGTGTGCATGTGTGTATGTGTGTGTGCGCATGCACCCCAGAGTCCCCCGGGGAGAGGGAGGAGAATGGGCTGCGGCATGGCCATCCCTGCAGGGGTGATCTCTCGCTTTCCCTCTGCCTCCCTTCAGCATGTGCCCTTCAGCAAACTAAAAAATAAAAGAACAGAAAGCACTCAGCACATGTAACACAAGGGGGAGTGGCTGCTTCCCCTTCTCGGGGCTCCTGCTTGTCCTGCCCCTCCTGTGCTCGGGCGGAGGGCGTTTATGACGTGTGTGTGCCCCGTCAGGAGAAAACACACCCAAGGCGTGCAGATCACCGATTGCAGCCGTAGACGGGAGCTCGAGCAGGAAAGGAGAAGATACATCCTCTTTTTATTTTTAGAGAGAGAGAGAGAGATCTTTGCTATAGGGCATGTGTGCTTGCCAGAGAGAGACAGAGAGACAGAAAGTGAGAAACCACCCCGGGGGGGATGGCCACGCCGCAGTTGCTTCTCCTCCATTCTCCTCTCGGGATTTTGGGCACGCATGCACACGCCCAGTGTGCGTTTTAAGCCACCTGGACAAGACTCGATCTGCAGTCGACTACGTGGGAGTCCAGCGAGGTAACCATTACGCCAGCTGCTGGTCCTGAGAAGATCTATTCTTAATCAAGTGAGAAAAGTGTTAAATAAGTTTTTGAGATGAAACTGATGCAAGCTCAAACCCGAGAACCAGGGGAAAGCGTGTGTGCCGGCACCCTCTGAGGCGCAGCGGCCCTGATGTACCTGCCCGTGTCACGGTCCGTTTTCGTGTTGCTGACAGATATTTCAGACCGGATGATTTATAAGAAACAGATTAGGCCAGCAGGTGGCATGGGGTTAAGACAGTTAGATCCCACATGGCTGGCTGTGCAGTTCAAGTCCTGGACCCAGAGTCTGGCAAAACACACTGGGCACTTGCGCGCATGCCCAGGATCCTGAGAGGAGAATGGAGAAGTGTTTGTGGCACGGCCATACCCCTAGAGAGTGATTTCTCACTTTCCCTTTCTTTCTCTCTTTATCTGTCTTTCTCTGGTGAGTGCACTCACCCAATAGCAAAACCTATTTCAAAAAGAAAAGAAATAGGTGTTTGTTGATCTGCAGTTCTGGCCACGGGCATTGGGAATGTCAAGACCTGGCACTGGGCAGCCCACGTGTGGCTGTCAGGAGTGTAGGGCGGCATGCCCGTCAGAGCTCGTGCGGCCGCAGCTCGCTCTGCGCTGTGACAGTCAGGACACGGGCACTCTCGTGGCAGCCTGGCTCACTGGGTCGTGCACGCCATAGGTCTCCAGGCCAGATGGTCTCCTCCAAGACACAACCACCATGATTCAGTCCCTGCCCAGAGGCCGAAGGCCCGCCTCCTCCCGTCCTCAAATTCCCAATGTGGAACTTCGCGGACGAACTGCCCTAAACCAGGGACAGTGCACCTAACCTCTTCACACCTGCTTTTCACTTAACATGTCGGTTATGTGGATTTTACGCTTACTTTCTTCTCTGTGAGTGCTGAACATGGGGTGGGGGTGGGGGCGGTACTCCCAGCAGGGTCTCCACAGCCACCTGCCCTCGCCACAGCCCGCGGTATTCCGGGGGGGGGGGGGGGGTCTCCCTAGGTGCACAGGGTCAGGGATGCCCTGTACCCGGGATCTGGGCACTCTGAGGCAGGACCACGGTCACACTGAAGTGGTCACTGGTGTGAGCATGCTTCAGGAAGCGTGGCCGTCTACATGGGGCAGGGCTGGACAGACCACAGGGCCAGTGGCCGCATGCTCTGAGCTGCAGAAGCCTTGTCTGTGTGACCGGGTGGCAGGGCCTCACCCTGGGCCTCACCCGCTGTCTCGCACGATGGCTGTGTGGCTAGAGGTGGGACAGCACTTCTGAGCTGAGGCGTTCCCTGGCCAGCAGACTCTGCTCTCCCCGCTGGCTGTTGCCAGGGCTGTGCAGTCAGGCTGGGCGCTGCTTTTCTCAGTGCTTCTATTTTTCCTCAGGGTTTCTGACGGGGTGCATGTGCTTGCCAGAGAGAGGCACAAACAGTGGGAGGGAAAGTGAGAAGTAACCCCTGGGGGTGACTACACGGCAACTCCTTCTCCTCCATTCTCCTCCTGGGATTTTGGGCACACATACACGCACCCAGTGTGATTTTCAAGCCACCAGGCCCAGGACTTGAACCGTAGTCAATACGTAGGAGTCGGCACCTTGACCCCCATGCCACCAAGCACATAATGTCCTCGGGCCAGTCTTTCTGCTTCTTGCGAGGCCCAGACACATGGGCTCTGGTGGAGTCTGAGACATGGTGCATTTCTCTGTCAGTGTCCATGGCCTGGTCCCACGTGGTGCGGGCAGTGGGTGCTGTGTCCCGGTCACGAAATTCCCGAAAGACCACCAAGGAGCCGATTCCAGGGCAAGCACACAAGGGTCATTTTAATTCTGGCTTGAGCCAGGACTCTCGTCACCGACACAGCGGATCGGGGTCGAGAGCCCCAGTGTTAGTTGGGCTGGGTTTTTATTTGGCTGTTGGGGGGAGGCTGAGGGGTGCTGAGGAATGCACTCAGGCGGCTACACATGGGCTGTCGATTACAAGAGTTGGCTTTTACTGATTGGTCGTCAGAGTGTTAGGTTGGGCAGGAAAGTTACTCCAGGTCTCTGGTATTTCCTTTGTTTTTCTCATGGGTCAGCCCTGGTGGGGTGATGGTCTTACGGCCTTCTCTATGTGATCGGCTCGCCTCCTTGAAATGGTGCTGATTCTCAGTAAGGTGGCTTTAACAAAATGGAGTCACCCCATAAAAATGGAGTCACTCTGACCCTTCATTCCCCCCTTTCTCAAGTACACAGTGGAGCCAATCGTGTATCCCTGGTACTGAGTTCTCTTTGGTTCCGAGTAGCGACGGGCTGGTACTGGGACGTTAGAACCATTAATTGGACAGTGCTGATTCACTCGCAGATAAAAGCGATCGACCTGTTGAGGACGCAGGGACCGAGAGTGAGGAGAAGAAGAATTAGCAGGGGGCCCAAGAGGGCAGAGACCAGAGTGGTGAGCCCAGGGGAGGGAAGGCAGGATTAGCAAGGTTTGACGCACTGCAGCCTTAGGTTTAGGGGATGTCTGGGTCTCTTGCAGCCGTCCATCCTGATATGAGGCCGTCCTGCAGCACGAGGGGGTCTGCTGCTGTGATGTGTGTATGATGGACCCAGGAGGAGATGCCATCAACGCTGAGAGTGGGGGTGGTCAAGATGACTATGTAGGAACCCTTCCAACGCGGCTGGAGGCTTTCTTTGTGGTGCTTTTTGACGTACACCCACTCACCAGGCTGGAGCTGACGGGGGTCTGCAGGAGGGCCAGTGGCATGAAGAGCCTGCAGTCTGGCCAGATGTCCTGATGAGTGCCCGGGAGGCCTTGTAATGAAGGTAGCAGAGAGTGATCATTAAACCCAGTTAACAGGCCAGACTGCAGGTTAGGGATAAGAGGTGGCGGGCCAGGAGTTAGACCCAACTGGTAAAGGGAGGTGCGCACTCAGGAGAGCGTGAAGGGGAGGAGAGCCACCCAGTCACCGCCAGTTTCTAAGGTTAATTTAGTTAAGGTGTCTTTTAGAGTTCTGTTCATTCTCTCTACCTGTCCTGAACTCTGGGGACGTTGTGTCCCCAACACTGGGGCTAAACCTGGAGTTACCTTGGATACAAAAGCCGGTCCATTACCTGACCCAGTCGTAGTGGGGAATCCATACCTGGTAAGATGTCTTCGAGGATGTTTTAGACACGAGTTGGTGTTTCATGTTTGATAGGAAATGCTTCTGCCCAACTGAAGAGGTATCTACAAAGACCAGTAAGTATTTGTAACTGTGTCTGCCAGGTTTTGCCTCTGTGAAGTCTGCTTCCCGACACGCTCCAGGCTCGTTTCCTCTGCTTCGTGAGCCAGGCTGTCCCTGGGGTTTGGGAGCGTTGGTCAGCCGACAGGCCTTGCAGTGGTGCACTATAGTTTCAGTCTTTGAGCTAGCGCCTTTTATCAGAATGTGAGCATGTCGAAGGAGGTCCTGCATTTTCCTAGTGCCCGTGTGGATGGTTCGGTGTATTTTAGGTAGGACTTGGTCACTGGAGGCCTCCGGGAGGATGATTTTATTATCCGCAAACTTCCACCATCCATGGAGATTGTGGGCCGAGGGCAGGCCCTTTATCCGTGCAAGGTCTTCTGATGTACACTGGGGTCGGTCAGGGAGGACTGGGCCACCAGGGTCTGGCGTCTGGGCCTCTAGAACTGTTGCTTTTAGGGCCACATCCCAGGCCATGGAATCGGCCAGATATTACCCCTGGCGACTGGGGAATCGCCCTTCTGGTGACCCGGACAGTGAATGATGGCCAGCTTTTTGGGGAGCCAAATGGCAGTGCCAAGATCTCGGCCTTGTTTTTATAGTGTTTCCTTCTCCAGTCAAGAGGTATATGGCCCCGCGTATGTGAGCGGCTGCACAGGCATAGCGACCGTCGGTGTATAAATGGACCGTCCTGCCTTTGCCCGGGGTTAAAGCTTTGGTCAGGGCTATCAATTCAGCCTTCTGGGGTGATGTTCCCAGCAGGAGGGGCTCTGCCCATAAAATTTCCTGCTCTGACATCACTACTGCCCCCTCATACCTCAGTCCCTTCGACACAAAACTGCTCCCATCTGTATACCAGGTCATTTCTGCATCTGGCACGGGCTGACCCTTCAAGTCAGCTCAGACCCCATGAGCCTGCGCGAGGATTTCGGTGCAGTCGTGGAGGGGAGTGTCAAGGTCTGGGTCCGGCAGCAAGGTCGCGGGGTCTAAGGTGGTGGGTACCTGAAAAAAGATTTTGGTGGGATTTGGTAAGAGACTCTGATCATGAACAAGGCGGGCATTGCTCAGCCGGTCGGGGGCTGCTGTAGAATTCCTCAATTGTGTGAGGGGTGCAGAGGTAGCGCTCCTGCCTAAGGTCAGTTTGTTAGTCCTTGACCATAAGGGCGGTGGCTGCAGTTATGCAGAGCCAGGGAGGCCAACCTCTGCAGCAGGATCCAAGTTTCTGATAGATAGGCCACAGGCCTCTTCCGGGTCCTAAGGGTTGCGCTAGGACTCCCTCTGCAATCCCCTTATTTTCATCCACAAACAAGTGGAATGGTTTAGTTACATCGGGCAAGCTGAGGGCTGGTGATGAGAGGAGAGCAGTCTTGATTTGGTTAAAAGATTGTTCCATTTGCTCTGTCCAGACAAAAGTGCCCTGGCTTTCCTTGGTGGCTTCATAGAGGGGCTTAGCCAGTTCTGCAAACCCAGGAATCCACAGCCGGCAAAAGCCCACAGAACTCAGGAATTCTCTCTCGAGTCTCCCACCATGGAGGCCAACAAGATTTTTGCTAGATTCCAGGTTTGGCAGTTATTAGCTTTGGCCTGTTTTTCTTTGGGGTTTCCCGGTTATTGTAAACTTTTTCAGCCACTGCAATGAAGTCTTGAGTGTTCTTTTCCCATAGCCTGTCTAGCTTCTGCAGTTTTATGCCTAATACCAGCAGAAAGCCCAGTATGGGGGCCAGTTTGGCCTCAAGGTCCTCTGGGCCCATAAGAGTGTGTTGCCGGAAGGCATCCATGAGCCTTTCTAAAAGGCAGCGGACTTTCTTCCCTTCCCTGTTGAACGTCTCCTACCTCAGTCAAATTGGTGGGCTCTTTGGCGGCCGCTTTGAGACCTCCCAGCAGAATCTGGCGGTAGACCTGGAGCCTCTCCTTACCTGCAGCCTGGCCAGGATGAAGGGAATTTGGTGTGGATAGTATCAGGATTGCCCGTGGGCTGCCCGTTACCACCCAGGACCAGTTTCTGGGCCTCCCAGTCCTCAGTGGAACAGAACCTGGAGGAGCTGGTGGGTGACAAGGACAGTCTCTAGTAAGGCTACCAGCTCATTAGGATTCCAGAGAACCAGACGTGTTGGCTTCTCCAGTCACGTAGGTCACTGGTGGCAAAGGCCAACAGTGGTGAGGCTGGTTTCTGTCTGCATGCGGTGGTCCTGCAGCTCGGAGCAGCAGCACAGCTCAATCTGCCGGTCTGGGTTGTGGAGGCAGGGCCCCCCACCTCCCGCGAGTGCCAACGACGGGGCCCCTGTTTCGCTCTTCAGCTTCTGGGCTGGGCTGCGGCAAGGGTTGGGCCTCTCCCCTTCTCAGCTCCTTGCCCCGCCCCGCCTTCTGCCCCTCTTGGTCCCGCTGCTGGAACTGGGGCTTGGTAGAGAAGAGGGAAAATCAAGTGCTCTTCAGTTCTTCCTTGGAAGACTAGTCGCAAGGGTGCAGAGGTTTCTGGGAGTCTCTTTCCCAGACTGCAAGGATTTTGGGGGGCATCAGAGGCTGTAAGAAAGGCTTAATCCAGGGAGGGGGGCGTTAAGAATGAGATCTTCCCATACAGTTATGTACGGGATCTGGATGGTCCAGATGTCCTCTCCAGGGACGGTAAACGATGTTCTTTACCTTCCAGATGGTTTTTAAATCAAAGGTCCCTCCCAGGGACCAGCCGACGTTGAAAGCCGGCCATTCGACTGTACAGAGAGTGACAAGCTTTCGTTTCTTAACGTCTAGACTAAGGTTATGGGCTCTGATCTTAACATCCTTGAAGTGGTCCGTCATAAGCCTCAGAGGGGAAGTCTGAGTCTGTCCCATTTCAGTCAGAAAAACGTACATGCCAACAGAGATAGGTAATAAACACACAGACGGGACAAATGTGGCCACACAGGTGCCCTTCACCGAGTGAAAGGCAAACCAAAAGTGGGACGGCCGCTATGTCCCCTCAGAGAACTGAGAACAACTAGGGGCACTCCATCCCCTCCTGGAGGGTCAGGAACGTCTTCCAGGCCCCCAGATCTGTGCCCTGCCAGCACGTCTGCTAGACCGATTCCAATCTAGTACAGAGTTAGGGCCCTCAGAAACGAAACAGGACAAACACAGAGACAAAGGACACACACTCACCGGCCATTATCAGTCGGCCCTCTGGTTCGGAGATCCTGGGGGTCCTGGGGAATCCCAGACAAGCCCCCAAATATTATGCCCAAGTCGCGAAATTCCCAAAAGACCACCAAGGAACCGATTCCAGGGCAAGCACACAAGGGTCGTTTTAATTCTGGCTCGAGCCAGGACTCTCGTCACCGACACAGCGGATCAGGGTCGAGAGCCCCGGTGTTAGTTGGGCTGGGTTTTTATTTGGCTGTTGGGGGGAGGCTGAGGGGTGCTGAGGAATGCACTCAGGCGGCTACACATGGGCTGTAGATTACAAGAGTTGGCTTTTACTGATTGGTCGTCAGAGTGTTAGGTTGGGCAGGAAAGTTACTTCAGGTCTCTGGTATTTCCTTTGTTTTTCTCATGGGTCAGCCCTGGTGGGGTGATGGTCTACGGCCTTCTCTATGTGATCGGCTCGCCTCCTTGAAATGGTGCTGATTCTCAGTAAGGTGGCTTTAACAAAATGGAGCCCCGTAAAAATGGTCACTCTGGTCCTTCAGCCTGGTCCCACGTGGTGCAGAGCCAGTGACCAGGGAGTGCAAGCGAACTGCAACTGTCAGACCTTCGTACAGGCCCTTCATGGGGAGCGCCCGGGGCAGTCCATGTCCAGATTCAGCACTGGCCCCTCTAACCTCACTGGGAGGAGTCACCTTCGAGGTCAAGGACCCCCCAGTGTGCCCCGCGGAGCTGAGCTCTCTGAGTCGCTCATGCTCTCTGAGTTTCACATCATTAAGTGATTGTTCCCACTGAAGGCCTGTCTCCAGCCTTTGACCCCCAGGGGCGGCCCGGGGTGCAATGCTCAGGCTAACAGGAAGCTGGAGTGTTTGCTTCTATTTTCTTGCAAGTTCCTGAGATATGTCTGGGATCTGTTGTTTTGCAAAATAACTTCTTTAATTCAAGTTGGAACATTTACATTGCGTTAGCAAGCGCTCCATGACGGCCTTAGGGACATCGGGCTCCTGTGGGGTCTCGACACGCGTGTGCAGCACGTGAGCACAGAGATGCCAGCTGTCCCCAGGCTGGCAGGGGCTGCATGGCACCCAGACCCAGGCTGAGGCAGGTGTGGCCACAGGGAGAAGGATCACACCTTCAGGCCGTGTGATCCCAGCCTTTCTCACGTCCCTACCATAGAGACAGCACTCACACCACCGGCAGTCACCACGAGTGCTCGGAACGGCGCCTGCTGGGGCTTCTCAGCGTGGCTGCAGTGAAGGCGGGGAGACAGAGGTAAGACCCGGCCTCAAGGGGCCCGGCGGCCGGCCGCAGGGGCTCAGAGCCTGCTTGGAGGAAGAGCAGGCATCAGGACGCAGGACAGAGATTAGTGAACAGGACAAGTCGGACCCGCTTCTGACAGCGGCTGAAGTGAAACTTCGTATATTTGAAACGCCAACAACCAAGATCAAAATACTTCAATGATGAAAGAATTCCATTTTCCCAACGTCTGTCATTCTTGTCTAAGATGGCACGGCTTAAAAGCACTTGCACCAGCCTTGCAAGTCAGACTGAGAGCCACTGGCCAAGGCGTCCGGCAGCCCATCGCTCTCAAGCCCGCCTGACCCCGTGCCACTGCTCGCCCGCTCGCAGCCCCGCGTGCCGACGGGGGTTCTGACCGCCGCCCTCGCTGCACGCCTTTGTTTCCAGCCGGCTCCGGCTCGCGTGCAGTCTGCGCCTTTTCTGGGTGGGGCGTCCTGGACCGGACCACAGGGACACGGTTCACCGTGGGCGAAGGCGCATCTCCCCGGACGACGAGGGCTGGTGAGAAGTCCTGTCTCTCTGGTCCCCTCCCTAGATTCCAAGCCAGACTCACGGCTTCTCCAGGAGACCAGTAATACCCAGCCCCGTGGGCTTCCCCCCACCTGGTGGGCCCCGCCTCACCTTGCTCAGTCCTAACCACATCCCCTGGCTGGGCTGCCTCTGGGCACGGCACTCTCACACTCTCATGCCAAACCCACTGAGCATCGTCCCAGCTTCCCATCTCTGCGATGGCCTCGTCTCAGTTCCCGGAGCCTTGGGTCCCATCTCGCCGACAGCCGAACAGCGAAGGCCGAGCTCTGCACACGCCAGGTGAGCGTCTCGGCACTGCGGTTTGACCCACATGCCGTCTGGTCCACGAGGACCTCCCTGTGCACACGCTCTGTGTCAGGCCTGAAGCCACTGACGACACAGGCGGCTGAGACAGGGTCCTGCCTGTGGGCACGGGGCCCCGGCGGTGCCACAGCCAGTGAAAACAGAGAACAGAGCCCCAGACATGGCATCGGCACGAAAGCCTTCTGTGCCCCAGTCTCCCCACCCAGAGGAGCAACCCGAAGGTCTGCCCAGCTCTCACAAGCACTGAGACGGCTGCACTCCGGCCTCTGTGGGCACGCTGGTCAGACGTGGGCGAGGGTGGGCCACGTTCTGCAGGCTGGGGAGCTGGACAGACGTGAGGGCCCTCCCGCAGTCCAAGCTGCGTGGCTGTCACCAGGTCTGCTGCCAGCCCAGCCCTCCCTCAGTCCCCACCGAGGCCGTGCTCTCGGCTCTGACACCAACCCTGGTCACACCCTGAGGGCTCAGCCTCGGGAGTAAAGACGGTGCCCGCGGGACTGGAGGCTTTCACTTGGACACTGAAGCTGTTTGATTGTCAGCATGTGCCTGTGAACTCCGGATGCAAAATGGGCACATCCTGGCAGCCCGCAGCCAGGCAGGACCTGGCCCCTGTGAACGGCGTCCTGCATCCCAGCCCACCTCTGGGTTCCAGCCGATTCTTAGGCCTACTGCTGTCTGCGCCCTCTGGGGAGACCGAGGAGCCCAGAGTTTCTAGCTGTTTCTCTCGCTGAGGAGCTAGGCAACGGGCAGGAGGAATGCAGCAGGAAGGCCCACGGGGAAAGCCACCGGGGACCACGCGCCGGCAGGAGTGGTCTCCACGCTCACAGATCAGCTCCACGAGCAGACTGTCCCAGCCAGGGCCACGCCCGGCTCCCAGCTCCCAAACGTGCTGTTTGCAATTGATTTTGCACAAAGACAAGGATAAGCCCTGTCTTCCAGAACTGGGGGAGTAACGCGGCTCGCCATCTCGAGGTGCAGTCAGCGCTGAACGTGAGCAGAGGTGTCCCTTTCCAGGTTGTTCCTGAGACACTGGGACTCAGCCAGTCAGAGCAGGCAGCACCAGGCCAGCCCAAAGAGGAGAGCTCACTGGCATTTTCTTCCAGAGCAGGCTATATCTGGAGAGGACTACCCAGTTCCCGAGGCAGGACTTGCAGATGTTCCAGGAGCTTCTAGCACACGCGGGGTCTCACAGTCCCCTGGAGAGCCCAGCTCTGCTGGGAGGCCCCGTGCCCTTGAGAAGGTCCAGAGCCGCCACCGCCTGCAACCTGCTCATGCCCTTCCACGGCCCGCGGGGAACAGAGAGCAGCTGTCAAGGAGCATTCCAGAAGGCCAGTCTCTGAGGGCCAACTGGCAGAGCCAAGAGTGCCGGCAACCCCAGAACTCACCAGCCTCGGTGGGTGTTCCTGGCAAGGTAATTGTCTTTCCTGCACCAAGAAACTATCCCAACAACGAGGCCTACTGGGCGAATCTCGCCATGGAGCCATGTTCGCGCTGCTCTGTAAGAACGTTCATGGAGCCGCAGGCAGGAGACAGGACCCGCGCCTTGCCCGCACCTGTGTTCCATGCGGTGCGGGATAGCATGCCGCCGGCCAGGGCCCCGAGTCGGCACACAGGCGTGGTCTCTCCCTGTGAAGGCACTACAGGCTACGGCGTGCCCCGTGGGTGACTGCCTTCCTGATCTGAGACGTGCAGGTCCCTGGAGGGTGACAAAGCTGGCCACAGCTCCAGCTGAGTCCGCACACGCCCAGTCTGTCCCGGCTGGACGGCCGGGCCTGGCCCTCAGCGTCGGGCGAGGCTCAGCCCGTTGCTTCTAGAACTGGATGTAACAGTGGCAGCTTCCAGTCTGAGGTGGGCAACCCAAGCGAGCTGGGGCTGTAGGGCAAGCTATGGGCAGGTGCCTCTAAAGCAGAGCAGAGAGAGAATTACAGCGCGGGGCACTGACTGTGGGGCCAGCAGGTGCCGTATGGGTTAGGCAGCTGGATTGCACATGGCCATGCACACTGTTCGAGTCCCAGACCTGGCGGCTTGGAAAACATGCCAGGTGTATGTGTGTGGGTACCCAAAATCCTGAGAGAAGGATTTGGGTGTGGCCAACCCCTGGGGTGAGGAGTGATTTCTCGCTTTCCCTCTCCCCCGTCTCTGTCTCTCCAGTGAGCACATGTACCCTATAGCAAAAACCACCGAGGCATTTACTGAGCACCACTACCCCTTCCATCTCAGGAGTAGAACGCTCCCTAACAAGGAGCGTCTCTCTGAGCCCGTGAGATCTGTCTCTGTGTGCACACGTGCACTCACACACACACCCCGCACAGAGAACGACAGCACAGCTGGCTGGTGAGGGCAGGGCCTAGGGCCATAGGTCTCCCGAGGCCCCACTTCCAGGCCCTTCCCCACGCCACGGCATATCTGCACCTGTGTCTGCGAGACAAGCCGGACGGTCCTGGGAGGGACACTGTCACAAAGCTGCAGGGAGCGCCAACTTTGGGGGTACTCTGGCTGGCAGAAGCGGGTGACCTGAGCACATGGTTCTGCTCCGTCTAGCCACAGCCATGCCATCGGAGTGTCCGGGTGCCCAGGCAGCCTGTGCCCGCAGACAGCCATGGGGCCCTGGAGGCTCTGAGAGCTTGGGTCCAGCCACATGCTGGGAGGCAGGTGTAGGTGGGTGTGTGTGTCCCTGCGGTTCCCAGGGTCACACTCAGGCTGTGCGTGGTCATCCTTGGTAAGAGGTGGCTGGGCTGAATCCAGCCTCCCTGGAGGCCCCGGGCACCCCACGCTCGGGACAGATCAGCAGCCAGAGCTGTTGGGCTGTTTTCCCTGCACCACAGCGTGCTTGCTGTGCTTGCTGAAGGGGCCCCACAATCATGTTGCCATAGCAACTCACTCCCTCATCCCGCCCCCAGCCCCCTGGCAGGCGCTGGAGTGCTGGGGTGGGGGAGTGCCTACAGGGGAAGCTTCCTGCAGAAGCTCTCCTCCCAGCTTAGAGCTTCAAAGAGCCTCCCTCCAGGGCTGGGAGCTCCTGGGCTTCTGGGCAGGAGTGGGGGCAGCGCTAGGGAGACTAGACGCGCCAAGGCCCGTCCTTGACGGCAGCTCCTGGTTGGGGCCTTCCTTCCTGCCCTCCGTTCTCCAGAAAACCATTCTAATTTCTCCTTCCCAGCTTAGATGATGACAAATCCTCGGTAAAATGTGATTTTTCTCCTACGAAACGCGTTTTTATAGGTTTCCGCCATTTCTTATTCGCGCTCAGTCGCAGACACCTCTCCAGCTCGCACCGTGCGAGCCCAACAGAGCTCAGGATGCCACTGCGCACTTTCCCACGGAGACCTTTACCTCGTGGGCAGTTTCTCCCGGGGTCCTCCCACACACTGCCCACGCGTGCCGCCTGCGATGGGACTCGATCCCGGTCTGTTCGTGTCTGCCGTAGGGGCAGACATCGAGTGTGTGCGTCTGTCAGAGTCCGCCTGCTTCGCCTCACGTTCAGTCTTCTGGGTCCGTGTCCTTCGTGTGGAAGGACAGGTGCCCTGGCCCCTACGGCTGAGGGTGGTCCCCACATGCGTGTGCCCCCGGGCAGCAAGGTCTCCATGTAACGTGCTCTGAGACAGTCATGTTTTAAAGTGAGTTTCTTAGAATCCGGAGCCAAATTGCTTCCCGCTGGAGGTCGGTAATGCAGGGCGCCGTCGCGGGTGCCCACAGCTGCGCAGCCAGCAGGCCGTGCCCCTCTCTGGGGCGGCCCTCGGTCGCATGTTAGTGGAGAGCGCGAGTTTAATGGAGGGAGCATGCTTGCAGTGAGCTAGACCCACACTGCCGCGTTAGTGCCCATGCCTGCATTCAGTCACTGAACTCCCGTCGCGGCCCTGCAGGGGACAGAGTGTGCAGCCCATGTCCCACTCTCACACAAGCCAGGGAGGGCTCCTAGGCGGCCCAGGACCACCCCTCGGCACCCGTCGGTCTGCAGGATGGCCTCTCCGCTCCAGCCAGGTGTGCTGTGGGGAGGAGGCTGCTTGCCTCGCTCACCGTGCCGCTCAGTAATGTCCGACTTTTCGATCAGACATTCGGCCCTCTCTCCTGCAAGGGGACATGTGGCAGACAGGGGACACAGGCTCACACCACGGCTGCGACAAACGCCAGCGACTCGGCAACTAGCTCGGCCAGCGCAGGTCCGGCAGGGGGGCTCTCTATTCCCCTCTCCATTTGGGAACTCCGCTCACCCGTCACTCTGCCCCATGGGCATCCCCACTGGACCAGGGAAGCAGTGGGCAGCACCGCGGTGCCCCCCCCTTGCGTCCCACACGTGGCCGTGGCCTGCGCTCCGTCCCCCAGCCCCGTTATAAACCATCTTCCTCACCAGGCCGAGGGCCAGCCCTCCTGTGCCCACCTCGGCCACCCTTCTCCCCTCACCCGCCCAGGCTGCCCCCACTGCATCCTGTCCCCGTGGTATCACCAGCCTCGTGTCCTCACCTACGCGTCCCTGAGGAGCGCGCGTGAGTCTGCGTGGTCGGGTTGGAGTCAGAGCCTGCTCCTTGCCACAGGGCGACCACCGCCCTCTCTCACCCGTGACGCCTGGGAGAGGCCGAGGAGGAGGAGCAGCTGGGAGGGCCACGCCTGGGCCCAACCCGGATCGTGGCCTCTGGGGGGACCCTGCTCGGGCAGTGGCTGGGAGCCAGGCGCTCTCAGCACCTCCCTGCAGAGCCCGCAGCCGCTCCGCCCGGGAGCTTGGCAGGTCCCGCGCAGTCCCGGCCGTGGCAATGGGTGGAAAGAATGTTGGCCCCTCAGACCCCCGGAGCTGAGCTTGTTTCCCGGCACGTGCCCTTGAGCCTCGGCCCCTGGACTGACTGCGCAAAGCGCGGGGGCTGGGCCCTCAGGGCCTGCTCCGCCGGGCGCACATCTGGCGAGGGTAGTGTGTCATGGGAGCGGGCTAGACCCTGGCCCCGTGTCCACTGCGCCCGTCCTCCTCTGCCTCAGTCTGACCGGGCAGCAGGCTCTGCTCGGGGTGCAGGTCCCAGGCCGCGTCTCATCTCCCGGGCGATCCCACCTGGACCCGCCTTCCTCCGGCCATCCCGGGCCTCTGCGCATACACCGGGGACACAGCCTAGGGCCCGTCAGCAGCCTAGATGGAGAGCCCGGTGACCCACGGCCCCGAAGCGCCTTCACCTGCCTCCCGGGGGCGTGGCTGGGGGTAGCGCACTCAGGCCTGGGCAACAGTCCAGAGGGGACCTCATGTGGGAGCGTGCAGCTGGGAAGGGTGCTAGAGCCAGGTAGGGAACACACGCGTGTCTGCACAGGACGCAGCCGGGCAGAGCCCCGTGGGGCCCACGCATGTCTACGCAGGACACACGCAGCTGGGCAGAGCCTGAGCCATCTGTAATCTAGCTGAGGACTAGGGAGGCCAGTCAGAAGGGGCCACTCCACGAGGCACCCGTCAGCTGGCCCTTACACCAGGTCTGTGAACCCGGTGTCTCGCTGCCCAGAAGCCCAGAGAGGGCAGTGCCAGCCGGAGCAGCCGTGGAGGACGGAGCAGCTGTGGAGGCCATGGCTGAGGCAGGGCCTAGAAACCTCCTGCCTGGCTCGTTCCAGAAGACCGAGCGTCAGCCTGGCTGGGACACTGCTGGTACTAGACTGCCCTAGGCCACCGCAGCTCAGCCCGTCCCTGTCCACGGGAGCTGCCCGGGAACAAATGGGAGACCGGGCTGTGGAGGAGAGCTGCGCTGGCCGGGCTGTGTGGGCCAGCGGGAGCCAGCGGGAGCCAGCGGGCCACAGAGGAAGGGCCAGGCACCGGGCATGGTGGGCGGGCCTCCCAGGAGAGGTTGCTGTTTGAGATCTGGCAGAGAGGGGCATGGCACCTGCCAGCACGTACCTCAAGAACGTGGGAGCTGATGCAGGGAGGGCTCCCGTGGGCAGAGGCACATGGAGGGAAGGGCGTGGCCCGAGGCGGGCTGCCCCGGGGCCATTCTCTGCATTGTCCCCACGACACGGGACACCCCCACCCCTTGAGCATCTCGTCACCAGAGGGACAGAGACGCCTGGAATGCCCGGGGCGCCACGGCTTCCTGGGGAAGGACTGGCCAGCTGGAAGCACAGGCCGCGAGGCCATCAGGTCTGGAGCAGGCCCAGGGCAGCTCGTCCTTTGTGTGGTCCTCTTGTCCTGGGACGCCGCGGGGTGTAAGCTCGCCAGCGAGGCCCCCGGCCCACAACGTGAGGAGAAGCCCTCGCTCTGGGACAGCCAGCTCCCAGGGCCTTCGAGGATGACCCTGCTCCCGGCGTCACCTTCTCTCTGGGCTAAACATCTCTGGAATGTCCTTGTCTTTGCGCCTACTCGCCGCTCTCGGGACGCCATGGGAGTCAGCTGCTCCTGGCTCGCCTGGAGGTTGGGCACAGGGCTGGGCCGCCCCGAGGTGATGTGGACATCGCAGTGAGAGCCGCGTCTCGGACCTGAGGGAGGCCAGGCTTGCTTGCCCGCTTGGTTGGGCACGGTTCCCGCCGGCTGCCCCGAGACCCGGCTTTCTCCCGTCAGCCTCGGTACTCCTTCCCTAGTGGGTTTCAATTCCAGCTGGCTGGGGCTCTGGGAAGGGCTGAGCCGTGCGGCCCTCCTGGCTCCGGCCCAGACATCTGCCCAGGTGTGCAGGAAGGCAACCATGGCGGTTTCTCCCAGGTGGACAGTGCAGGGCTGAGCCCAGAGCCGGCACCGCACTGTGGGTCTCCACCTCCTCGATACCTCCACATGTGTCCACCGGCCTCCCATCCCAGTTCTCGCAGCTCACCTGGGGCAAGAGCGCCCTGGAGGGCTGGGCCTCCCCCTTGCCTAGCTCTCCACACCTCTTTCCCCACCCCACCGGCCTCTGTGCCCCGAACGTGCGCTACGTCCGCCTTCCTCCAGGGGCCACTCCTGAAGTCAGAGCTCAGCCCCTGTTCCAGGCTGTGCTCCCAGGAGCCCTCTGCCCTCCGGCTGCAGCTACGGCTGCGTGCCAGGCAGGGAAGGCATTGCGGTGGGGAAGCCACCTGAACCTGGCCCTGAGCGCATGCCCGCAGTAGTGCTGTCCCTGTCCCTCAGTCCTGGGACTGGTGAGTCTCATCACACTGGTGACCCTGCCTCCCAAGGGACGCGTCTCTCAGAACCTCAACTCTTACACGGCAGTCGCCCCTCGTGTGACCTTAAATAAGATACTTAACTCGTTCTCCTGCCTATAAAATGAGAATATTTGGTCAGTTTAGTCCTAAAGTTGCTGGCAAAATTCAGTCATGAAATTATTTACAGATTTGACCAAACACAAGACTGGAGATGGGAGACCGCAGCCACCAGAGAACGAGTGGCTCCAGGCGGGGCAGCTCAGGGCCAGGAGTGCCATCCGCCACCAGACGAGAGCAGACGCTAGGAGGGGCTGACGGGCCAGCAGGGCACGGAGGCCGGGCAGCCGGGTCCCACTCGGCGCTCCGTGGCTCAGAAAGCATGCCAGGCAGCTGTGCGTGCCCAAGACCCTGGAGGAGAAGGGGGAGAAGGGAGTGCGGCATGGCCGCCCCCCGGGCTGAGTTCTCCTCTCCCCGCCTCCCCTGGTGCGCACGCCTAGAGCAGAAGCCACACAGAGATCGGAGTGGCACGCATGGGAGGGCAGGGGACGGCAGAGCGGGAGGCACGAGAGGTGGCAGTCCCGGAGTGGAAGGGGCCCCTCGGTCCCAGGGCCACTTGGTTCAGCTGCGACCCCTTCTCCTGATTAGAGTAAAAATGTTTTCTCTATGCAACAAGACAGAGGCCAAAAAAATAAAAGATTTACAAACCTGACCAACAGAAGTTGGAAAACAGAAGTAAGAGAACTTTCAGGGTGGGGACCGCCGTTTCCGCTCAGAAGGGAGGTTGGGGGCTGCCTGCCGGGCAGCGTCCGGCCTCTGGTCCAGCCGTCGGAGACCGCCTCTCCTGACCCGGCCCAGGTCCTCAGCTGCAGAACTGCCCCTCCTCGGACCAAAAGGTCGTGTCAAAGCCTGGCCCCGTGATGCAGCCCTGCGGGATCTGGAGCCGTGGGCTCTGACGGCCCGGGAGGTCGCACACTGGATCCGCTGTGTGCCCGGGCAATCTGTGTCTGGCTCGCCAGGACTGCCTGGGCTGGGCTTGCCCAGGGTGCTGCAGTGCGGAAGGTGGGCCCGAGGGCTCTGGTGCCGGGGTCCTGCCTGGCCCGGCCTCTCCTCACGGCCGGCCAGTGCATGCCTGGGAGGCAGCCACAGCAGGGAGGGTGGCTGCGAAAGGTGGCTGGGTACCCTCCCGAGTATGGCCCGGTGGTGGGTGGGTGGCGTGGAAGAGATCCATGGTTGAGGCACAGGCCAGGCCCCCGCCCTGCCTCACCACACACTGCAGACCTCAGCCACATCTGGGCACTGACCATGAAGGCTGCTCAGACACCGTCGCACGCACTCCTGGGTACCTGGGGTCAGGAGCATGCCATGGAGCTTGGGAGCGTGCCATAGAGGCCAGGAGCAGGCCATAATGTCCGGGAGCGTGCCATAGAGACCGGGAGCGTGCCGTAGAGACCGGGAGCGTGCCGTAGAGACCTGGAGCGTGCCGTAGAGACCTGGAGCGTGCCGTAGAGACCAGGAACGTGCTGTAGAGACCGGGAACTTGCCACAGAGACTGGGAGCATGCTGTAGTGTCCGGAAACGTGCAGTAGAGCCCAGGAGTGTGTCGTAGTGTCTGGGAGTGTGCCATAGAGTTCGGGAGTGTGCCATAGAGTTCGGGAGTGTGCCGTAGAGTTCGTGAGTGTGCCGTAGAGTTCACGAGTGTGCCGTAGAGTTCGTGAGTGTGCCGTAGAGTTCGTGAGTATGCAGTAGAGCCCAGGAGTGTGCCGTAGAGCCTGAAGTGTGTGCAAAGCACGCCCGGAGCTCAGTGGCCATAGCACAGGCAGAGCACTCGGTCCACAGCAGCCCTGTGCCTTGGCCAGGGAGGAAGTCCCCACCCCAACCTGCATGTGGTCTTTCAAAGCGGCTCTCACGACACAGGATGGTACTAGTAGCCCCGGAGCTCAGTGTAGCCAGCAAAGGTGAGTACGTCCCGGGGCCCCGCCCGCGTCCCCAGGTGGCCCTGCATGCCCGTGGGAGCCCGTGGTCGAAGGTGCCAGGCTGGCTGCCGCTTTTGCGGAGGGTGAGAGACAGGGTGGTGGTGTCTGCTGCCGGGCAGCCGCGCTAGTCACCTCTTGTATTTTTTCTTGCATGGGTCCTCGAGTCCAAGCGCAGCTCTGACCGCAACTGCCCGCCTCGGGTCTGGCTGCTGCTCTGCTGTGGGCGTGCATGTGCTCCCAGCGGGCCCGGACACACCCCGTTAAGTGAGGGACTTCAGGATGTGCTAGGTACGTTCTGCCGCCCGGCACAGGAGCCTGTGCCGATGCACCGGCAGCAGGTCCGAGCTGGGCGCCAGCCCTGGCACCGGGCAGCACACCCACCGGACGGCCTCCCAGCTGGGGCGGGCTGCATGGCTGCATGTGGCCGCATGACGCGGGGCCACGGGAAAGCCCTACGCGCCCCTGTGGGCAGAGTTGTACCCCAGTGTCGGCAGAGAGGAGCCCGAGCGGCCCGGAGCCACCACCGGTCCTGCAGGTCCTGCCCTGCTGCCGCTGTCCAGCAAGCACTCTCCGGGCAACTGGGCCTCCGGAGGCGGGGCGGGCCGGGGAGGGGTGGACCAGCAGCGGCAGCCGGGATTCGGGCCGTGGTGGTGACTGCTGATCCGTGGGCAGGTGGGGCAGCCACTGGGCCTCAGGCAGCTGACGGCTCCACCGCCCACTGGACGGCCACCTGGTTCTCCTGGCCCACCTGGTCCAGCCCGACCGGCCCGGGCTCTGGAGCCAGGCCTGCTGTGTCAACTTCCACCACAGTAGACACTTGTAGTTCTCAGCTACCGGAGGCCCAGCTTTCCGTAACCTTATCTGAACCATCACAGAGAAATTTCGAAGCTCCTCGGGGGTAAGGGGGGACCTGTAAGATTCCTGTCCCATTGTTTGTTTTTAAGTGTCTTCTAAAAGAGAATGCCTGGGGGCGGGGGGTCTGAGTGTCTGCGCTGAGCTCCAGGACCTGGCTGCCTCCCACCGTGCTGAGGCCAAGCCCAGCCCACACGTGGGAGCGTCGCTTTCCTGGGACCACGGTGTCCAGGCTGCCACGCTGCAAAGCCCCGCCGTGACTCTCAGCCCTCCGTGAGCATCACAGGGACAGGCAGGAGGCAGATGGGGAGCCCCGGCCCAGGGCCCGGCTAGCAGTGGACCCCTGTGTCACGGGAGGACAGCAGGGCTGAGAAGGGTGACGGCGGGCTGAGGGGCCTGGGTGCCCCGAGCCCCCGCTCCACCTCCCCTAGGAGAGACAGCTCGGGGGCCCGGGCACGCAGAGCCCTGGGGGCCGCCACGCCCCCTGAGCTCAGGCTGCTGCGCCTGACGCCAGGCTCCGAGGAGAGGCTACGGGGCCGCGCCACGGCTGTGCCCGCCGGAGTCGAGGTGTCGGGTGTACTTGGGGACCGGCCAGACCGGGCCTGCTGCACGTGGGCGCCTGCCCCTCCTGTCTGGGGACAGTGCTCGAGCGTGGCGTGAGAACGAGTTCTCAGTTCTCCTTAAAATGTTCCTACTTTGTCCTGCCTCTGTTTCTTTGTTGTTTTCCACTTATCTGACAAAAAGAGTCAAAATAAAGAAACGTGATTCCAGAAGCAGATCTGTCAGGCAGGAGAAAGATGGTGGAGAGGACACGCCTGTGTCCGCGAGGGCAGGCCTGCCGGCCAGGCGCTCAGGTCTCCAAATGTCTCCGCTGCCACGGACAGGCTAACTTTCACAGTTTTACAGTTTGTTTTTTAATTGAGGACGTTAAACATTGTGTTTGGGGGGCCAGCCCACAGCAGTCCCACATGGCCGACCACACACTTTGAGTCCTGACCCAGAAGCTAGAGAGACAAGCCGGAGTCCCGAGGGGGATTGCAGAGAAGGGGCCTGGCCATGCCCGTGACGTGTTCCGGGGGTGCTTTCTCGCTCCCTCTCCCTCCCTCCCTCCCTGCCTCCCTCCCTCCCTTTCCCTCTCTCTCCTTCTCTCCCTCTCTCCCTCTCTCCCTCTCTTCCTCTCTTCCTCCCTCTCTCTCTCTCTCCCTCTCTCTCCCTCTTCCTCTCTCTCTCTCATTGTGAGCATAGACACCTTCTGGCAAATTTGTTTTTAATTACATTTTCAGTATTTTGTGCTTTACTAATTAAGTCCCATTGATAGCATTGCCATGAAACAAAGACACTCTAAAATTGATTTGGTGAACCTCTTTGAAAATTCCGAACGCATGCATCTGCCGCTTCTATTTTCGCACTTAAGGCCTCCCTGCATTGCAGCCCGAGCTCAGCGGCGAGTGGCGTGTCAGCCGAGGCCGGCCCGGCAGCCTCGCTCAGCTCCCAGGTGGGGCTTGGCGGAGGCTGCTGCCTTATTGCAGCTCCTAACATCAGCAGGGGTCTGTGAAGATGGCAGCGCCACGCCGCCCCGACGTGCCCCCCCTGAACTGGCTCTGCAGTCAGGCTGCGGCACCCTGGCCCGGTCCTACCCGCAGGCTGGCCCCACGAGACCTGTCAGGCCCTGACGAAGGGCCCTGGGGCCCGGCGTTCCCCGTCATCGGCATGAGCGTGTCCTCAGAGTGAAGGGGGACAGCAACCAGCTCTGGCCGTGGGACCTGTACCGAGTCCAGCCGTAGCACGGAGCAGCCTGCGCCCTAGAACAGACCTCTGCACCGTCGGGGTCTCGGGCCCAGGCGCTCCTGGCTCCCCTGCAGACGGATTGCTGGAGAGCGGGTCCCTGTTCAGCCCACGCAGGCAGGGAAGTTGCCCTCCCACCTTCCTCACCCGGGGCATGCCGCATCGCCCATGTTGTACTTCAGATAACTATTTAGTTAACCCCTGAATTACTTCTCTCCAGAGGGGACAGACTAGGAGGAAGCACTTGGAAGACATTCTCGTGAACCACTGAGTCACGGACAGCTCGGTCGAAGCCCTGGTCCCCATCTCCAGCCCAGCTCAGGGCTGTGGATCCTTGGAGGGGCGTCAGCCCAGGTCCTGCTCAGTCTCCTGCTGAGGACGACCAGGGCCGGCTGGCTGTCCCATCCCTGCCACGTATGCCAGTGCAGAGTCGGAGTGCCTTCAAGTGCCAGAGATGGCGTGGGTCACCGGAGGTAGAGGCCAAGGGCGAGGAGAAAGCACCTCCCGGGGGACACGGCCACGCTGCCGTTCCTTCCTGCTTTCCTGTCCTGTCAGGTGTGAGGCACACGCACGCACACGCACGCTCCCTGGGAGTTATTTGAGTCACATAGAACCAGGCTCCAATCGCGACGAGTCGTGTGAGATCCGGCAGGCCTGCCCGGGCTGCGGCCCGGCGACACTGCGGGCTCAGGATGCCAGGTTTCCGTGGGAGGTCGCACGTTCTCTCCGCGTGCTCCATGCCGGAGGGCGAGTGTGGCCTCACCTAGGTCCAAGAAGGTCTCTTGGGTAGGGAGTGACCCTGAGAAGGCAGGGCCCAGCTCAGACGCCAGCGATGTGCAAGCCCCAGAGCTAGCTTCCTCCGAGGGGCGCTGCCGCCGGGTTAGAGCTCCGAACGGCCGTGCGCCCTCTCCCTCCAGACGCGTGAGCTCTGAATGCCGCCCTGTCTGATACACGGGCCTGAAATAGTTTGTTTCAGTTTTCCTATTGCCATTCAAAGTGTCTGAACAAGTTTTCCAGCCAGAGAGCAATAATAGTCCTGAAATTCTTCTTTCTTAATCTCGCTTATCTCAAGGCAGACACAAAACTGGAGCAAAAGTGAAATGGGTGATATTTTTATCCTGTGTGCCTCCGCGAGGCGGCGCGGTCTGGAAACTGCACCCCCCTCTCTGCAGTGCGCTTCCTGTACGACCTTGAGCCCAGGGAGGCCGTGCAGACCTGAAGCCCGGCTTGGCGCATGTGGCACCACGTCCCGCCCCAGGGCTCCAGGGACCCGGCTGGTCCTAACCCTGCGGAGGCTGAAGCCCAGGTGTGCAGAGCCCAGCCTCCTGCAGAGCCAGGCTGTTGCCATGGAAACCTGCTCCTCTCCCTGTCTCCAAGCCCCCGCTGTGCAGGGCATGCTGCCTCCAACTTACACAGGGACTCTGAGGGTCCCTCCCAGGCTCTCTTTGTGAGAAAGATGTGCTTAGACAGGGGGATGGAAATCGAAATCCTGGAAATCGATTTGCATCACTCCCATTATCAGGGATCCTGGAGCTGACCACTGAGAAGCAAAAATCCTTTGTTGGAAGAATAATCACTTCCTCATTCAGAAAGCCGTATTTTCAATGTTGAGGTTTCTTATAGCTAAGGAATGTACATGTAAATCTAGAGTTTATAAAAGCCTTCAGGTCGTGAGCAGGAACATAGAAATGAATTCCCAGGGTGGCCAGGGAAGGCCGGCGAAGACCCTGCTGGGCCACCTGTGTGGTCCAAGGTCCCCACCTAGAGGTGGGAATGGGGATTACCGCCCCAAAGGCAGAGCCAGCATTTCAGGGCAGGAGGCAAGCGACCTCATTCCCAGCCGGCTCTGCTGGCCTGGCCGGGCCTCCTGGCCATGGATAAGCGATGGCAGCAGGGACGTGTGTCATCATTGGCAGGACGGTGCAGCGGGAAGGGGACTCTGGAGACGGGCCCATTTCATCCTCACCAGGACACAGGGACAGACTGGCAGCACAAGGAGCAGGGATCTGGGGTTCGGCAGGTACCCCTGGCCCGGCTGGACGGGGGAGCCCTGAGATGCAGGCGGCACCTGAACCCACGACAGCAGCCAGGTTGGGGAAGGCGGCCCGCTCACTGCTGCTTTGTCCTGTCTTCGTCTGGTTGGGCCTTCTCCCCCAGCACAGTGAGAGCTCCGGGGAGCCAGCCCAGTGCTTTCTGGTTTGCTTTCATGGCAAAGTACTCGGAGCCACTGCTGTTCTTACCAGGTGACGGGCTGCATCTGCAAATGGCGGGGGAGGGCTGGGGCTGAGGTCTGATCTCCATCGAAGATCTGGGTTCTGACACTTCACTTTAAATCTGAGCAGAAAATGTCAGCTTCCTTTCACCCAAGGCCTGAAAAGAGAAAAAAGCTTTCCCACATTAAAATGAATAAATTCTAGGGACCAGCAGTTAGCGTAATGGCTATGTCACTGGACTCTCATGTAGCCGACCGCGGTTTGAGTCCTGGACCCAGTGGTTTAAACTCACACTGGGCGCGTGTGCATGCGTGCCCAAGATCCTGAGAGGAAAATGGAGGAGAAGGGATTGCGGCGTGGCCATCCCCCCTGGGGGGTGATTTCTCGCTTTCTGTCTCTCTGTCTTTCTGGCGAGTGCAAGCACCCTATAGCAAAAACCTCTGCAAAAAAAAAAATGAGTAACTTCTCGGGACAGCAGATGGCATCGTGGTTACATAGCTGGACGCCCACATGGCAGACCGCAGGTTGAGTTCTGGACCCAATGGCTTGAAAATCACTCTAGGTACATGGAGGTGCGTGCCCAAGATGCTGGGAGGAGAATGGAGGAAAAGGCACCGTGGGGTGGCCATCCGTCCTGGGGGGTGATTTCTCACATTCCCTCTCACTATCTCTGTCTCTCTCTCTCTCTCTAGTGAGCACACAAATCCTAAGGCAATAACCTCTAAAAAAAGAAGAAATTTTAAATAAACTTGCAGTACATACTTATATTAGAAAGAGTTTAAGAATCCTTTTTCTTTTATTGAGCAAAAAGTTAGGTCGAGTGTCTATTATTGACTGGTAGGAAACATGTATGTTTCTTAATACATTTTTCAAACAAATATGCATGAAGATTGGTTTTAAATAGGGCGGTTTTTATTGGCCAAGTTTCCCGCCCTGTGTGTCCCGTTGGGCTCACCCTGGGGGGCGTCACCTGGAAGTCAGCTAGTCAAGCCCACTCACGCACGTGGTCTTCCAGTGGGCCCACGTAGCACACGGCCGTCCGTGTGACAAGAGGAGGCAGCCCTGGGCCAGGCTGGTCACTCCCGATGAGCAGGTGGCATGCGAAGCCCCTCGTCACCAACTGACCCCAAACTGTCTCCTGGTCCCCGCGGACTGGGGGGCAGAGGGCAGACCCCAGAGTCCTCACTGGCTGTGTCACGCAACATGGCACTCGCAGCAGGAGAGCCCAGGGTCCAACCCGAGCTCTGGAGCCATGGCCCTCCTGGGGCTACAGGACACCCAGAAGCGTGGAGACCGCAGTCCGCCGCATCCACACCACGCCACATGGCACACGTGCTATGGCGGCCGGCCCTTCCTCCCACGGGCCGCTCGGCCTTGAGAGAGCCCGCTGGGCGGGTGGTCCGCTGGTGGGCTCGGCACCCCCTCGGCCGCACTCTGAGCGGACGCAGTCCCCAGACGGCCACGTGCGGGCTCTGGGTCCTTGGCCAGAATCTGGCTGTATCCGGGTCGTTTCATCATGGGGATGCGGCTCACAAAGTCTCTTCATCGCTCTTGTTTTTATTTTAACAGGTTTTTGCATTAAGGCACGTGTGCTCACTGGAGTGGGAGAGAAAGGGACAGAGACGGTGAAAGGGGAAGGGAGAGATCACCCCGGGGGGCACACCACCGTCCCTTCTCCAGTCTCCTGGGATCGTGGGCACACACGCACGTGCGCGGCCGGAGTTTCAGGTCACCACGTCCTGGACTGGAACTGAGGTCAGCCACGTGGGCATCCAGAGATGTAACCGCTATGCCGTCTGCTGGCCCCTCGTGGTCGTTATTTTTTTAAGTTAGTTTATTTCTTTTTACCACGAGCATGAGAGAGACAGAGACAGGCACACCCAAAAGCGTCCTTGCAGCACAGCCCCCGGCACCTGCGCAGGCCACAGGCACACGCCTTCCCGGCACCTTCAGGGAGGTCTCTGCGCGCGGCCAACCTCACGGCACCGCCTCACCGGCACCCCCTCAGGCCCACTTGTGTGTCTGTTTGCCTCTTCTGAGTTACAGACGAGTGGGAAGAGAGAGGGCTCTCCCTGACCTTCGTCCTTCCTTTCTGCCTCATGCTGGGGCAAGACACTAGGAGCCCCTGCAGAGGGCGTACCCAGTCCCCACCGTCCTGAGCAGCTCTGTGGAAAGCAGTCCGAAAACTCCAGAAGAAACCCTCCCCTCCGCGCGGCAAGGCCGGAATTAAGCAATGGGGCTAAAGTTGCTGGTCCACACGGCCTCCTGAGCACGGCCACGGCCCTGCCTGCCTGCGGGGTTGGGGGTTCTGTGCTCTGGTCCAGTTGGCCAGGAGACTTGCTGGTCAGTCAGACCCCGCCGAGTGCACGAGGCCTGTCCGAGAGGCCCAGGCTGCAGCCTGCACGGCCCTGGGTCGCCGGGCTGGCCAGAGCCTGCAGGCTGGCAAGGGGCCGCCCACAGCTGGGTGCTGGTTGAGGCAAGGCTGCTGTCCACGCTCACACCCACGGCCGCCCGCCTGGAGTGACAGCAAGGCCAGCCGACCTGGGCCTGGCTAAGCTCGCGGTGGTCAGGAGGGACCCACCGCAGCTCCGTGGAGGGCACGGGCTCCAGAGCGAGCAGCGAGCAGCCCTGACACCGAGCCCCCGCGGCTTCTGAAACGCACGGTCCTCCCGAAAGAGCGTGGAGTGGGGAAGGGAGCCGGCGTCACGGTCTGGGGCGGGCAGCCGCTCCCGAGCGCAGGGCCGAGCAGTGCGGAGGTCTGCTGGGTGGGCGGGCCAGCGCTTGCTCAGAGCTTCCGTGTCTGAGGAGTAAGTCTGTGTTCCCACTTCTGGTGCAGGTGCCCCACCCCTGGCTGTGACGGGTCTGGACACATCACTGGCAATTACGCTTCTCATCGAAGGTACGTAGATGCCCTCTGCCCATCCCCTCAGAGCTGGGCCCACCTGTGCACAGGGGTGCGCTCGCTTCCAGAGCTGGGAGCAGGGGAGGCGGGGGCGGCACCACCTCCTGTGTGAGCAGGGCTTCCTTTCAGGACCACACACTCACGGCGGGCTTCCTCCAGGGCCTCAGCTCCCGTGATAGACAAGGGGCTCCAGGGGCAGCTCCAGACCCATCAGTAGGTGCTTCTGCTGACAGAGACCAGTAAAGGAGAAAGCGTGCACCCCACACACAGGACGGGACACCGGGGCACGCGAGCCAGCACTCGGGAGTGCACACCGGCTACAGCAGAGGCCGTCAGCCTCGTCCATGCCGGGCAGGCGGTCCCCTCCAGGAGGTGGTGGTAAAGGCTCCCGTGAGAGCCAGGCGCCTCCACTGCCTGCCGCGCAGCCGACCCCCAGGGAACCCCCGGTTATTCCAGGCCCCGTGTTAGATGGAGAGCCAAACCTTGTCACTGTTCAAGGGGAACAAGAAGCAGACGCGTGTCAGAGTGGGAGTCCACACCCACAGCAACAGTGCCTGCAGGGAGAGATGGGGCCGACTCCTGGCCAGCCGGGACGGTGGGGACCGAGAGCCCGGAGCAGGCAGGTCCATGGCGGGGAGTCACTGAGAGGGGCCATCAAGGATGAGGGGTGTCTACCCCAGCTCCGCTGGGTGACCGCTAGGTACACAGGAGAGCTGGGAGCAGGGGGTCCTGGGTGGGGGCTCTCGCCAAACCTCCTGAGCAGGACCCCCGCTCAGACCAGATCTGCTAGGACAGAGGCCAGTCCAAGGTCACCCTGGCCAGCCTAGCGATCCAGCAAAGGCACGTGCTCCAGCTCAGGGGCCACCCGAGCGAGCACACTGCGTGTAGTAGCGTGTACGGCACGCTCTTCTGACCGCCAGCCAAGGTGAGCGCAAGACCACCGGAACTCAGAGCAGCAGGACGCCGCCCGCCGTGAGGGGCCGCCCCGCCGACACAGACGCACCCCTGCAGGGAGGGAGGGCGCTCCACCCGGCTCGGGCACGCGCGAGGTGGACTTGCATGGAGAAGGTGGCTGGAAACCCGTGTGCAGTTGTCCGTCAGGAGCTCTTTTTAGAAACCCACTACGGCCTTTCTCTCTGAGCTCTGGATGGAGAGGGGGCGGTTCGCACGTGGACACGCTCTCTGCTTTCCACATGGCCACAGGAAGGGAGACAGGAGGGACAGAGAGTGGCCACTCGGACGGTCAGAGCAGGGCCTGCAGGTGGCCACGGCCCAGGGCCCAGCAGGCCTCACAGCAAGGCCCAGCCTGACCGGGTGGACCCTGAGTTAACCCTGGAGGCCAGAGGGCACCCACCTGCTGGCCCAGGCTGGGTCGGGCAGAGAACGCACATGGAGTCTGGTGCGTTTCCCACTGCGAGAAACTTGGTCCTGGGCTCCCCACAGCTGCGAGGAGCTCCGCGGGAACTGTGCAGGTGGAAACTCAGAGACCAGAGCCCAGGGAGCTAGAGCTGCAGCCGGGGTCGCACCCTCACCGCCGCCCACCAGGGACAGGAGCACCCTTGACTCCCAAGGAGCCTGTGGAACCTAGGAGGTGCTCCCCAGGGGCCAGCAGTTGCCTGGTCCAGGAGCCTCCCCACGGCCTGGCCCCGCGGCGGCAGCTGGACGCCGTACTGGGCAGGAGGGCGGCCCGCTCCCAAGGGCTCGGAGGGGCCAGCTGGCCCAAAAGGGGTGAGTGTGCAACTCCAGCGGAGCAGGGAGAGGTGTGCACGAGTCCGTGTTGGGTTTGTCCTAGGGCAGGAAGGCCCAGCTCCGCGACCCAGCCGGCGTTCTGTAACAGCTCACAACCAGAAGTGAGCGGCGCCCGGCCGCCGCCACCCAGACGTCTGCTCTCTTCCCACTCTTTCTGGGGGAGAGTATTTGTCATCATGTACGTGTAGTGAGTTATGTTTGAGCATCTTTATTCATTTTTCCTTATAGAATAGGCCCTGCATTGGAAAGGGATTAAAGCCCTTGGTACTGACTGGGATCCACACGGACCCAGACACAGCTCAGAGCTGAGACCAGACTTCATCCAGGGCGTCGCGGCCACAGGCCAGGGCACTGATGCAGACATGTGATGGGGAGATAACCGAAGCTCAGCCTTAAACTGGGGACAAACCCAGGGCTAGTCAATCCCGTTGAAAGTAAGCTGGATTTTATTTAAGGCACATTGGAGAACTACACAGCCCGTCAGCTCCTGCAAGTGCACCGTGACGTTTACCTGGGCAGCAACTCCCCTTCTTAGCTGAGAGCGCTGCGGGCGAGTGCTGCACCCCGCTCACGCTCTCCGAGAAGCCCGCAGGCATCAGACACTCAGGGTGAGGAGAGGCATCGCAGAGAGCAGCTCACGGTGTTTGCGTGGATGGACGCTCCGAGTTCAGGGGCGCGCTGAATGCGCTCTGAAGACGCCTTCATGGGACGCGTTTCCCAGTGCTCGGGGAAGAGGGAGGCCTGACTCGTGAGGAGCTGCGAGCCCCCGCACGTTCAGACGCCCCTGCTCAGCGTCCGCGAAGGCCCAGCTACACCATTCTCCGAGGCTGCCCGGGCCACCTCTGCTCTGAGACTCGCGCACGGCAGGCTGGCTGGGGGCTCTCAGCAGGTCCTCGGGCCATTTTCCCCACCAGGCTCCTCCCTCACCCCTTTCTTTTCATTTTGGAGATTTTTGCCGAAGGACACGTGCACTCACCAGAGAGACAGAAAGCAAGGAGTCCCCCCCAGGGGGCGGCCACGCCACACACCCTCCTCTCCATTCTCCCTGGCTCATGGGAGCCAGTGACCTAACCATCGCGCCGTCTGCTGGTCCCCCGTCCCCGTCCTCATAATAGGAAACACAGAGGAAGACTCAGGCTCTTAGCCACTGCCCCGAGCTGGTGCGGAAGGCGAGTCCGCGATTTCCCTGAGCTGCGAAGCGACGGCACTCGGGCACCTGCAATGCCCCCGTGGTCTCACAGAGCAGTGCCCCCCGTAGGCCCCAGACAGAGTCCACTGAAGGGCAAGTTCAGGGGCCAGCAGGGGCATGGTGGTTAAGGCGCTGGGCTCCTACAGGCCGATCACTGTTTGAGTCCCGGACCCGGCAGCTTGAACTCACTCCGGGCGCGTGTGCAGGCATGCCCAAGGTCCCGAGAGGAGAATGGAAGAGAAGGGACTGTGGCGTGGCCACCCCCCAGGGGGTGATTTATCGCTTTCTGTCTGTCTCTCCAGCAAGCACTCGCACACACCCTATGGGAAAAATCTCTTGGAGAAAAAAGAAAGGTAGACGTGAGGCTTCCCCGCGCCGAGCGCCACGTGACCGGCTGCACCATGCTCTCGCCGTCCTGCAAGCTTTTGCCCACGCTCCCCAGGACATGCCACTGTGTACTTCCAGAGGGACACGCACACTCTGAGCCCATGGGGTGACGGACAGGCCTGGCCTGGTGGTCTCACTGCTCTGGGGAGTCTGAGAGAGGCAGCAAAGGCCCTCCCTGAGGTGACATGGAGGAACCTCGTCCTAGCCAGGACAGCGGAGGAACAGGCAGGTGACGCCCACAGCCAAGGAGAAGCCTCTGAGGCCCGGCCTGGCCACAGCGTCCTCCCAGGAACCAGCCCGTGCCTGCCGGGGCCACCCAGCTGGGCCCCATCGAACCTGAAGCCCACAGCCCAGCTCAGCACCTGCTCTGGGCCGGGTCAGGGGCCCTGGCTCCAGGCGGAGGCCCTGCTGGCGCAGCTCCGGCTCCGGTGTAGGGGGCGTGAGGCTCACGCCTTGACCACGAGTCTGCAAGGACCTAAGTTCTGGGCCCCCTGAGCTTCCGCCCATGCACCCTTGCTCCTAGCAGCGTCTCCAAGGCTCCAACCCTGACCTCTCCGGCACCCAGAGCCATGGGTGTGCTGAAGGACCACCCACACGGATGCTTCACACAGAGCTGGAGACGCAGCCGGCCGGGCACACTTCTGTCGGGAAGTGCACTCCTCGCCTCAGCTGGAACCCCAGCATCAGCCGAGCACGCTAGAACCAGGGAAATTAGGGCAACGTTCCCTGAACACATGACTGGTGCCGTGCCCAAGACGAGAGCTGGGGTGTGCCCAGTTTTAAGGAGGGATGTGGACGTGGGAGGGGTGGGCTGCACTGTGCTCCAGGGCGGCCCAGGAGGCAGCGGCGCTGATGTCCCTGGGGGCCCTGCAGAGGATGTGGGCACAGGAGGTGCTGCGAGGCTGAGAAGGAAAGGGAGAAATCGCCCCCAGGGGTGGCTGCACACAGGAAAGGGGCCAGGGCTCCCCACAAGTCATCAGCCGCGGCAGAGGCTTGCTGGACGGGGGCCTCTGCTCTGCATGGAGACGGTTACTGTGGACCTGGCAGTCTGTCGGGCCCCACTGGGGCCTGGGACCAGGCCACCGGGGGAGGCCTGCAGGGCCCGAGCCCCAGGCTGGCTGTGCCCACCATGCTTGGTCTGGGAGGGGTGAGACCGGCCCCAGGCACCGTAGCCCCCCAGCCCTCCGCTCTCTTGGTTGTTCAGCAAGTGTCTCAGTGTCACCGCTCCGGGCAGCACTGGGCTCACCTGGGCACCTGGCTAGACATACGATGTTACCCACACACGCTCGGCTGGACACACGGGGCTGCCCACACACACTTGGCTGGACACATGGATTGCCTGCACATACATGTCTGGGCACACGGGGTTACCCACACACGCTTGACTGGACACACGGGGTTACCTGCACACACATATCTGGGCATACGGGTTGCCCACGCACTCATGTCTGGACTCACAGGCTGCCCGCAGAGCTGTGGGCGAGGAGCAGGGCGATGAGGCAGCACCCTGCTCCCGCAGTGTGGTTCTCGGACAGCACTGCAGGCCAAGGTCAGTTGCGATGTCAGAGCTGAGGTGGAGCATACGGAGACAGCTGCGGGCATGGGGCACATCCCTGGGGCAGAGGGGCAAGGCCAGGTCGAGACGAGCCCGGGAGCCATGGAGGCCCGGGCGGCACCAGGACGGTGAAGGCCTGCAGCCGTGTGAGGACCCAGCTCGCCCTGAGACAAGCCCAGCCAGGCCTCCTGCCCATAGGTGACCACGTCACGGAGCGCAAGACATGAGGGCATGGGGCACGGGCCCAGAGCAAGGCACGCAGGTGCAGGACACCAGCCCCGGCCAGGCAAGGGGACAGAGCTTGTGCTGCTCACCAGCAGAGCTTGCAGGGGCGCAGCTGGGCCCCAGCCATGAGGCAGACCATGGGTTCGATCTGGTGGAGTGGAAGGACCTTTGGATAGGCAGGCGTGCTCAGGAGGGGTTGCAGCGCCTTCGGGCTCTCAGGGCAGGGCTGGAAGCACCACTAGGCAGCTCAGGGGGAGCAGAGGGCTGCAGGACCCTGACGACGTGAGGCCCGGAGAGGGGAGGACACAGCAGCAGAGGAGGGGCGCTGGGCCGTCATGGAGCTGCAGGGAGAGTAGGGCCCCCAGACTCCCTCCTATAGGGGCAGAGCCTGGGCTGCAATGGGAGGGCCCTGGGCCAGGCTCATCGGTCCACCCTGATCTCGTCATTCCTCTCTCCTGTAAGGAAGGAGACCTACCTGGGGGCCTGTGGCACACCCCCAGCCAGCCCTGCCAGGACCAGCCGGGCCTGCCCTCACCCACCTCGCCCACCTCGCCCACCCTCACCTCTGCCTGGCCAGCAGTCCCCCACCACACACTCGGACATGGGCCCTGGCGGGTAGGCAGGGCCAGGGGGCCAGGTGCAGCCCCTGGGGGCTCCTACCTGAGGACAGCGTGTGGGAGGGTTTCGGAGAACAGGAGTCAGGAGGGGGAGGTGGCGCTCTCCCTTCCCTAGAGCTCAGAGCCTGTCTGGTCACTTCCTGTGACCCCGCAGCATCTCAGTAAGCTGCGAGGTTTCTGCATCCTGCCTAATATCTGGCTCTTCAATTCTTTGCAAAAATTCTGGTTTATTCCGTTCACCTTCTCTGTCTCCTCAGGGACTGGGGCCACGACCCGGAGATTCCCTGTGGACACCGAGGCTTGCAAAGGGCATAGTCCCTCGTGTGAAGGCACGGCGCTTGCAAACGGCCTAGCCCACCCTTTCATGCCCGTTAAGCCATCTCTGGTCACTCCCCATGGCAACAAAACTGTAAATAGTGGGACCAGCAGATGGCATACTGGTTTTGTTGCTGGACTCCCACGTGGCCAACTGTGGTTCAAGTCCTAGACCCGGTGGTTTGAAACTCACACCAGGCGCGTGAGCGAGCGTGCCCAAGATCCTGGGAGAATGAAGAAGAAGGGATTATAGGGTGGCCATCCTCCCTGAGGGGTGATTTTTCACTTTTCGTCTCTGTCTCTCCGGCAAGCACACATGCCATATAGCAAAAGCCTCTCTATAAAAGAATAAAATAGCTACATAGCTGAAGACCCGGAACCCACAGGCATGGAGGGCTGGCTACAATCTCATGACACACATGCATGTGTGTTTCTGTTTCAGCCTCAAAACTTTCTTTAGAAAAATGTCCAAGCCTCTGTAACCCAAATCCTGAGAGTTAAATAAAACAAGCGTGCGCTCCGTCGCTCTCCGTGCAGGTGCGGCTGGGCGATGTCGCTGGCACCTCTCGCCCGCCATGACACAAGTGTGTGTAGGAGAGCGGGTATAGCCAGAGGGCACGGCCAGGAGGCGGTGAGAGGCTCGCGCTCCCCTCCACGGGGACCCACCTCTGCAGCTGCCCCTCCCTCCCTGCCCCCGAACATTCCTTGTCACTTCTGGTGACTGCCACCGGTCCCTCACCCCTTCTCAGCGTCCACGGCCACCTTGAAAAGGCTGGGCCGGGCCGTGCGCGAGGGCACAGGGGCGGGTCTGCCAGGACGCCTCCAGTCGCTCATCTGCTGGAAAATCGGCCAGAGTCAAGGGTCGGGAGACGTGATTCTGAGCCGTGTCTCTCGTTCAGCCTCTCAGGTTGCCCGAGAGCGAAGAAGAGCGGCATCAGGGTGGCCCAGAGCAAAGAGGACAAGGAGGACCAGGAGCCCGTCAGGTACGGCAGCAGGCAGGCGGTCCCCGGTGTGCGCGCTGCGGAGAGAGGACAGGGCTCCTGCGGCACCTGCTGCAATGTGAGGAGCTGCGAGGTCAGATGACCGCCCACACCAGTGCCCGTCCGGCGTCTGCTGGGAAGGGGCAGGCGCCACCCAGCACCCGGCGACCCGACCTGGTGCTCTGCGGAGCCGGTCACAGGGAACACCCTCCCCTCCTGGCAGCTGAAACCCCAGGGGGGCAGGCTCCAGAGCCTGACTGTACTGTCTCTCTGTGTGGTCACACTGACTCCACTCTGGTCTTCACGGCCAGGTGGTCAGCTCCATGTGACCAGGCAGTCAGGTCAGCATGGCCAGGCGGTCAGCTCCATGTGGCCAGGCGGTCAGCTCCATGTGGCCAGGCAGTCAGCTCCATGTGGCCAGGCGGTCAGCTCCATGTGGCCAGGCGGTCAGGTCTGCACGGCCAGGTGGTCAGGTCTACCTCCTATCCCCCATGCAGGTGTCCCGTCCCTGGCTGTGATGGCCAGGGCCACATCACCGGGAAGTACGCCTCACACCGCAGCGCATCTGGGTGCCCCTTGGCGGCCAAGAGGCAGAAGGACGGGTACCTCAACGGCTCCCAGTTCTCCTGGAAGTCGGTCAAGACGGAGGGCATGTCGTGCCCCACACCTGGATGTGACGGGTCAGGGCACGTCAGCGGCAGCTTCCTGACACACCGCAGGTGAGCATCACCCCCTGGCACAGCCGCAAGGCCGATGGGAGGGTCCCCTCCTACGTCACCAGCATTTAGAGTGAGGACCGACCAACTATCCCACAGACCCCCAGAGTCAGAGGCTGGAGGGGAAGCGGCCTCCCACTCCTGGTCCCCTGCAGGTCGGCTGTTCCCACAGGGCGTTCTGGTTTTTAAAAATGTAGATCCCCGTAGGAAATAGATTTCTCTCTCTCTCTCTCACACACACACACACACACGCCTCCCACACAAGTCCTTGAAGATCTGATTGTTTATTCTGGCTGAAAACCACAGCAGACCCCCGTGGGGAAAGCGATGCCTTGGCCCCGAGGCCTCACTTTGGGGCCCACTCCCAGGTGTGAGGCCGTGACCCCCTCCCAGCAAGCCCCTGGCTCCTGGTGTGAACTTTAAAAGAAGACACGCAACCAGACATCTGAGGGGGGCGCGTTTGGCGGCCAATGGCCCTGCATGGCATCAGCCTGTGAGGGCGAGGGCTAGCAGGCCCGGTCGGGTGCAGGTCAGAGGACCCGGAGAGGCCGCTGCTGCCCATGGAGCTGGCGCCGCGCCTGGGGACCTTGCGTGTTCCACGCTCTGCTGCCCTTCGCCGCCTTCTGCACACGTGCCCTGACTCATCCCGCCAAGCCACGGCGATGGCGTGAGCAGGCATGAGCAGGCCAAGAGGGACGATGGCGTGGTCGGGAACACGCGACATGGAGCCCTAAAGGTGTTTAGGGAGGGTTTTGTAATTATTAAGGAGATTCCTGTGCGAGTAGAAAATCCAGTTGGTGTGAGCGGGTTTGAAGTCGCGCGTCCCCAACCCAGGCGCTCAGCCTCCTCCCAGTCAGGCCGGCCTCTCGGAAGCCCCGGGGCTCAAATGCCCGGCGTGGAGGACATCGACACCTGTAGACATGGTCCCCCCAACAGAGCCTGCCCCCTCGACCCGCAGCGCCTGGCATGGCTGCACAACGACAGCGCCTACAGCCTGGCGTGCCGGGGCTCCGTCGTCACCCCACGCGCGCCACCTGCTGCTGTGGCCGCCTCTTCAGGATGCATCCCCACCAGCAAAGCGCGATTTTGGAGTGCTGACGGGCACAGCGACTTGCCCTGCAGAAAGTGCCCATCTGCTGAGGCTTTGGCTGCTCCTCACTCCCTGGCAGTTGCAGAACTTGCCGTGCGCCGCGTGGCGGGGTCCAGGGTGCACGGAGCCCCTTCCCGAGGCAGCCTCCTGGCTCCTGCCAGGGCCCCAGGGCTGTGTGCAGCGCGCCTCTGCCGCATCCCGCTTGACGTGGGCTGCAAAGGAGCTGAGCCCAGCGAGCCGCGTGGCTGAGCTTGGGCCAGCTCGGGCTGCCACGCGAAGCCAGTGGCTCAGAAAGCACAGAGAGGGCTGTGGTGGGTGTGGGGGCCGCCGAGGAAGGGGCGAGCATCTGTCAGGCTTTCCAGCACGGTCTGAGATTCCGGGGACGCTGCGGCGAGGAAGGGCAGCTCGGACGTGACCCCCGCCTTTGCTGTGTCTTCGTTTACTGTAAACTTGACATGCCCTTGGGGATCTGAGAGCCCCTCTGGGAGAGACTCACACTGAGTGGTCGGAAAGGCTTACGGGGCCAGCAGGTGGCGTGGCGGTCAGGGCCCTTGACTCCCACATAGCTGAGCACGGTTCAAGACCTGGACCTGGCAGCTTGAGAAGCAGGGTGCATGTGCATGTTCACCCAGCATCCCAGGAGGAGAACAGAGGAGAAGGGATAGCCGTGTGGCCGTCCCCCCTGGGGAAGACCCCTCACTGCCCCTCTCTGTCTCTGGTGAGCACATGCACCCTATGGCCAAAACCTGGAAAAAAAGAAAGGAAAAAGGAAGAAAGAAGGAAGGAAGGAGAAAGAGAGAGAGAGAGCAAGAGAGAGAAAGAAAGAAAGAAGAAGGAAAGAAAGAAAAAAGGCAAGCGAGCAAGCAGAGGTTTATTCTCCTTTCCAGGGGAGCAGAGAGCAGCTGGGAGAGCTGTGTGGGCCCTGAGGGTGGGGGACTTTAAGGAAGGTGGGGGTGCCAAGCTGCCCTGAGACACGGGGGGGCCTTCGCAGCATCACCCTCGCCTGCTCTCCGGGAGGGCGTCGGCCTCCATCTGCGGGAAGATCAGCAACCCCCTTTCTTCCTCCTTCCGCAGCAGACCGTGTCCCCCCACCAGGCCCAGCGACCCCGTCTGACCCTTCAGACCTTCCTCCCCAACCTGCCAAGGGCACTGGAGCTTGGCAGAGACCCTGCCTTCCCTCCAGAAGAGCCCGAGATGGGAGACAACTGACCAAGGGCTGATCCTACAACAGAAAGGGAGAAAACGCCCAGGGCTGTGGGGTCTTGGGTTGTGCCCTTCCCGTTAAATGTCTGGGAGAGGACCAGCAGGTGGCACGGTTAAGGCACTGGACTCCCACATAGTCGGCTGTGGTTCAGGACCTGGGCCTGGCAGCTTGAGACACACCAGGCCCGTGTGCGTGTGCCCAAAATCCCAGGGGAGAATGGAGAAAAGATTGCAGCATGGCCTCCCCCGGGGGTGAGCTCTCACTTTTTGTCGCTGTCTCTCCAGCGGGCGCGCACGCCCTATAGCAAAATCTCTCAAAAAAAAAAAAAAAATGCCAGCGAACATCCATGATGTTCCTCCTCCCTTGCCCAGGCTGCCCGGGCCGCTGGGCTTCCCCAGACCTCTGAGACCAGGCTCAGGGCACCCCAAAACGCCACTGCTGTAGGCCGAGCGAAGGGCGCCCAGAGCACAGCCCAGTCGCTGTAGGGCCAGGGCATAGGCCAGACCGAAGCAGGTCTTCTCCCCGGTGTGGCCACCAGCCGGAGGGCGAGACCTGCTTTCCCACTGTCACCCCCCAGACACATGCACACACAAGCAGGCAAAGCGGGGCGAAGGGCGTGGTCCCAGCCAGGACTCCCCGCGGCTCAGAGCCGGCCCGAGCTGAGTTCCCATCCTCTGCTGTGGTCGATGGTCAGGGACCGTTTCCTATCGGGCTCTCTAAAGGGGAAAGGAGGCAGGGCGTTTGGCTTGATGGGGGCGGGCAGCTCTTTCTAGAGAAGCAGTGTCTAAGACAAAGGTCCTTCACGTCCTGAGACAGGCTGCTGGTGCTCACAGAAACAGGCCAGCCTCGAGCGCCACGGCACGTTTTATTTGCTGTTTTTTTAATTAAAGAATTACTTATTTAATTTTATTTATTATTATTAATTTTTTATTTGGCCAGAGAGAGAGAGGAAAAGCATGAGAAAGCAAGTGCCAGGGCTGAGACTTGAACTGTGGTCATCTCTGTGAAAGCCCAGAGCCTTAACCACCACGCCACCTCTCCCCCAGCACAGCATGTTTTAATGCATATACCCGCAGGTTCATTTGCTTCTGCTGTTTCTCAGGCATCTGAGAGTGAAGACCTTGTCCCCAGGGGCTCGTCTCCCTGGTAACCAGAGGTCCAACCTCAGCCAGTCGAGTCCCCAGCAGGGCTGACACGGGACCGAGGTGTTCATCGGTGCCCAAGGGCCCCAGAGCTGATGAACACCAGCCCGCCTGTTCCTGCGACTCCGGACAGACGTCACGTGTGTTTGTGTGAGAGTCGGAGCGAGAGCTCGGGCCAGGCAGGAAAGGCCTGTTGCCGTGCTGCACAGCAAGGGGAGTTCGGGGAGGGGAGTGAGAGAGGGAGAGTTAGAGCACGACTTAGTAAAGGTTCGATCCACCTTTATCGGCTGCCCTGCAGTTACAGCCTGTGCTCCAGCGCGGAAGGAGGGCAGGACTCGGGGGTGCCTTTCAAGTTGCTGTGATCACACAGGGAAAGGGGGGCTTCCAAGTCATGATGGGACGAGCGGCGCGGGGCGTCCTGTGCTGGCGCGGCGTCGGGGAGTGCAGTCCGCGAGAGCCGAGGGAGGCCGGGTGCCGAGCACGCTGGGTGTCTACAGGCACAGGCAGCGAGCCGGGATGAGCTCCACAGAGATCTTAGGGAACGGTGGTGGCGGTGGCCACGAGGTGACCGAGGGCGAGCGAGGAGGAGAAGTCCCCCCGGAGATCCGAGAGTACGGAGGTCAGAGGTCAGGGCTGGTGGCTGACGGGAGCATCAGAGAAGCCGAGGGCGAGCGAGGAGGAGAAGTCCATCAGAGATCCCAGAGTATGGAGGTCGGGGTTGGTGGCCGACGGGAGCTCAGAGATGCCGAGGGCGAGCGAGGAGGAGAAGTCCCCCTGGTGATCCCAGAGTGCGGAGGTCGGAGGTCGGGGCTGGTGGCCGACGGGAGCATCAGAGACGGCAGAGCGGAGGCCTCTGGGCGAGGAGGACTCGGTGTGCAGAGCGGCAGGGCCTCGGGCTGCCAGGGGGGTCTCAGATGCAGCGAGACGGGATCCGGCCCAAGCGGAGGGCAGAGCCGATGAGCTGGACTCAGGCTCCTCTCTTTATGTCTAATTTTGACAGGCTCGTGGTGACTTGACAAAACATCACAATATTTTTATAACATCTTACATGTAAGTCTATTGGATTTGGTCAAAACAAAGTGGGATTTGTCTCCGTACTGTTGCCCGTCGTGGGGGGAGCACAGGCCACGCTCACGTCCCTCGTGCTATCGGTCAGCATAGGGCCAGTCTGCCGCCAGCGATAAGCACCAGGGTGTCGGCCGAACGCTGAGTTTCTGGGAACACGACTACCGCCGGGCTGAACGGACTACAAATGGAGTCAGGTGTGCTCTCAGCAAGCAGCGCTATGGCCAAACATTTTCTTCACTGCAAACTACTAACTTAGCCATTAAACAATATGTCAAGTGTAACAATTCTTCAGGCAAGTAAAACTACATATTAGGTGTGACACCTGTCCTTCCAGAAACCGGGGTGATGGCCCAAGGCACCGGGGAGCCCAGAGGTAGGCCTCACTTACGTCTCAGGCCATCAGGAAAGCCATGGCATACTTTTCTGTTGTTTTATGCAAAAATGCGTCATGCCTTTTTGGATGAGCCGCTAATTCTGTAACGGCAGTTAGAAATTAGTGCAGAAAACAGAGCGTGTACGCACAGGTGAGGCCCACACCGTGGACAGGACACTGCTCCCAGGCCTAGCCCAGGCAGGCTAGGGTGGAGCTGGGCCACTCGGGGCAGCCTCAGGGCTGGGGCACGTGCTTGGGCGTGACCCTCCTGGCCATGTGAGGCCACCACACGGCAGCACGGCACAGCCTCCCGAGGTGGCGATGACGTGGAAGACCTGACCCTTGCTCCGCTAGACACTCCCGGTGGGAGGCCTACTCCCGTAAAGACGCAGACTCCAGGCAGATCCGGGGGGCGCACCGTGAGAGGCTGCACAGCCAGGAGAAGCTCGCAGCCGGGAGACCCATTTCAGACCAGAGAGCTGGAGCAGCTTCGTGGGTACCGACGCCCTCCGGTGCGTGCCCAGGTAGCACTCAGCCTGCAGACTCTGCCCTGAGTCCCGGTCCTGCCTTTCCCTCCATCACGCCGTCACAGTGTCATCTCCTCTCCTTTGCCAAGTAGACTTCCTCCGACGGCCCTTGAGGGCGAGAGAAGATAGACGGTGGTCCAGGAGAGCTGTGGACAGATGAAAGGGGGTCCCACGGTGGTCAGAGGGGACATTCCAGCCTGGACCCAGAGGTGCAGGCTGGGTCTTCAGTGTGGCGGAGAGGACAGTGCCCACATGGGGTGCCAAGCATCACCACGGCCCGCGAGGGAGGCCGAGTCTGCAGAGCTACAGCGGCAACGCCAGGAGGGGAGACCCGGCGGGGAAGGAGGTCTCGCAGAGGCGGGCCCCAGCAGGCCTGCTGTCCTCGCATGGTGCCTCAAGTGGCAGCTTAAGTGACAAGCGGGTCCCAGTGCTCTGGGGCCTGGGCCAGGCTGGGCAGTGCCTGGGCATCCACTTCTAGTAGCTCCTGCACCACGTCCAAGAGGGACGGCACGCCCTCACCTGTGGGAGGTGCAGAGGACAGCGGCTGCCAACCCCTCCGAAGACCTCTGGCCAGGCCCTCACGGCTCCCTCGCTGCCCCAGTTCCCCCACGCAGCACTGGTAGGAATCCGGGCGGGAACGTTCAGTCCGTGCACTGGGGCACGTGTGTCTGAAGAGGAGAGCCCGAGAAGGAGAGAGGAAGAAAGGCATGGGAGGGTGGGTGGCAGAGCAGGGGAGAAGCTGGAGTCAGAGGTGAGCACTAGGCAGGCCCCCTCTGCCTGCTGGGCACAGACGCCGCCTCAGCCTCAGCACCGGGGTGTCCTTGCCGGGGGGCTCTGGCACCCCGACCCAGCAGTCCGCCTTCCTCCGTGGGTCCTGTCTGTCTGGCTGAGTGCTCACAGCTGTGGGATTGGGGAGCCGAGGGCGGGTCAGGCAGGTGTGCCTCCCAGGTGTGTGGCAGTCTGGGAGGGAGGCAGCGACCCCGGGAACAGATGGGGCACAGGAGGAGCCAGGGGTGGCAGGCGGAAGAGCCGCAGGAGCCCTGCCCAGTCAGCACGGACTCCAACCTCGAGGGGCTCAGTTGCCTCCCGGAGAGCCGGGCCCTGGGATGGAGCCCCAAGCACGGACATGGAGGGCCCCACTAACACGGACGGAGACGCGGGCCAGGCCGGCAGGGCCGGGGCTTCCCCAGCTTTGCACAAAGCGTGCTGGGCCCCCTCTCGGCCCTCCCTCCACCTCCGATAATGTAGGAGGTCTCCCAAATGAGGGCCCAAGGACTAACTCGAAACCACCGTGCTAGAAATGAGCCCCGTGCTCCGTGGGGCCTCGTCCAGCCCAGGTGTGTAGAGGCACGTCCCGGACTCTCGGAGCCCTCCTGCCTGTGCGAGAGCGTGCCTGTTCCCGTTCCTCTCCTCTCGGTCTGCTCCAGAACACGCGCCTTCTTAGGGCTCTTGCCCGACCTGCTATTTCCAAGACAACTGTAACAGCTGGGGTGGTCCACGTGAACACTGGCCAGGTCACTTTCCAGCCGGTCACCACACTGAGCACAGCATCAGCGAGGGCAGCTGGCTGCGTGACACACAGGCCAGAGGTTCAAGTCCTGCTCACCGCCCCTCCTGCGCAGTCCCACAGCAGAGGGGGAATGGGAGGGGCCCCCGTGCACAGGGAAGACGCGTCCCCTAGTGTCACCGTCCGGTGCCCGGGAGCCCACACAAGGAGGCCTACGCCATCGCTTTGGGACACCAAGCAGCCCTGTGCCTGTACCCCGCCCCGCAGCACCGTGGGAGCGGCACAGTCCCTGTCCAGAGATGGCCACCTCTCCCACAGCGACTGCAGCCGGGAGGGCCAGACCTTTGCAGGGACCCTGTGGCCACCACGGGCTCTCACAGGTGGCCGGGAGACAGTCACCAGCTGAGGTGCACAGCTGCCTCCGAGCCGTGCTGGCGAGCACGCGGGACCGGCCACCAGCCGGGTGCCCCTTTGCCCCTGCCCTGCGCTCACGCCACATCCCAGCCTCTGACACTCAGCTCGTGCCTCCTCCCACCCTCCTCTGCCCCTTCAGGCCAAGGCCCGTCTTCAGGGCCCACTCGGGCTCCCGCGAGGTGCGGGCCAGCACACCAGCGCTCTCGTGTCCCCCGAGGTAGCGAGCCGCGCGAGTTTCCGCCTGACCACAGCAGCTTCTCCAGCGGGACCGCACAGCCGTCTGCCACTGAGGTGGACACGGACAGCCACGGGCCGGGCCGGGGCTTCTCCAGGTGTGGCCCACCGGAGACCCAGCCCATCACTGCTGTCCAGGGGCAGGGCAGCTCTCTGCGCCATGCCTCAGCCTCGGTCTCCCCGGAAAGCAGGACCCTTCTCCAGGCCGAGTATCTCCTACTGGAAATGCAGAGACCAGAGCGTGTGGGCCTCGGGTGCTTCGGTCTGGGCTCGTCCGTGTCGCAAGGAGGCTCCTGGGGACGCGCCCCATCTCTGCAGGAACCTCACTTCCATTCCGTGCACGCGTCTCACCTGGCCGGAGGAGCCTCGCCCAGGACGCCAGGAGTGCGGCCTTCCTGCCTCGTCACCGGAGGCTGTGGGGTTTACCACTTGGGACATTTCGAATTTGGGGTGTAGGAGTACGCAACTGTGCTGTCGGTCAGGAGGGCGGCTGTGGTGAAGGGCAGCGTGTCCTGTCCCATGACCGTGCCTGGGGCACCCCAGCCACATGGTTCTACCCCTAACCCTGCACCTGCCGTGGCCCTCAAGGGCAGCGGGAGGTGTCGCTGCGTCGGAGGTAAGGCTGTCGGACTCGTCCAGGGCGCCCCCTCCCCAAGCAGGTCCCCACCATTGCAGAGGGAAGGTTAGGGCTTCAGGGCCCCAGGGTTGGAGGGCAAGCTCTGTGGGTGCTGCAGAGCTCCGGCCTCGAGGGGGCACCATGTGACGCATCCGAGGGGGCGCTCCGAGCGGCCTGCGGCTGTGGGTAGGCCAGGCTTCCAGCTGGGAGGGCCCGCAGGCCGCCACCACCTGGGTTCACGCAGTAGGCGGCGCTGTAGCTCCCACCCCGCCCTGCGCAGGCCGGGCCCCCACGACGGCCCTCTCGACCAGGAAGGGCTGGCAGCGCAGCAGCTCTGAGGTCCCACTGCCGTTGGGCGCCCCAGGCAGTAGTTAGTGCTGGGAACTACATTTCTTTCTGTTTTCTTAAAAAACTTTTTGAGTGTATTATTTTTCCATGAATAAGAGACAGACACAGAGCACCCCAGCAGGGTCTTGCTGCCATGGAGGACCCCAGCCCCGGCCAGCCCCAGACCACACACCTCAGGGCAGGTCACAAGGCGGTCCCCAGACGAGAGCCCAGAGCCCTCGGGGTGGGTCGGGCTTCTTCCCCGTGAGCGTCCCCAGCTGAGTGCTCAAGACTCTCCCTCCAGAGAGCACACCCGGCTGTCCCCGAAGGCGATGGCCACTTGGGGCTGACCCTGCCTTACTCTCCAGGGCCTCCTGTGCCAGACGCCGCACCAGCTGTGCAGGACTGCCGGCCCAGGGAGGGACCTGCCTCTGCGCACCCCCACCCTGCGCTCTGTGGCCGGTGGGGATCGGGGCCCCAGGGCTCTGTCCCTGGCTGCCTGTCCTATCTTGGAGGCATTGCCTCATGTCAGATACCCGCGTCACCCTGAAAATTCTCCCTCCCCTCCAAGGGGCCAGGTCCGCCATGGCTCTGTGGAGGTGGGGAGCCCGAGCGATGGGGGGGGGGGGGCTTCCCAGGTCAGGCTCAGGCAGAGACCCTAGAGGGTGTGGCCGCACATATTGCCAGGACCCCACGGAGGCCCGGCCCTGCAATGCCAGCAAGGTGCAGCAGATGGAGGGGAGACGCCAGACCACGGGCTCCAGGCTGCCGCAGCCCTCCCCGGCAGTCACTGCAGAACCCCCTTGGAGCCACCAGGGCCCAGCCTCCACCTGCCCTGCACCAAGGCCACTGACACAGAGGCTCTCGCTGTGGACACTCCCGCCCTGGACCCTCCTCACGGCTCTGGACACTTCTGACGGCTCTGGACCGCTCCTCCTGCTCTGGACACCCCTCCATGGCTCTGGACTGCTCCTCCCACTCTGGACACCCCTCACAGCTCTGGACCGCTCCTCCTGCTCTGGACACCCCTCCACGGCTCTGGACTGCTCCTCCCACTCTGGACACCCCTCACGGCTCTGGACCGCTCCTCCCGCTCTGAACACCCCTCCACGGCTCTGGATCGCTCCTCCCACTCTGGACACCCCTCACGGCTCTGGACCGCTCCTCCTGCTCTGGACACCCCTCCACGGCTCTGGATCGCTCTTCTCCTGCTCTGGACACTCCTCACGGCTCTGGACCGCTCCTCCTGCTCTGGACACCCCTCCACGGCTCTGGACCGCTCCTCCTGCTCTGGACACCCCTCCACGGCTCTGGACCACTCCTCACACCCCTCACGGCTCTGGACACCCTCCACAGGCTCTGGACCGCTCCTCCTGCTCTGGACACCCCTCCACGGCTCTGGATCGCTCTGGACCCCCTCCACTCCTCCTGCTCTGGACACCCCTCCACGGCTCTGGACCACTCCTCCCGCTCTGGACACCCCTCCACGGCTCTGGACCACTCCTCATGGCTCTGGACACCCCTCCACAGCTCTGGACCGCTCCTCCCGCTCTGGACACCCCTCCACAGCTCTGGACCACTCCTCCTGCTCTGGACACCCCTCCACGGCTCTGGAGCTCTCTCCCGGGCAAGGAGTATTTTGGGGATGAACATCCAAAGTCTGATTCTGGTTTGAGAGGAGACCAGATAGCACCCCTTTGCCTGAGTTAGGGAAGGGTCTGAGAAAATTGGGGGTGGACGTTCCCCAGGCTCGAAGGACACTGCCTCCCGCAGCTGGGGCGTCCAGCAGGGCCCACAGCCTTGCCTCTGGTACCTGCGGAGGCCGAGCCCTCATGGCCTCTGGCTACCTGCAGGTCAGAGCAGGGAGGAGGTGCAGAAAGGCCTCACAGGACTCGGAACCCAGACGGCCCTCGTCTGGGGTGTTCCCGCTGGGGCGCCAGCCTCCTGGGCTGGCGGTGAACAGCCCCCACCCCACCACACACACCGCGTTCAGCTCCTCACGGCCCTCCCCACACTCCCCACGTGTCCTCAGAGGCAGGCCCTGGGGGAGTCTGACTCATGTTGCTATTTTCAGCTGCGATCCCGGCCTGGTGGGTGCGGGGCCTCCCGTGTCCCTGCGAAGCCTCCACAGCTTGTCTGGAACCTTCCTCTGGCTGTCCTGGAGCTGGCGCCAGGGGCCGACATCTGGGGCCCAGGGCTGGCGCCCGGCTGGCCGGTTAACTGTTCGCTGCCTGGAGGGTGCGGCGGTGAGAGGCTGCGGCCTTCTGCAGAGCCAGGCTTGGAAAGCGGCTGTCTCAGGTTGGGGCCAGCCGCGGTGGCCACGCAGGGCCTGTTCCTAGAGCCCCCGCACAGAGCCGGCCACGCTACTGCACCGGCTCCGGGCCGCCGCTGAAGTGCGGGCTGGCGAGTCGCCACCAGAGGGCAGTGCGTCCGCGCCGAGGGAGCAGGCCGGCCCAGGACTCCCCTCCAGACCTGCCCCATGCTCTCGCAGGATTGGAATGACGGTGCCCGCCCGCATGTGAGAGCGCGCCCTGCTCTGGTCCCACTTTGTTTCCTAATTTAGCCTCCCGACTCCAGCCTGAGCTGGAGTCTGGGACTCCTGCAGTGCGCGAGGCCATGACTCCTCCCTCCCAGCTGCAGTTGCAGCCGGCTGCCCTAGCCCGGGACAGGACGGGGGGCTGGAGCTCGCTGGTCTTGGTCTGGGTGTGGTCTCTTAGTCCGAGCACCAGGGAGCCCGCAGACCAAGCTGACGTGCATGCCCCCTCTGCTGTCCGTCACACACTTTGGTCCCTCACACTGACCAGATTGCACACTTCCTGTGCACGCAGAATAGGGCAGAGATGCACGTGTGGCCACTGACTTTACGATCACACCATGAGGAGACGAGGACCTGGGGGCCCTGGGGCGCCCCTGGGTCAGGGTGGGGCTGGCTCCACTCCCTCGCTTCGTCTGTGGCGACCTCGGCAGCCACTGGCAGAGAGCGAGAGTGAGATGAGGTCCCAGTGGCAGGGCCCCCTCTTGTTCTACAGGCCAGGCACGGAGGCGGGGCACACTCTGGGTGTCCCAGTGGGAGGCCCGTGCCCGCCCCGAACCGCACTCTGCTCCCACGGCACCTCGCAGCGTCCTGGCACCAGGCCCTGAAACCACACAGGAAGGGCATGCTCGCCACCGGAGGGCAGTGCGTCCGCGCAGAGGGAGCAGGCCTGCACACCTTGCCGCTGCCCGCCCAGCATCTCAGCAGCTGTGGGTAGAGCTGGCTCCTGCCCAGAGTCTGCTAGACGCACGGTCCTGTGCCCTTCACCGTCCCCTCCAGTGGGCGGTGTCAGGTCGGCTTTGCAGCGAGGATGTAGGAAAGGAGGTGGAAGACGGTCCTCCACGTGGTGCTTAGAGAGTGCTTCCCAGGGACCAGCAGGAGGCTTAATGGTTATGTCACTGGACTCCCACATAGCTGACCAGTTCAAGTCCTGGACCCGGCAACTTAAAACTCATGCCCAGCGCGTGTGTGTGCTCGTGAGAAATCACCTGGGGAGTGATCTCTCACTTTCCGTCTCTCTGTCGCTTTCCGTCTGCCTCTCCAGTGAGTGCACATGCTCTATAGCAAAAATCTCTCATGAAAAAACAGAAAGTGCTTCTACCTCTCCGAGGGGTCTCTCCGGGGCCTGGAGCCTGTGCACACGGCCCTGCTGTGCCCCACATCTGCCTGTGCAGACGACCCCACGCCAAAAGCTGCCCGGTTCCATGGAGCGCCGTCCCACAGGCTGAGCAGAGCTGCCGAGCGTGGTACGGGCCCCGCAGCCCCGTGGTCACCCGTGTGCACCGGCTCGGCCTGTGAGGCCAGGGCGTTCCTCGCTCTCTGTGTACTATCTCATCTGACGTGGTGAGCAGGCTCTCCTGAGGGGCCCAGGAAGCCTCAGCCCAGCACCCCCATATTTGCCCGGGGACCCAGTGGCGGTGGTGGGGCGATTGCTGTGTTGTTACAGAGGCTGGCTGGGTCCACCCTCCCGAAGGGGGCCTGTCGCTGGGCTTGTTTGCACCACAGTAACGAGGACCTGAGGGCGAGAGCATGCCGAGGGGCCGCAGACCACGGTGCAGGCTCTCGGGGCCCCACGCCCACGTCACACCCTCATTCCTTCCTGCCACCCGCCTGCCATGTCCGGGCTGAGCTCCTGGGGAGGGAGAGGGCGCTGACTGGGCTGCCCCAAGCTTTTGATCTGGGAAAGGGCAGGGGAGGCTGAGGACGCGGTCCACGGGCGGAAACAAGCCACCAGGGCCTGGAGTGGGAGGGCCCCAGACCGGGCCAATGCGACGGCCGTTTCCTGGCCCAGAGGTGCTGCCTGTCTCCCTGCATGGTGGCAGGGCCAGGGCTCCCCGAGTGCCTATAGTTAGGGACCTCAACCTCGTGGCTGGACGCACGCACCCAGGCAACTCTGTCTGTGCAGACGCAAAGCCCGAGTCTCAGCCATGCAGACACGTTTCCCGAGACCACGGCATACGTCCACGGCCTCACTGCCCACCTGCAGGGTCGCTAGGGCACTGTGTACGGATGTGACAGATGCCCACGCTGTCACCGAGAGCTGCCGGACCAGAGGCAGACCAGCCAGACCCCGCCTTGGAGTCTGGGCGGGTCCGTCCAGCACTGTGGGTGAGGCTCAGATCACACGGAAACTGCGCGTGCATGCACACGGGTCACTATGACACACACGGACAGTCCCTTGTCTCACCTGTGTGTGAAGTAGAGAGAGACCTGACCAGGAGTGGGGACTCCTGTCCGGATCTTGGCCTCAGACAGCCTGGAGCCCCGTGGGAGGGAGGAGGCCCTGCGCCCGCCGTGTGGCAGGCGCTCGGGTCTCAGGGCGCACGTGTCCAGCAGTGCACAGCAGGGAGAGCCGGGGTCCGCCCGCTGGCACCTCAGCCGAAGGCCCTGGGAGCTCAGGTGTGCCCCGGAGGGAACAGGCCAAGCACAGAGAGGCTGTGAAGGCCGAGGAGGGCTGGCAGCCCGGCTCAGCACAGCGGCTGGAGCTGAGAGTCTGGTTTGCGTGTCTTGTCAGGGGTTCACTCCCAGGGGCTTGAGAGGGCGCGACGGGGCAGGCCTTGCCTTGAGAGAGTGGGACTGAGGCTGGCCGGGACCTGCTGCCCCCACCTTGGCGTGTACGTGAACTCCAGCTGAGAGCCGGGCTCCGGTCGGCTCAGTGCTGCTCGTGCAGAGGTGCTCTCAGAGCGGCGTGGCCGCTGCACCCAGTCCAGGGCAGCCTGGCAGGGCTGAGGTTGGAGCGTGCCTCCCACCCGCTCTGTCCCAGCTCCGACCTCACCCCGGAGCAACTCTCCCCCACGGTGGCCAGTCCTCACACCCCATCCCAGCCAGGCCACACACGTGTGAGTCCACAAACACACGCACACCTCTGCCTACGTGTACAGAACTCCGCCCTGGCCAGGTCACATGTGTGAGTGCAGAAACACATGCGTGCACGCCTCGCCTGTGCCCAGGCCCTCAGTGCCTTGCAGGTCCACGTGCCCCTCCCCATGGCCGTGTCTGGCCTGGAGTGGAACATGGCCACCCGCGTGTAAGCCCCCACAGGGCACGGCGTGGGCACCTGCCGCACCGGGACTAACGGCCGTCCTGTGTCTGTCCACAGCTTGTCGGGCTGCCCGCGAGCCACGTCGGCCATGAAGAAAGCGAAGCTGTCAGGAGAGCAGATGCTGACCATCAAGCAGCGGGCCAGCCACGGTAACTGCCCCCGCCCCGTCCCCGTCCCCGTCCCCGCCACGCCCGCCAGTCTGCGTGCTGGTCCTGATGGCGGCCAGCCAAGCGCACCGTCCCGAGGGCCTGCCTGGCACTGCCGACCTCAGTGCGGGCACAGGGCTCTCTGGGGCAGGTCAGAGACCTCGGGACGGGTGTGCGAGAGACAGGAGAGGACCAGCCCCAGCCCTTAGCCACAGCCCACGCCCAGCTCGTGGCTCCCAGGGCCACACTTGCACATGCCCCATCATGGAAACCTGTCTATAATCTTGAATTGCTGATGGTGACGGTGTGGAGAGAGGCCTCCCAGGTGGACAGGCAGCGGGGCCTCCCAGGCCGCCAACTGGGGCTTCTTCTCTGGTCTGTTTAGGGCCATGTTTTCACACTTCAGTTTTTTGTTACTGGTTGTGCAGTACGGGCTGGCACTGCGGGCCACCGCGTTCCCAGCAGGCCAGGCCGACTGCGCCTTCTGGAGAATGCGTGTGTTAGAGAAGCTTGGTTAGACAGGGAGGGGAAGTGGAGATGGAGGGGTGGGGGAGGGGGCGCGAGGATGGGGGGAGGAAGGGGTTGGGGGATGGCGAAGGGAGGATGGGGCAGGAGGGGGTGGGGGTGGGGCAGGAGGGGTGGGAAATGGGGTGCGAGGGTCAGGGGAGAACGGGGGTGGGGGATGGGGAAGGGAGGATAGGGTGGGAGGGGGCTAGGGGATGGGGCGGGAGGGTGGGGGAAGAACGGGGGTGGGGGTGGAGGAGGGAGGATGGGGCGGGAAGGGGCTGGGGTATGGGGTGGGAGGATGAGAGGAGAATGGGGGTGTGGATGGGGCGGGAGGGGATGGGGATAGGGTGGGAGCCGGGCTGTGGTTCGAGGCCAGTGAAAGGACAGCACTCAGTAGCAGCCCCACTTGGAAACGCAGGAGACGAGGCGACAAGCCGGTGGGTGCAGTGCTGCGATCCGAGGTGCCCAGAACCGAAGTGCAGAGGTGACCGAGGGCAGAGGCCGGGCTAAGGCTGCGGCGGGTCAGCTCCAGCCATTGCTGGGGGACATAGAACATGGGGTTCTATCAGACTCGCCCTACAACCAGAGAAGCAGATGCTCTGGGCCCCTCTCTGGGAAGACACAGGCCTAACTTTGTATTCTTAAAACCAACCCCCAAGTCTTCGAGCCCTGCCAAGCCGAAAATCACCTGTGCCCTGGGGAGCACCCAGGGCCCCCGATCTGCTGCCTGCTAGGGTGGCCACCGCCTCAGGTCAGCCGAGGACGGCTCCTGGTGACCTGCAGGAGCCAAAACATCCCGCCAGCGTGCCCACCTGCAGACTTCCCGCCACGACACCAGCCCAGCGCCCCTGGAAATGAGACTGTCTTCCAAGGCTTGGATTCCGGCAGGGCCATGTCCTGCCTCAGCTCCCAGCGCTGGGGGACTTCCGTCTCAAGGAGTTCTCAGGTCCACCTGGCACTCCTCCGCACCAGCCCAGGGGCCAGAGAGAGAGACCCAGCTCTCAAGGGCTGAGTAGCCCACACCCACCTGCCTCTCAGTCACGAGGGCCGGGCCTGTGCAGGGGCAGAACGTCCACGGCCCTGTCCACGCGCCGGGCTCTCTCCCAAACTTGCAGCGGCACCGACATACTGGCTTGGAGCAGGTCCTGGGGCAGGCCGGTCATGTCCACCTCGCTCACTGACCGCAGAAGTAACAGACGGACAGGGCCCAACCCAGAACAGAGCAGATGGCAGGGCATGGAGGGACAGCACTCAGGCCCCGAATGAGGGACCTGTCAGGACCAGCCTCCCAGGCAGGCCGGTCGGGCCCTGAGCCAACTGGCACTTGGACACCTGATCACCATCTCCCAGTTGGTGGCTGAGTCAGGTGCGAAGACACAGGGATCGGTCGTGCAGAGCCCCCGCTACGCTGCCAGGCCCAGCGGTGGCAGCAGAGCAGCAGAGGGGTGCGGGGACTGGCGAGCCGAGGCACTCGCTGGCACTCTGCCCAACATGCCCAAGGCTCAGACGGCCGGCACAGGGCCCATGGTGATCAGGGAGCCAACGGCAGGCTCCCCGGTAGCCCCCGACCTAGTGTGCATCGTCTGAGTTCCAGGACAGGAGCACTTAGCGTCTGCCGCAGGTGCACGCACGTCCGCGGGGGAGCCAGAGGCCCAGGTCCCGGGGCACACGCGCGGCAGGCGGAGGTTGGCGGGTGCTCCTAAGGCCGAGGTGACAATGCCCAGGGCAGTCGTTGCCACTGGCAGGAGATGAGAGATGGCTCTTAGCAAGCCCCAGGGCACAGCCAGTGTGGCCAGGTCTCACCTGTCTGTGCAGTGGATTCGATGACTGGGGAGGGGATGGCACGGCCGCTCCTCACGGGACAGGGCCCCGGTCCCCGAGTCTCTGCCGCACAGCCCCGCGGACCCTGAGAGCCATTCCGGATGAGGAAGGGCATGCTCGGTCCTCGCCTCTTCGCGCTGGTCATCGGGTGCAAAGCCTCCCCTCACGGCATCACGACTGTCAGCTTTCCTCGTGCTCGATCCTGGGGGCCAGAGAAGCCACTGGGGGCCTGGCGGGGGCGCCCGGCTGCGTTCCTGCCCCTCTTCTCACCAGCGCCCACTGCAGGGGAGAGGCTGCGCTCCCCGAGCTGACCAGCCCTCAGGCTCCAGCACTTACTCCCCCCACACAGACCGTGAGGTCCCCTCCTCCAGACAGCCACACGTGTGACTAGCGCTGGGCTCCACCGCCGCCCATCCAGCCCGCTGTCGCACACGCCCACGTGTGCCCCGGCAACCCTGGCCGAGGCTGTCGTGTGGCTTTGGGGAGAAGGAGCCGCGATGGGGCTGCGGTCTGTCCTCTCCGTCTCTTACTGGCTCTGAGGGCGCTGGCAGCACCCGGCAGGCGGGCCCTAGGGCCGGCTTCGTCAGGTACCCCAGCACCGAGGGGCACGACTCCCTTCTTTAATCTCTCTAACGGCGGGAGACAGGAGCTTGGAGACGGCGGCGCTTGGGTAAGGCCGAGACTTGGCGAGGTGAAGGTGCTGTCTCGGGCCCACGGCCCGCCTTGAGGAGCTCCGGAGCCAGTGTCCACTGAGCCTGCCTGGGCCCACTGGCCCGCTGCCTGCGGTTGCCGTGAGGTTTAGTTCAGGCTGGAGCTCCCTTTTGAGAGCCGGCCGGCCGGCAGGCCCCTCTGGAGAGCTGAGTTACACGAGCCCGGCTGCAGCCTCGCTATCTCCTGAGGGCCGCTCAAGCGCCCCAGGACAGGCACTGACCAGCAAGCCAGGCACTTCCCGGGCTGGCACTGCCTGCCTGCCCCAGTGGGGCACAGGGCTCTTCCCGCCGGCCAGTCCCTCCGACCCCCACATGGCTGCATGCTCGTTCGCAGACACGAGAGCCTTCGCCTGCCTTCCGGAAGTACCACGTCCTCTTCTCGTTACTATCTTTTATTCTTTTTAAGCCAGAGGACACACAGGCTTGAATGACAGAGACACCGAGCCAGCACCCCAAGGAGGTGTGGTCACGCTGTGACCCCCTCTCTCCCGCTCCTCCACCTCATGCGGACTTGGGGTGTGCACACACACGTGTCCAGCATGGTTTCAAGCCCTAGGGCCAGGACTGAACTGCAGGTGCCTCTGTGGCTGTGGCCGCCCTAACCACTGTGCAACAAGGCTGGCTTTCTTCTCCTGACCCGTGTCCAGCCCTGAGACAAAGCTGTCGGGCGTCTGTCTGGGCAGACCCACGCTTCTTCTTGCTGCAGCAGCACCCACACACCCTCCGGGGACAGCTGGGGTCCATGCCCCTGCTTTCGCACACTGCTCTCTGGACACATGCTTCCGGTGGGGACGCGTGGAGCAGGCAGCTGCCCAGAACATGGTCACTCTTCCTGCAAACAAAGACCCACAGCCCACAATCCCCGCTTGCCCCGTGAGGGCTGCCCCCACCCAGGCCCCATGCCCGCCCAGTGTGTCTCCACCCATCGCCTGTAACCTGTAACCACAGAGGAGAATGGTGCCCCGGCGTGTGCCGACGTGCTGAGTGGAGGTGAGGCTTGTCCTCAAGGACCACGGGGACAGGTGACCCTCCCCATGCCAGTGAGCATGGCTTCAGAAGAGCAGCGGAGTGTGACCCGGGCAGAGGACAGCACTGCGGTGTGACCCGGGCAGAGGACAGCGCTGCGGTGTGACCCGGGGCAGAGGACAGCACTGCGGTGTGACCCGGGCAGAGGACAGCGCTGCGGTGTGACCCGGGCAGAGGACAGCGCTGCGGTGTGACCCGGGAAGAGGACAGCGCTGCGGGCCAGGAGCAGGAGAGCAGGGGGCACTGCCTGCTTCCAGAAAGACGGGGCCAAGCCCTTGCACACACTTGGCTTCAGTTGAAGGGTAGGGTGCATACAGAGAGGGCTGTGACATGGCACAGACCTGGAGAAATGCAGCCAGGGAGCCAGTCAGGACTGTCCATGGAGCCCGCAGACCCGCGAGAGCAGGGCTCCGGCGGGCGTCTGCACTTCCGGCCACAGAGCAGCCCCAAGGCACCCGGGTGCTGGTGGCTGGACAGGCGTGGCAGAGACATGTGAAACAACAGGTGGGGTCATGATCCCACCGTCAGGTCAGGGCTTCCCACACCAAGCATTTCCAAATTTATTTCTCCTGTGAGAGACGGAGACACAGACAGAAGCAGAGAGAGGGTAAGCGTGCACCCCACACGGGGTCGCGACACTGCAGCCCAGCCTCCGTCGGCCCTGGCCACGTGCACACGTGGGTGCATGGCACACTCAGGGGGCCTCAGGAGCCTCTGCACTGGGCACTCTCACTGCCAGGCGGAGCTGAACTTGGGAAAGGCGAGGGCCCGGCCGCCATGCCAAGGGCTGCACAGGGCACGTGGCCTCTAACCCTCACGCTGGTCTAAATCCCACTCGGAAATGTCAGTGTGGACAGCCGACCACTTGGAAGAAAGGGGAACAGAAACCCCGAGAATGGCAGGCTTGCTCACAGGCAGCTCCTCACCAGAGGCCTGAACTCACCCCGGGGCACGCGGATTCGCCTTCTCACCCTCTCCAGCACCGCGGGGACCAGCATGCGGGCTTAGCTGGCAGAGCTGGGAAATGGCCGCATGGCCCGCCACACCACACTCGGAGGCCACGCCTGGGCACTCCAGCTGGATGGAGAGAGGCCAGAAAGCTGTGGGTGCCCGGGACCTGCCATGGGGGTGCCCGGGACCTGTCGTGGGGTGCCCGGGACCTGCCGTGGGGTGCCGGGACCTGCCGTGGGGTGCCGGGACCTGCCGTGGGGTGCCCGGGACCTGCCGTGGGGTGCTGGGACCTGCCATGGGGTACCCGGGACCTGCCGTGGGGGTGCCTAGGACCTGCCGTGGGGGTTTCTGGAGCTGCTATCGGGTGTCCGGGACCTGGCATGGGGGTGCCCAGAGCTTCTGTGGTACCTAGGCCCAGGACCTCTGGGAGGGGGAAGCCAGTAAGGGGTGCAGGCCAGGAGCCAGTGAGCTCTCTGCAGCTCTGCAAGGAGGTTGCAGTGGAGGGCACGCGGTCCCTCGGGAGACGGCTTCCCTGTTCAGAAGCGGGTTTCCACGTCACTGGAACAGTGGCCAGCCTTGGCTCGGCCAGTCCCACCCTTTCTCCCCATGCAGCTCTCCGGTGTCTCAGCCTGGTCCTGGGGACTGCACCCCTCTGTCCATGCAGCCTGGTTACGGTGTCCTCCGGAGGCCCGAGCAGGGCTGGAGGTGTCCTCCCCAGAGTGGAGCAGGCCCCCCACGCTAGGGCTGGGTGGACGGGGAGGTGGGTGATCGAAGGCTGTGGGGAGGAGCCAGGAGGTCAGCCTGGGCCATGCTCTACCGGGCCCAGGGCAGAGCCAAGGTTGGGCTGGCCCCCCCAGGGCGGCCGTGGGGTAGCGCTCCCAGCCTCTGCCCTGCCTCCCTCCTTCCCAAGGCCTTGGTTCTGTGAGGGGCATAGGGGGCTTTGGCAGACAGAACGTGCCTGATTTCCTAAACCCCAACCTGTATTTCTGAGCTAGTCCAACACCAAACGCCAATCGCCTGGAAGAGGTGTGTTGGGGTGAAGGTTCACGTGCCAGCACCCCAAATCCCCCGGGTCAGAGTTCACATGCTGGCACCCCACCTCCCCAGGTCAGGCTCGCGTGCCGGCGCCCACCTCCCCGGGTCAGGCTCGCCCGCGATGCCCGGCCCGGGGCCGAGGCTGACGTGCTGCGCTGCTCGTTCCAGGGATCGAGAATGATGAGGAGATCAAGCAGCTGGACGAGGAGATCAAGGAGCTCAGCGAGTCCAACTCCCAGATGGAGGCCGACATGATCAAGCTGAGGACTCAGGTAACAGTTTCCGACGTCGTAACGGTGCTCGGCCGAGAGGCACAGCTGCAGGAGGCCGTGGGGTACTGCGCTCTCTGTGCCCGCTCCCCGCCCCACCTCACCTGCCTGCAGACACTGTCCTAGGAGTCCGGGACGCGGCACGCAGGCACACCTCCTGCTTTTGTGTCTGGGGACAGTCGTGGCCCCACCTGATCATCTCAGTCACTGTGCAGAGTCCCCAATGTCCCCAGCAGGGCTGCCTGACCCTGGGCCCCAGGGTTCCCCCGTGCAGAGCCCAGGGCCAGCACCCGTGCCAGGCCTGGGCGAGATCGGGCCTCTCCCAAGTGCGGCTTCCAGAGCCCAGGCACAGCCGTGGCCCACGCCCTCCATGGCACCTCCGCCCACCGTCAGGGGCTGCCCATCCCACCGTTCAGAAAGGTGCATCCCCGCCGAACCAGGCCTCCCGCTGCAGCCGCTGCTCAGAGGGACTGGGAGACCGTCAGGCCGACGGGCGAGGGACCGGGGTCCCGGGACTGGCGCCCTCCAGTCTCTGTGCTGTGGTGGGGGTTGGGTGTTTCCCCCTATTTCCCTGAATGGCACACTTCCGAGAGGTCCGCCGTGTGTGCCTAGGGTTTCCTATCTGTCCATGTACCCCCTGCTGGGATGGTGAATTCCAGCAGCACATAGGTGTCAGCCCGGGAAGGGACCCCTTCTCGCTTAGGGGAACCCCATGTTGGTGGTGCACACCTGCTCCAAGCGGCTCCCCAGCAGCCGGGGTGCTGGACGCTGCTGGGCCACTGGGGTAGAGGCCGTGCTCACCAGAAACGCACAGCCCGGCCCTCCCCAGAGAGGTCTCGGCCACCGGGATATCCACATGAGCATCCCTGCACCCAAGGCGTCTGTCTGGCGCTGCTCCAGGGGCACTGCAGGCCGAGGTGGCGCCTGCCCCAACAGCATCTTGTATGCACCTACGCGTGGCAGTGGAAAGGAGCGTTTCCGTGGGTGTGTCCTGCCTCGCTGCGGAGGGCAGCGACTTCCCACAGGTGCCCCTGGCGAGTCTCTGCCCAGGAGCATCCAGGGGAGCGCAGACTCAGGAATGGAAAGCAGCATCGTGTGCTTGGGTGGGGGCTCCAGGCGCCAGGAGGGAGTGAGCTGTGTGCACATGCGTGCTGACCGCAGGGCTGGGTGGACGGGGACCGCAGGGGCAGCCACCACCTGGGCAGACTCAGCGCAGTCGGGGAGGTGGGGTGTGCAGCACTTCCCAGAACGCAAAGGAGAAGCAGCTCCTCCCAGCCAAACCACTGAGAAACAACTGTGTCTGACTCTGTGCCCAGGCCACTGTGCGGTCCCCACGTGCTTCATCCCCTCCATCAGGCGGGTAGGTCACCCTGTGGCTGGTCTCAGCCTGTGGTCTGTCTGCACCACACTTGGGGCCGAGGCCATGGCCGTGCTCCCAAGACCTGAAACTCCCGGTGGCCTGGCCGCCCCCACCCTGAGCACCTGCTGCCGGTCTTCCACGCTCACTCAGCACCAGGCCGCCCTCCCTTCGCCAGGACACCACGCACTGCCACCTCTGGGGACCCTGCATGGATGCTTCGTCCAGAACGTGCCTGAAGCCCGTCCCGCCGTGCTGGCGCTCCTGGACCAGCGATTGCAACCATTCCTGCGCAGGACCAGGCAGTAGATCAGGCCCTGGGAGCGCTCAGCCTCTGTGCCATCAGCGCTGTGACAACGCGGTCACTCAGGCACTGACGTTTGACTTTACAAGGCTTTTAGTGCCACTGCACATGCTTTTTTTTTTTTTTTCCGCCAACTTCTAAACGAAGCAGAAGGCCAGCCCCATAGCTCTGTGGGTCAGCACAGTCAAATCCCAGCCAGAGAGCTTAGCCAGCAGTTAGTGCAGTGGTTAAGATGCTGGACTCCCACATGACTGACTGCGGTTCGAATCCTGGACCTGGCAGCTTGCTTTCTCACTTTCTTTCTCTTTCTCTGGTGAGCACATGTGCCCTGTAGCAAATTATAAAATAATAATAATGATAAATAAAGGTAAGTAAACAGTTATTTGAAAAAAGAAAATGCTCTAGGCACATGTGCGTGCACCCCCGGATCCCAGGGTGGGCAACATGGACCGGGCTGTGGCATGACCACACCTCTCCGAGGGTATGCCTCCTTCTCCCTCCTCCTCTCCTCTTTCTCTCTCTCCCTCTCTGTCTGTCTCTGTCTCTGTCTCTGGCCAGTACATGCACCCTCTGGCAATTTGGGGGAAAGATGCACAGATTCTCAGTCCATGGGTCCTTCAAATTCAGGCCGTGGCTGGGTTCAGCACCCGAGTCTTGGCCCAGCCGAGGGGGCTCGTACTGAGACCCCTTGAGGTCAGGTCGAGGCAGAAGTGTGGACGTCCGTGGAAGCACGCTCCTGCACTGCCGCGCGGCCCCCCGCACTTTCTGGGGTCAGGCACGTGACCTTCGCTGCTCCTTAAAGAACCTGAGCAGCTCTCCACGGGGAGCTGGTGGACTTCACAGTTTGGACTCACGTGCGTGCTGGGACACGCAGCCGGTGACGGGAGAAGGACAGCGGAGAGCAGCGAGCAGGCAACCAGGCACACGGCTGTTGACCGAAGGCCACGGCCACCCCTTCTGTCCAGCCCTGATCCCCGTTTGTGGGCGTGCCCTTCTCATCTCGGCCTGTGGCCAAAGCCCCGTGCCTCCCCATCATGGGAACGTCTGGCTGTGCGTGACTGTCCTGGGACAGGTCGGCGGGGCCTCCCTCTGTCCTGCCATGCACCCAGCCAGCTCGGTCAGCCCCAGCCCAGGCGGGGCCAGGTGGGGGGTGACCGGGCCCTCCCGCACAGCCTTTCCTGCAGTGCCTGCCCCAGGCCACCACGTGGTGCGCCCTCTTTGGGAAGTCCCAGGGTGCTCGGCTTTCGCTTGCCCTGGCAGACTGAGGGGGCCCAGGGAGAGCAAGGCAGCTCCCCGCCCTCTGTGGAGACGCACGTCAGGAAGTCGTCCTGGGACTTCCGGGAAAGGAGCCCAGGGCTCCCTAGGGCCGAGGCAGGGCAGCCAACGGCACTGAGAAACCGTGCTCGGCCCCCGGAGAGCAGCCTGGAGAGCGGGTTCGAGGCTGCGAGGGGACTCGGCCCTCCAGGCTCTCAGGAATGGTGTGCGAGGGTGGCCGTGAGCGTGGCCAGGTCTGTCTGCAGCTCACCCACGGCCCCAGCCCCATGATCGCCAGGGGCCACGGTGCCGCCTCCTTCTGCAGGGCACGGCTTTCAGGAGACAGGCAGGCCCTGTGCTGGGGTTCTGGCGACTCGTGGTGTCTGCGTGACATACACCACACGGCGGCACACCCTGGCCTTGGTCTAGCTGCTGGAGATGCGTCCTCCCTTGGGAACAGCAGAGAGCGTATCGGCATGGCAGGGTCACCCTCCGGCAAGGTACAGCCTCCCTCTGCCTGGACCTGGGGCTGCTCCTTGGCCTTTTTGGGGCTTGCCTTCCCAGAGAAGAAAGTGGATCTCCAACGTGCCCCTATAGTAACGCCGGGCTCAATCAGACAGGGTGAGGGGCCACGCGGGCCAGGCGGGCCAGCCAGGAAGCTTTCTCTGTTCTCGGGGGCACCGTCAGCTGGGCGGACGGTCCAGGAACAGCGGGGGGCAAGGCGGACAGGACCACAGGAGCACAGGCTGCCACTAAAGGCAGGGGCTGGCAGGGGCTGGCAGGGCCAAGGGGTTCTAGGTGCTTAGTGGAGGGCTGCTCCTGCAGAGGAGGGACTGTACCCCACAGCGCTCCAAACCAAGAACATCCACGTTTGCCTGTATGCCCTTCCTCCAGCCCAGCACAGGGGCTGCGGGGGGGCACATGCCCCAGAGACACCGCTCCTGGGACCACTGAGGCCCAGGACAGTCACGCCCACACCACAGCGGCACACAAGCATGCAAGTCAGTGGGGCGGAGCCTTCACTGTGGGGGTCATGGCAGGGGCTCGGCAGAGGCAGCCCGGGCAGCTCACTGAAACACAGCACGTGACCCTGGTGCAAGGTCCCTAGGAGAGTGGAGGGCATGGGTCCCTTCCAAGGACAGACCCAACCAACAGGAACCACGGTCCTGGAGGGCGTCGGGCGGGGGCACCACCGTCGAGGACTCAGAGAGGGGGAGAAGGCGCGAGCTAAGCTAAATGCAAGAAAAGAACATCAGAAAACGGACCTGCCAGATCCCAGGACAGGACAGACAAACTCAGAAGGGGGGACTTGAGAGCCCCAAGTGAGGAAGGTGGGCAGGGCCGGCCGGGCAGGAGCCACCTCCGGCAGAAAGCCCTGACCAGATGCCCGCTGTGCTGTGAGCGTGGCTGGGGCCCTGCGGACAGCACTGCCTCTCGTCCTGAGAGGCCGATCGGGTGTGTGAGTGGGTGTGTGAGTGCATGTGCACAAGTGCTGACATGTGAGTGTGTGCATGTGCACAAGGTCTGATATGTGAGTGCATGAGTGCTGTGTGCGTGTGCATGGGTGCTGATGTATGAGAGTGTGTGCATGTGTGTGCACGAGGGCTGATGTGAGCGTACATGTGCATGAGCGTTAATGTGTGAGTGTGCGTGTGCACATGCACGAGTGCTGAGTGTGAGTGTGTGAGACTGTCAGTGCTGATCCGGCTGCAGCAGAGGCCCCGAGGCATGCTCGACCTGTCCTTGGGCAGTAATTAAGCTCTCTGGAATGCTGGGGAAGGCGGAGAGTCTGGGGACCAGGCGGCGGTCAGCGGAGGCTGGCGGAGGTCCCGTTAGGAGGTCCGCGCTGTTTTGGATCCGGGCTGAGGATGCAGGAGCAGCAGCGAGTCAGGAGAACGCCAGCCAGACCACGGGCATGGCTGTGCGAGCCGATGGGGAGGGCGCAGCGCCATGCGGGCCGTCCAGGCACGGCTTCTGAACCAGCCTTTACAGCCAGCTAGCGCACGTTCAGGGCGATGGCGCAAAGGCGTCAAAACCCGACAAGATGAGCGCTCAACCTTGACGCTTTTATTTCTTTTTAAATTTTTGCCTGAGGGCGTGTGTGCCCTCCAGAGAGAAACATGGGGGACGGTCACACCACGGTCCCTCCCCCTCTCTCCCTCCCTGTGTCTGGGTACTGGGGCGTGCACACATGTCTCCGATGTGTTTTAAGGCACCAGGTCCAGGGCTCAAACCATACACTCAGGGCTGCAGGACCAGGCTGTCCTCACCACCTCCCCGGCTGGCTCTCCAAGCCTTCTCACTTAAGCACGATGGCCCTCGTCTGCCTCACACGGATGGTCGTGGCCATGGCACGTGTGTGCAGTGCACGCTGCCCGTGTTACATGTCCGCGCTTGTGCGTTCCAGATCACCACGATGGAGAGCAACCTGAAGACCATCGAAGAGGAGAACAAGGTGATCGAGCAGCAGAACGAGTCCCTCCTGCACGAGCTGGCCAGCCTCAGCCAGTCTCTGATCCACAGCCTGGCCAACATCCAGCTGCCGCACATGGTAAGTGAGCGAGGGTGCGCGGAGCCGCCGAGGGCTGCATTGCCTGTGCTTGCCGGCCCTCCGGTGCCTGTGGTGGCCACCCCGAAACCGTGACCCCAACTGCCAGAGGCCTGGGTGCGGCAGCCCCGAGACGCGAGCGTTCTGAGCAGGCCTCTGCAGTGCCGTCATGCCAGGGCGCCGTGCGGTTATACTGTGCTATGCTTTTGTGAATATACTACTCAGAAATCAAAGCTGTGTATGAACTACTATTTAATATCTCGTAGGATCCAATCAATGAACAAAATTTTGATGCTTACGTGACTACTTTGACGGAAATGTATTCAAATCAAGACCGTTATCAGAGTCCAGAAAATAAAGCCCTACTGGAAAACATAAAGCAGGCTGTGAGAGGGATTCAGGCCTGAGCAGCTGCTGTAGTGATGAGACTCTGGCCGTGAAAGGATGCCTCTTGTGTGTGCTGCTGTAAATGCCCAGGAAGTGTCACATTTTTATTTCTGTTGGGGACAGTGTTATGCTACAGAACTTCATAATGATTCCATGTCTTGCTTTCCAAATAGCACCTGCAGATAGTTCGGAATACATGCCATTCTGTACTTCCATGTAGGCTGACATAGTGTGACATGCCATGTACGCTCATAGCTGCTCACATGTGCACATTCGGGGTGTATGTGTTTCCGAAGAGGTAAGCTGATCAAGAGAAATAGAGTGTACATTCTTTTTAATGCTTTAGCAGTTAAATGTTCGAGTACTTTGAACCGAGATGGACAAACAAAACAGCTTCGAACGACCGCGCCGTGGCCCCAGCCACTCCCCTCCGAGTCGTTCTGCCCGAGCTGGAGGACCTTCTGGGATCAGAAGTGCATCCCGTGTGCATATCGTTTCACAGCAAGAATCGGTTGCAAAAATGCTTTATTTTTGAACAATGCCTGGAAATATTATGTGATTTTTTGTTTGTTTGTTTTAGGAGGATGGTGTATGGTGGGGCAATAAATGAGCTTTTTTGCATTCCAAGGAAATGGCCTATGCACTAACTGTAAGGAATGAGATAAGTAATGTATTGTAAGACAACATCAGCCATGGGAACTTGGCAGAAGAGTCAAAGCAGCTTAAGCAGCACTTTTAAATGAACTCCTAGACATTCCGTGGTGTGACCGTGGACGCTGCAGTGAGACAGGAACTTTTCAGAGGCGGCCACGCAAGAGGTCCTTTTCCGTTTTCGATGGACTTCGGAACAACCTTCTCTTACTGCCCTAGAGCCCGAGCCCCTCCGAACCGTCTGTTTGTGCAGTGCGACTCGCCCAGCGGGATCTGTGTTCGATTTAAGCTGAAAGATCAGCTAAGAGCATTTCTCTGCCCCTTCCACTTCTAACGCTCATGCCTGTCACTGTCACGCCCACTGTCGTGGGACCTGGAAGAGACGGGGCCGGCGAGCTGTGGCACTCTCCCTGCTGAGCCGATTCTCCGCCGGACCCCGTGGGCGGGAAGCTGCTGCCTGACCTCGCTCCGAACGAGCATGCGGTCCTGCACAGAGTTGCTGCTCGCCTGACGCCTAGGAGCGACCCTCCGCGGAGACCAGTTGACCACAGCATTTGTGTGGTCTGTGGTTTGGCTTGTCGTGACCTATTCTGAGAATGAATGAAATCAGACTTTAAAAGGAACGAAATCTACTTCAGCACTTTTTTGCTTTGAACTCGATCACCTTAGGCTTGTCCATCCTTGCAGGTCTGGCTGTCCCCGTGACCGCGTGGTCCGCACGCGGACGGCCGCTCTGCCCGCTGCACCCTCGGAGCAGCCCCGGCGACACGCGTGCTTCCCGGTGTTGACTCGACGCGCCCTCACTAGCCTCTGTTCCTTCCACGTCTTGATGTTATGCAGGAAGTACAAGAGTAATTTAAAATTTTGTTATGAAATAAAAAGATGGGTTTTGTAAAAATTAAAAAAAATATTTTTAGCAGAACAGGACTTACAGGGTCATTGTCCCCACAATGTGCCGGTCGGCTATTTGCACTCACCTGTCCTCTCCACCCGTACGGAGGTGTGCGATGCGAGTGCTGGCAGCCGCGACACTCGCCCGATGGACTACGGAGGAGGCTCCCGGCCGACCCGCTCACGTTGCCAGGGAGACGACAGGGATCTCACAGCAGCTATCCTGATCCAATTCCGACCTCGGTCTGTCGCGATGTCACATATATGCATACCCAGCCGCACTTTACGCTCACTGTACAAAGCGGACAGTTTTCCACGAGGACCTCCGTGCCCAGCAGGGAAGACGGTGTGATTGCCGGGCTCTGCGGCCCTCTGTACAGTGCTTTCTGTCGTGCTTGTAGTTGTAGCTGCCGTGCTCAGATGGCCTCGGAGAGCCGGAGCAGGTGTGTGGCCACTGCGCGGCGGCCCGGCCTCGCCCTCGGGCGCTCCGTGAGGCACGTGCACCTCCGCGCGCTGTGTCTGCTGCCTCGTTGCCCGTGTAGTGATGCTTTTCGTAGAGTGCTAGGTAGTATCGGTTCGGATTCTTCTCGTTCTCACCTGTGTACAATGGAAAGGGATGTAAGCACAAACCTGCTGCCCATGTAACGTTGGGACATAATATCGAATCCAAGTATCTGTGACTATTCTAGGGATCACAAGTGTCACCTATTAGAATGCCGACTTCCATATGGGTTATCGTGAGTCATCAGAGTTTATTTATTATAACTATTGTTCATATTCATTTCTAAGTTAATTTAAGTGATCATTTATTAAGACAGAATTTTGTAAAACTATTTATTGTGCTCTCTGTGGGACTGAAGTTTGATTTATTTTTGTACTACGCAGCATGGGTTTGTCGACACTTTAATTTTGCTATAAACGTGTGAGATCACAACGTTGCTGTGATACTTCATTTTTAAATCGTGACCTTTGTACGGTTTTGTCATGCTGGATGTTAACACACCTTACTCCAAATAAAACGGTGTTGCCACGTTTGCAGCACGGAGGATGCTCCCGGCCCGCGTCTTCACTTGCGTCTCGGTGCGGCCGGCGCTCCGGCTCGGCCCCGGCCCCGAGCGCAGGCGTGGGCACGAGCTCTCCATCAGACCGCGGAAGTAGCTGAGTGCCCGCTGGTAGGACTCAGGAACGGCCATTGGGCTGCATGGCTCCGGGCCCAGCCCTCCCAGAGCTGAGCAGGAGCCTGGCTGGGTCTCCCGCTCCGTCAGGGGTGCCGGAGGATGCAGACCCTCGTGCCAAGCGGCACGCCGTCCCCTCAAGGCGACGGCTCTTATTTAGCTGCACCCTCGTCTGGATGTCCCCAGCCGAGCCCCGTGTCCTTCCTAAACTTACCGTACAGGCATCCAGTCCAGGCTCGCACTCCTCCCTGGCAGCCTGCCCACCCCTTTCATCTTGGTGTTCTTAGGCAGCTCCGTGGCCTCCCTCGGCTCCCCGCCATGATGACCGGTCGTTTTGCTAAGTGTCCCTGCACTGGCGGGTCCGATCACCACCTCCAGTCCAGCTGCTGAAATCGGCCCCCAGAGCATCACGTCCGGGCTGGTGTTGGCAGGCGGCCCCGCTGTTGGTTACCCGGCACCTGGGCATTCCCTGGTCAGCAAGGTCCATGTCCCAAAGTCACCATAAAACTCAAACAGCCGTTCTAATGCCACTTCACGGAGAGTCACCACTTCGTGTCACCTGTTAGAGTCGCGGTTCAATTCCAGACATACTCTCCTGTAACAGGCACATATAAACAGGAGTGTTTCTAGGACATAGGACTTGAGGGTGTGAGCCTCGGGCTCCTTGTTAAATTCCGCTGTGACTCCCAGGAGCTCTCCCGGTGCCGCAGGTGTGTGGTCGAAGCTAGTGCCGCCTGGCGTGTTGTATGTGACGGTGTCGGTTCCACTCCAGGCCCGACGACGTCTCGTCCGCCCACTGCTCCCTGCTCAGCTCTCCCAGAGGTGGCAGAGGTGAGGGCTGGCTCCCTTCCCAGGGCCCCTGCACCCCATCTCTCCTGCAGGGGGAGCTGTCGGAACCATCTGCGGAAGCAAAGGCAGCATGGATGTTGTCACCCCGGACTCCAGGGCCTGAGGATGGGCCCAGACGTTTTAGAGAGAAGTTTAACAACAATGTCTTAGGAAATTAGCTTGCCGACCCCAGAACTCCCAAAGTCTATCTTGAAAACACTGAAACAATTGTAATTGCGGTGCTGTGGTGGAGGAATCGTTAAGTACCCATGATAAAGGCCCTCTCGGAAATACCCCAGGGCTGTGAGGGACCGTGGCCACGAGACCTTGGATGAGACAATGGCGATAACGTGAGTGACAGAGCAGAACGCCACTGTGACGACACCAGAGCGGGCTGCACGCACGCATGCACAGCTGGAGACGCCCGGTGTCCCTCGCCGCCCTCAGTGCCCTCGGTGGGTTTGGACATGGGACCTCGGTGAGAGCAAACCACGGTGGCAGGGACGGCGACCGGCCTCGAGGAGGAGGAAAGGGAGGGAGGCCGTCGAGGGCAGCGCTCAGAAACCAGTCCTCCACTGCCAGGGCAGGTGGGCAAGATGGGGTAGACCAGCAGGGGGAGCCGTACCTGCATCTGCTCGCGGAGTCCTCGTGCCCACCGCCCACTGCTCACCCTGCCTCAGAGCGCCCGCAGAGGGGCTCAGGACCACACGTTTCCCACCACGGATGAAGGGCTTTAGAAACAAAAACCAGGGACCAGCAGTTAGCGTAATGGCTACATCACTGGACTCCCATGTAGTCTACCTCAGTTCAAGTCCCGGACCTGGTGGCTTAAACTCACACCAGGCGCATGTGCGTGCGTGCCCAAGATCCCGAGAGGAGAATGGAGGAGAAGGGATTGCGGCATGGTCATCCCCCCTGAGGGGCAATTTCTCGTTTTCTATCTCTCTGTCTCTCTCTCTGTCTGTCTGGTGAGCACATGTGCCCTATAGCAAAAACCTAAAAAAAAAAAAGAGAGAAACCACAACGAAAAAAAAAAAAAACGGACCAAGCACAGTGGGCAGTGCTGGCAGGCGGACTCTGGAGGGTTTAGGAGAAGAAAGCTTGTGGCTGGTGGCTGAGGTCACCTGGGGTAGTGAAGGAGACCAAGGAGCTGCTTCCCAGTTCTTCTAGAAAGTTCCCCAGGGTTAACATAGACAACATGGGAGCGCCTGGGGTGGGGTGGCCTGGAGGTGCAGAGCTGCTGCACCAGACCCCAAGCAGAGGCCCCTGGTTGGGCAGTCTCGGCCACCCCTTAGGAAGTCCCTGTTGGGCTCCAATGGCCTGGCCACTGTCCCCTGTGGGTGCTCTCGCTGCTAGGAGGCACCGTCCTTGTCCAGCCCTCGTGGTCAGGCGATGGCCCTTCCCAGTGCATGGGAAGGCGCTCTAGCCTGCAGCAGGCCCCTCTGCATCGCCGCCCTGAGCTGCCCACGGAGCCCCACTGCCCATGGACGGTCCCGAGCGGGGCCAGGTCCTGCCAGCATAGACTCTTCTGCCATGTTCTTTTTTCTTAGAGTTTATTTATTTGTTTCTCCCATGAAAGAGACAGAGACAAAGGGGATCAACCCCACAGGGTCTTGGCACAGCAATCTGCCCTGGCCCCAGCCAGCCCAAATCCCAGGCAGGGCCGCACGTGGGCAGTACAGGGAGACCTGGGACACGCCCTCGGGGCCTTCCCACGTGGCTCGACGCAGTGCAGGTCTGGGAGAGTGCACCTCCAGGGTGAGAGCAGCTGGGGGGGCTCAGGGGAACAGCTGGGGGGCAGCTGAGGGGGAGCAGCTTGGGGGGGCAACTCGGGGGGGGAGCTCAGTGGGGGAGAAGCTGGGGGGCAGCTCTGGGGAGCAGCTGGGGTGGCAGCTCAGTGGGGCAGCTCGGGGAGGGCAGCTCAGGGGGCGGCAGCTCAGAGGAGCAGCTCCAGTGGGGGAGGGACACCAGCTGGGAGGAGCTCCTCGCAGGGGAAGGAGCTCCCCGTGCGGGCAGGGGTGGCACCGTGTCGGGAGGGAGTGCCACGTGACTGCTGCACCGCCCACTGGTCCACCCCCTGTGCTCTGAAACTATTCCGCACCCACGTGGATGGACGCGGCACCATCTCAGCACCACACGGTCGCCAGGGAGCGCAGCCTCTGAGCAGGGGTCTTTAAATACACATGGAGAGCGGGCCAGCCCTCGCGCCTCGCATTCGTGTTGACCACCGCGGTGCACAGACACGGTCCTGGGCCCTGCAGGCTCCGGGGGAAACCTGCCTGGCGGCGCACACACAGGACATGGTCCCCTGTGCTGAGGCTCGGCCCAGCACGGCACTGCCAGAGCCATCTCTGCACCCCGAAGCTTCTTCCAGACTCCCCCTCTTCCTGCGTTTTTAGCCCGCCACTTCTCCATCCCGCGGTCCATGAGCCGGCAAGAACACAAGGGCAGAAGGCACAAACACACAGGGGCACGCGGTGTGTGGCATGAGAAAGGAAGTGTGCGGAGCAGGGGGGTACAGAGGAGGAGACGAGACGGCAGCGCAGGGCCCGAGACCAGAGGAAGCGTAGGCGAACCACAGCTTCACGCCAGGTGAGTGCCCGGGCCACGGCAGGACTGCATCCTGGGAGGTGGTGGAAGCCATCCTGCCCACCGTGCAGCTCGCCTCCTCCAGGGACCATTGGCCTCGCTGGGACTGAGACCAGAGACCTCAGAAAATGGCTCTTTGTGACAAGCAGCAGACAGGCCTCGCTGAGCACAGATGCCCACAGCACCGACTCGGGCTGCGGGTGCCGCTGGGCCAGGCAGAGGCCGTGTGGGAAGGCTCAGGTCCCCGTCCCAGGTCCACCTGAACACACCCGGGTCCCCGGCTGCTGCAGGGCTGGGTGAGGACCACGGCGTGAAGGCCCGATGGAGGGAGCCTCCCACACCTGTCCCCGCGTCCCCATCCTCTCTCCCCTGGAGAAAGTGGGCACATAAACTGATATCGCTGTACGCGGCGAACGCTGAGCAAACCTGGGGAGCGTACTTCCTGTCTTTTCTCGGCTGGGGCCTAACATTTCCTTCTCATGTGCGAGGTGGACCTGTCTCTCGTCTGACCTGCCCCACGCCATGGAGAAGGGGTGCGGGTGGAAAGAGACGCCATTCGCTGTCTCACACGCTCCCCTCCAGACGGGCCCCGCAGCTGCTTCCGCGGAGGGCTCCCTCTCCTGCCAAGAGCACACTGCGGGCAGCGGCCTGGCCTGGCGAGCCGACCCCGGAGCAGGGAAGAGACCCCAGTCTCCCCAAAGGGGGCTCCTGCTCTGCCCAACCTGGACGGTGAGAGCGGAGAGGCTGGTCTCCCCCTGCACTAGGAATGGCCTCTGAGGACACGCGGCCTTCAGGGGCTGGAATCCAGGAAGCTGAGCCTTAGACAGCTGTGGCTGACGTGACCTACCACGGAGGGCAGGAAGAGCATGACACAGGCCCACGTCCACGGGAAGGGCTCTGGGCTGTTCCGGAATGTTCTCTAGTAGAAACCACTGCTTCGAAGTTCTGGAGACCAAGCTGGTAATTCACATAAAAGCATTTAAAGAAAGAGCCTCCCTACTCAAAACAAAACTCAAATGCTTTACATCCAACTACAAAGAACTCCTCTCAAACGTCGGCCAGGTAAGGCGCCAGGTCACCACTAGGTTGTCTTGGCGCCCGGAGCACACCAGCGCCAGCAGGGACAGGTGGAGCAGGCCCAGCTCTCTCCCGCTCAGAGTGAGGAGCGGACGCTCCCGGCCTCCCAGGGCTTGCCTCCTCACACAGAAACGAAGGGGTGGCCTTACTGGGCTTTGAACTAACGGAGTCCGAGTTGAGTTCCACCTTTGGGCACTGAGCGTGACTAAAGAAATGGGTCAAAGTAAGTTGGTGAGGCACCTCTCAGGTGTGCTAGCCCCGCTCAGTCGTGCACACTACCCTAGAGGGCTCTCTTCCTGGTACTGGGACCGGTTATACACACGAGGCATCTCGCAATGAAATCGTTGATAAAGACGCAAAAGTGAAACCATGTCTGGCGGCAGAACAGTGCGTGCTGCGTCGGACAGCAAGGCTGCCTGCCTCGGGGTTTCAGGACCCACCGGGCTGCTGCAGAATGCCGAGAGAGACAGCCTGGGCAGCTCCCGGCAGCTGCAGCGCACATCTGCTGGCCGTCCCCCAGACCCCGCCAGGACGGAGCTATAGCGGAACAGGCCATAGCAAAGGGTGCGAGGGCCAAGCGCAGGTGCGAGCTCCCTCCTTACAGAACCAGACATCGCCCCAAGACAGCAACGGCTTCCCACCCTGTCTCTCGCAGAGAATGCAAACGTTGCATCTCCGGACCCTCATGCCCTGGGCCTCGCCTGCAAAAGGCACCCTGTGTTGTCCCCACAGGAAGGCACACAGCATAAACCTTAAGCACGTGGCAATCACATTTCTTCAGCGGGCTCCAAGGCTTCCCGGAGGAATCCAGCGTTTCCAGAAATGACAGCGTCTAGCCCGGTGGCAAGCCTGCAGGGCCACCCACGCCTGCTGTCAGCTGCGCTTCTGCCCCCGTAGACACCCTGACCGCCTCTTGGACAGCCTCTTCATCAGAAGTGCCTCTGTCCTGGCTCATTATCGGCACGAGAGAGGCCACTGCGGGCCCAGGCCCCAGCAGTGACGGCCACAATGCGCCCTCAGGTTTAGCTCGGGGGTCGCTGGTCTAGTGTACTACCTTGGTGTCGGCGCCAGGGCCGCCCAGGCGGGGGTTCCCCCGGCCTCTAGCCCAGACAGTGGCCCAGATGAAGGAGTCGACGTCGCCACCACCCTGAAACCCCAGAGCCTTGGCCGAAGATTTGAACTTGTCATAGAGGAGTTTTAAAGTCTTGGCTCCTGAAGCCGTGCGGCCCCCGTGGCACCCTGCCAACACAGGCCACCTGGGACCAGCCTCCAGCCCCAAGTTGGCGAAGGGCTGTGGGCTTACTCATCCTCATCCCGGTGCAGCACGCAGCGGGGCCACCAGCACAGTTCCCCTCACCTTTCACGTAGGGTGGCCGGCCTCACAGGGCGGTAAGTGCTTGAGGTCTGCCACACCCATCTGCCCACTTGGTACCTGCACTCTCAGCTTAGGGACGCTAAAAACCAGCGGAGTTCTAAGAACGGCCGAGCCAGGACCGAGCGGGCACCATGAAGGAGACCACCCTTTGTGGCCGTACCAGGCCAGGAAGCAAGAAAGGGACTCTGCTCTGGTCATGAAGACGGCACCGGCTTCAAGCCACGTAACGAACTTGTGCAACAGTTCATTCACACTTTCCTGGGACTCTCAGGAGCTGCCTCCTCACCCAGAAGCCCGAAGGGATTGCTGCTGGGCAACGATAGAAATAACGAATTTAGGAAACTCGTTCAGGTCACAGGAAAGGAGTGTTATTGCTCCCTAATTTGACACGGTCCTCTGTGACATTGTAGTTCATGCTGACTCACGCGTCAGTAGGGAGTGGTGAGATCCAGGCAAAAACAGTGACCTTTAAAGCAGACATGGGCTTGGTGCTGTTGCTGCAGGGCAAGCAAAAGCTCTAATAAAGACATGATCTGGGACCAGAAGTTTGGCATAATAGTTACATCTCTGGACTCCCATATAGTCGACTGCAGTTCAAATCCCAGACCTGGTGGCTTCAAACTCACACCGGGTGCGTGTGCGTGCGTGCCCAAGATCCCAAGAGGAAAATGGAGGAGAAGGAATTGCGGCGTGGCCATCCCCCAGGGAGTGATTTCTCGCTTTCTGTCTCTCTGTCTCTCTGTCTCTCTCTGTCTAGGGCACACGCGCCCTATAGCAAAAATCTCTCTAAAAAAAAAAAAAAAAAAAGGTGTGATCCACACTGCAGGGAGTGTAGTCTGAGGGAGGCTGTGTGCCAGCCCGAGGAGGCCGGGCAGGCTTGTTCAGGACACACACCACCCCACAGCTGCAGTGGACAACCGGAAGTTCCTGGCTTTGCTGCATAAAAGAGTAAACCTGGGAACAGCTCAGAGCCATGGCGTCCCCGTCAGAGATGCCTGGACCGCCGACCTCGCGTTCCTCTTTGTGTGTCTGTCTTCTAAATCCACTCAGGGCTTGCCCGCTTCGAGGGGTGCTCTTCTGGAAAATCCATTCTAGCAGAGTGAGCTCATCTTTCTGGAAGCCATTGAAAACAAGACAACAGAGGGAGGTCAGAGGACAAGAGAGCCCAGTGGATACGGAAGGACACCTCTGAGGCTCCACACAGGAGATGCTGGCCTTCAGGAAGCTCCCGGGAAGCACGCTATGAAGAAACTTGCATGGACTTCATTTTTTTCTTTTTTTGTGGTCTAAATAAACTGGCATTTTAATTCCATTTTTTTCCCATGTACATTTGTCCCCTTGTACATTTGTCTCTAGAAGAGGCTGTACCTGAATTCTTTCTTTGTATAGTTTTTGTTTGTTTGCTGCAGGGCACATGCACTCATTGGAGAGAGGCAGAGAGAGGGAAAGTAAGAAGTCCTTCCTGAGGGGTATGGTCACGCAGCCACCCCTCTCCTCCACTCTCCTTTTGGGATTTTGGGCACACACACACATCTGCTGTGTTTCTCAAGCCACTGGGGCCGGGACTCGAACTTGCCATCAGCACATGAGAGCCATAACCACTTTGCCACCTACTGATCCAGAACCTGAATTCTAACGCAGGTCCCTGGGTCAGCCTCAGGAACCAATGGTCAGAACTGAATGCTGGGTGGCGTCCCCCACGCAGGAAGGGTGCACTCAGTGGCTGGTGAGAGAAGTGCAAGAGACCCCACGTTCTTCCACACCAGCCTGTCTCACCTGTGCTGCTGACGATGTGCACCTGCAGCTCCCTCTCTTACTCTTAGACAGTGTTCCCCGTACACTCAGCTATACCGAGGTGACGATGTGGACCAGTGTTCCCCATACACTCAGCTATACCGAGGTGACAATGTGGACCCGTGTTCCCCGTACACTCAGCTATACCGAGGTGACAATGTGGACCAATGTTCTCCATATACTCAGCTATACCGAGGTGACGATGTGCACCTGCACCTCCCTCTCTTACTCTTAGACAGTGTTCCCCATACACTCAGCTATACCAAGGTGACGATGTGGACCAGTGTTCCCCGTACACTCAGCTATACCGAGGTGACGATGTGGGCCAGTGTTCCCCGTACACTCAGCTATACCGAGGTGACGATGTGGACCAGTGTTCTCCATATACTCAGCTATACCAAGGTAACAACGTGGACCTGCAGCTCCCTCTCTTACTCTTAGACAGTGTTCCTCGTACACTCAGCTATACCGAGGTAACAATGTGGACCAGTGTGCTCCATATACTCAGCTATACCGAGGTGACGATGTGGACCAGTGTTCTCCATATACTCAGCTATACCGAGGTGACAACGTGGACCTGCAGCTCCCTCTCTTACTCTTAAACAGCGTTCTCCGTACACTCAGCTATACTGAGGTGACGATGTGGACCAATGTTCTCCATATACTCAGCTATACCGAGGTGATAACGTGGACCTGCAGCTCCCTCTCTTACTCTTAAACAGCGTTCTCCGTACACTCAGCTATACTGAGGTGACGATGTGGACCAATGTTCTCCATATACTCAGCCATACCGAGGTGACGATGTGGACCTGCAGCTCCCTCTTATACAGTGTTCTCCACACACTAGATACAAGGTGACGATGTGGACCAACGTTCTCTGTACAATCAGCTATACTAAGGTGATGATGTGAACCTGCAGCTCCCTTTCTTACTCTCACAGCATTCTCCATACATTCAGCTATACTGAGGTGCTTCAAAATGAGGGCCTTTGAAGTCAAAGGAGGAGGGCCAGGCCTGTGGCCTAGTGGGTGAGGGAGCTGGATTCTATATGGCCAGGCTTTTCAGATCCTGGCCCTGTGGAGTGAGAAACATGTTGTGTGTGTGTGTGTGTGTGTGTGTGTGTGTGTGTATGTGTGTGCATGCACCCAACATTCCATAGGGGTGGAAAAATGGAGAAGGAATGTGGCATGACCACGCCTCATTGTGGAGTATTTGCTCCCTCTCCCCATATCTCTGTCTCTCTGACTCTCTCTGGCAAGGATTCTCTGGCAAACTGAAAATAAAAATTGGAGGAGGAGTGGGGCTCACCTACGATGGGCCTGTGTGATCCGTGCAGTCACGGCAGAGGTCGGAAAGCCGGGGATGGCCAGGAGCCTGATAGGTTTGTTTTAGGAAGCAGACGTGAGTGTGGGCTCCAGGTAACACAGATTCACATGAGTGGGGTCATGTATCATTACCAATGCCAGTGTCGAGGGACCAGCAGATGGCGTAACGCTTACGTCACTGGACTCCCATGTGATCAGCTGCAGTTCAAGTTCCAGACCCAGAGGCTTAACACTCACGCTGAGCGCATGTGTATGTGTGCCCAAGATCCCAAGAGGAGAACGGAGGACAAGGGATTGTGGCATGGCCGCGCTCCCTGGGGAGTGGTTTCTCACTTTCTGTCTCTCTGTCTCTGGCAAGTGCACACACCCTATAGCAAAATTCCCTCTCAAGAAAATGCTAGCATCGAGATGGGAGAATGTGGGCCTCCTCCTCTGCGAAAGGACCGCTTCTCTTGCCTCGGCTCCTGAGAGTGACTTCACACACAGCAACTGCACACCAACCCCACAGCATTGCTGCTCCAGCCCACTGACACCTGGACGTCACCCACGCCCTCACTGACTTTGAGCTGGGCTGGGGCAGGGGACGGACTGGGACAGACCAGGAACCAGCTGACTTGTCTTCCTATTTCACACTGACAGAATTGTGGGGACTTTGAAAAGTTCTGTAAAAAAATAGAATTAAGGGAACCAGCAGTTAGCATAATGGCTATGTCGCTGGACTCCCACGTAGTCGACCGTGGTTTGCATCCCAGACCCGGTGGCTTAAAACTCACGCCAGGCGCATGTGCGTGCGTGCCCAAGATCCCGAGAGGAGAATGGAGGAGAAGGGATTGTGGCGTGACCATCCCCTCTGGGGGGTGATTTCTCGCTTTCTGTCTCTCTGTCTCTCTCTGTCTGTCTGGCGAGCGCACGCGCCCTATAGCGAAAAAAACCTCTCCAAAAATAAAAATACAATAATGAAAACATACGCGTCATTTCTGACGTAAGTTCTTCCACGTTGAAGATACTTGGTGAGAGATGGTGCCAGCCGCCCAGTTTGTTTATAAAGGACTGAGGATCCTGGGGGTCTCCCACGTCATTAGATGAAGAAGATGGGGGCCCTTTAAAGACTGTTTGTGGTGAGGAAACAGAGTCAGAGGCAGCCCTGAGGCCTGCAGGGCGGAGGCCTCATGATTCCCGCTGAAACCCCTGCCCACCATGTGGTGGAGGACTAGAGAAGCTCCCAGACACCTCTGAGCAAGCAGGGCTCTCATTCTTGGCCCTTCAGAAAGTCAGCAAGCAAACTGCTCTGAGGATCCTGACACACATGGCCGCGTCCTTTGCTCCTGACCTGTGGCTCTGGCCGGACCACTGCCTCCCTTCGTGCTGTGGCTGTGATTGTGTTTCGACTTCAGGGCCTCCCAGGACAGCCACGTGACAGTCCCTGTCACTGTTCTCCAGAGAAATGCTTCAGTCCCTGGACCTCACCTCTTTAAAATGGCCTCGGAGACCCGCTCTTGTCTGTGGCTGATCCGGGCACACGTGCTCTGGCACCAGAGTAGAAGGGGCCCTTCGGCGCTGGACCGTGGTGCTGCCTGTGGCTCCTCACTGGGCCTCTCCAGTCAGGCCATGTGCACGTTGGCAAGGACCCGCTATCACTGACACTGCCTCGTCCCTTCTGAAACTAGCTGTCTGTGGTGACCCTGGCTTCTTGGGCTCCCTCTACAGAAACTGTCCACACAGCCTCGAGGAGTAATGTCCTCCCGCCGAGCTGTGGTTAGATTTCGGCAGAATTCTCATTCTATATGGGCTCTTCTCGAACTGAAGGAATATTTTTCTTAGTGCCTTAAGCTAGACTCTGCTCAGATATGCTGTCCCCAGTCAGCCTGGGCCTTCTGGGTGTGAGAGCCACGCAGCGTGGCTCAAATACGCGTTTGAGCGCATCTTTCCAAGGCCTCCCTCCCCTCGGGTCCTGGTCCCAGAGGGCGAGACCGGGCCACAGCAGGACCGGGGAACGGAGAGGTTTCCCTACACATCGCTGCCTTCTTGGAATGCGTCTGCTGGTGCCAAGTCCCGACTCCTTTCTTTCTCATTTTCCTTCTCCTCTGAGAGAAGAGAGGATCCAAGAAGGCCTTGTTTGCCATGGAGCAGGGAGCCACGGGGAGGCTGGGCTCACACGGCTGGGTGTGCCGCGGAGGCGCGCCCTTGGCTGTCCCGTGACCGAATGTCCCTCTATGGCCAGAGGCGCAGGTCACTTGTCAGGATGTCGCCGGGCTGTCCTGGCCACGCGGCCCTCCGCGGCTCTCGCATTCTTTCCCAACTTCAGCACGTGGCTTCGAACCACGTTACCACCTGGTGGCAATCCAAAGCTTGCACATCTGAGCTCCACACGCCCGCCCCTCCCAGAGCCCTCCCGGGCCGCTCGCCGTCCTGAGGCCCCGGCACTCCCGTGATCTCCGGGGACTGCATAGAGCGTGCTTCCTCTGGGTCCCCACCTCGCTCCAGCGGCGTTAGCAGTGGTGTGTGGGGCCACGGCGCCGCCGCTCCACCCCAGGGTGGAGGCCTTCACTGTCCAGGTGGAAGGTAGGCTCGCTGCTTTGTGAATTCCACATTACCATGTTTTGTACTGCAAAAGTATTTCCCGGAATCCAGTGAAGTGTTGATTCAAAAATGTTCTTAAACGCTTTCGGCTTATCTGACGGAAAGTATGAAGGGTTAGCCCGCGGCCACATTTTAAAAATGCCTTTACTCCTGTAGCATGGCAGGGAGCCCACTTCCACTCTCTGGGCCCGGGCGGCCATGGAGGCCTGGGTTTAAACCACAACCCTTCCCTGTCTGTGAGTGAAAGGGCTCCGCTTCTCAGCCCGCCAGAAGCCGCCCCTCTAACTTGGTCCTAAGCCAGCAGCCTCGACGTCCTGGAACAGCCGAGCTCGGGGGCAGTTGCCCCCAAGCCTCGCCACTGCAGAAGGGCTGGTAAGTTGCCAAGTTCCTTTACTTGCCAAGTGCCTGCGTCCAGTGGTATGGGCCGTGGCCGGCTGCTGAATCCCGCGGCTTGGCCCAAGAAGGCGTGGTGGCAAGCGGTTCCGCTGGAGGGGAGCACTGAGAGCCACAACCACGGCCCTGTCCCCACGGGACTGTGTGTGGCCACACGGGGGCTCCAGCCTACAGCCCAGGGGACAGACCTCCACTCCCTTCTGCTGGCCTGCTGCCACTGCCTTGTGTTCCTGCATGTCCCCTCTGAGGGGACAGGACAAATCTTAGGAGCCTAAAATAATCAGGGCTGGGGCCGCTTCGAAGGAGAGCCAGGGGGAAGTGACACGCAGGGAGCAGCCCGGGAAATCTCCAAAGAAACCTGCCAGGCTGTCATCACCGACAGGCACGAGGGCCCCAGCCCCAGCCCAGCCTCTTCTCGTCAGCTCCTGGCTCCATCTTCAGGGGTGCGGGACCCGCAACACCTGCACCTGTACCAGATGCCCCTGCCGAGGCTGCTCGGTCCCTCCACCCCTTCTTCCTTCCTTCTGGAATGTTCCTTGTCGGAACCTGCAGGGAGGAGAGGGTGTGCGGTTCTGCCCATGTGTGGCCTCCAGGTGTGGCCTCGGTGCCTGCTGCTGGGACCCAGCCTCAGCCAGCTCCCCAGGGAGCAAAGCCGGCTGACTCGGGAGGCGTCCTCCTCAGTCTGGAGGTGGGAAGGACCCCACCTTCCCCTCCTGTCAGAGTTCATCCTCTGCCCATCACTGTGACCTCTGGCTCACGTGTACTCATCCTGCCCGGGGGTACCGTGTGGCTTTTCAGAGCACACAGTGTGTGGTGATGGGGCCCGGGTGTGACCTGCCATGCTGGGTGCCACTGTAAGCTCTGTGTGGCCTCTGCGTGGTCACTGGCAGGGTGGGCTGGGTGCGTGTAAATCTTGTTAGTGGATAAAGGCCTCTGGCCAGTCTCGGGCCCCAGGAACATCTCCCCCGGTCTGGGAGCCTCTCCTGGATCGTGGTGGTCCAGGACGGTAGGGCCTGGGCAGTCGTCAGGTGGAAGGGAGGGCAGAGGGTCTGCCCAGTGGGCCCTCAGCCCCACTGCCTGGCGTGACAGAAGCCCGAGGTGGCAGGGCGGCCGGGGCTGGAGGGCCACGCTCTCTGCACTGCTGAAGTGCCTATCGTCCTGCTGGGAGCGATTTGCCAGCTTCGCCTCACCGACATCTCCTTCTGTGCCAGCAGCAGGACTCCCGGCTGGTTCTAGGTTCAGGCGCACGTGCCCTGATGCTGCAGGGCTGGTGGTGTCATCGCCTGTGGCCGCAGAGTCCCAGGACCCGCAGCCCTGGCCTGGCTCCAACTTGCCGGGCCCAACGCGTGGGCCGGACAGCGTGGCCTCTGCCCACTTCCCTTGCAAGGCCGATCTTCCCAGCAGCACTGTGGGGAGGAGAGAGCCCGGGCGGCGTAGTAGAAGGCCCCGCCTGGCCGTGGCACTAGGTCCCTGCTCCAGCCTCCGTCCCGTCCTCAGCGTGGGGTTTGGGGTCTCACGTCGCCTGCACCCTTCCCCTCTGCTCTGCTGCTGACAGTGGTAGTTTCAGAGAGAGGCTTGGGCGGGGGTCCCGCCTATCAGCTGGTCCTGCCGTGGAGACCCTGAGAGGGCTGGCCTGGAGCACAGGAAAGCACTTGCATCCGTGTGTCTGACTCTGAGTCGCTGTGTCTGTCCCCTTCCCTCTCCTTGTAAACCCACCAGGACTCGTGTACGGTCCCATCCTGGTGCGAGCCCCCAGCGTGCACACCACCATCAGATGGTCTTACCCTCTCTGTGTGTCGTGGTGACCCACCGGCGTGCAACACGCAGAACCGAAGGGGCCCCGGGAAGGAGGGCTGCCTCTGCCTCACGGAGCAGGTGTGCCCCAAGCCCTGCAGCCCCGTTATCTAGGGTTTCTTTTTTTAAGAGACAGATTTTTGCTACAGGGCAGGTGTGCTCACCGGAGAGGCAGAGAGAGAGCAATCGCCCCCAGGGGGACGGCCGGGCTGCAATCCCTTCTCCTCCATCCTGCTCTTGGCATCTTGGGCACGCACACGTGTCCAGCGTTTTAAGCTGTCGGGTCCGGGACTCGAACTGCAGTCAACTCTGTGGGAGCCCAGCGATGTAACTTAAGCCATCTGCTGGTCCCATACTGCAGAGTTTCATATAGGTTTTTTTCCTGACAAATTTCGTCCTTGCCAGGTTTGCCGTGAGACGCCCACTGGCTCCCGGCTGGGCTGGGCTGCTCTAGTTCCCAGAGAGTCATCGCGTCTGGACCACACGGTGGGCTTGTGCTCAGTCCTCAGAACGCCCCTCGCCTGGCCTGGTAGCATGACAGCCAAGTACTGCCCGGGGCAGGCTGATCCCACACGGTCAGGGTTCGAGGCGCACAGAGTGTGTGCTGCATACCCCGGTCCTGACGGTGGAGAGTCGGAGGAAGGACTGCAGCATGGCCAGGTCCCACGGGGGTGGTTTTCCTCCTCTCTCTTCTCTCTTTCTTGCCGCACGCTTGCCCTCTGACATTAAATAACAAAAACAAAACCAAGAACCAAAAGAGGTATGAACAGGTCAGGCTTCGGGCAGCCGCACCGCACTGCCCTCTCCAGAAGCAGCGATGAAATGGCGCGGGGACTGGGCCGAGGCCTCCGGGGGAGCTGTGCACCCCGCCTGAGCAGGGAGGGGCCAGCGTGGGGGGCAGACCGCTGTCTTACACCGGGCTCTGAAGTGGTGATAAGGGGCTTCCCTCAGGCGTCTCAGCGGGGTGCGGGAGGGCTGTCTGTAGACACCAGCGAGCCGAGGAGAGCTGGGACAGGCGTGGACTCCTGCTCAGTCGCTTCCGACCTCAATAACTCGCCCTCCTTCACTTCTTGGCTCCCAAACCTCATTTACTGCTCTACTAATACTGCCGATCTTCAACTCCACGAGGCCCTGAGTTGCCACGGAACAGAGCCAGGCCATGTCCTCAAAGCCCATCGGGGAGATTAGCTGCACCCCGGGCCCCGACAGCCACGCTCCCCAAGTCCCGAAAGCTGTGTCCCCGGGCCCCGACAGTCATGCTCTCCAACCCCGACGGCTGCGTGCCCTGAGCCCCAACAGCCGTGACACCAAGGCCTGAGGGCCGTGCTCCCCGTGCCGCGATGTCTGTGTACCCCAGCCCTGCCGGCTGTGCGCCCAGGTGGACAGGTCTCTTGCCGCCCTCCCCTCCTTCCCCAGTGGCGCTGCTCCTGGGCTGTCGTGCCACCTGCTTGCTCAGCTCTCTAGTCACCAGCTGTCACAGCAGGCGTGGACCCGAGCCCAGGTGCACAGTGTGCTGTGGGGAAGCACGGCTCTCAGTGAGGCCATCCACTTGCACGGTTCCAGGTTCCTGTCCGGAGACCACCCAGAGCATGCCAGGCTCACTGGCCATGATTCAGGCTGCTGAGGTGCTGTTGGGTGTCCTCACTCTCTCATTCATAGAAGAAATAAACGAAGTTAAAAACGGAAACAGGGAGGGCCAGCAGGTGGCTCCGTGGCCAAGGACTGCACTCACACACAGCCTCCACGGCAAGCATGGGACCTGGCAGCCTGGAAGTCACACTGGGCATGCATGTGCGTGCTTGAGGGCCCGGGAGGATGGGGGGAAGGGCTGTGGTGTGGCCGTCTCCCCAGGGGTGATTTCGCACTGTCTCTCTGTCTCTTTGGCAAGCACATGTGCCCTGTAGCAAAAATCTCTCCCAAAACAAAACAAACGAGAGAGAGAAACCCTTCAGCGGGTTTGTGCCGAAGCCTACACAAGGACCCTCCCGGCTTCTTGTCCCCTCCTGCCACATCTCAAGACCTTCCTCGTCCACACCCCCCCCACACATGCTGCTTCTGCTACCAAGTCTGGCCCAGCCTCTGGGGTGTCGGACCCCCGTCTCCCAGGCTCTGCCCAGGTCCTCAGGCCCCAAGCCCTTTTCCCATCTGCATCGGGGTGGTGGCAGGGCTGGGTGCCGGACCTAGCGTCCAATGGGAGCCCAGGGCCATACTAAGCACAGCGGCCTGCATGGAAGCCACCAGCTCCCGGGACAGGGAGGAGGGGCCCAGAGGTGTTCACACAGCAAAGAGGTCTCTGGTCCTGTCCCCGATGGCACGCCGTGCTCAGGGGTGCCCGAGGCCACTGCCGAGCTCAGTGGGCCACCAGAACTCCAGAGCGCTTGGTTCAGGCTGCGACGGCGAGGGTGGGGGACTGGACAGAGGACAGCACGAGTCCCCTCAGCACCCGCGAGCCCCGGCTCGGGGCACCTGCAGACCAGTCACCGTTGTCACACCGACGGCCCTCACAGAACCAACGCGGGGTGGAAAACTCAGTCCCAGCTCACACGGGGGCTATGTGGTGTCCCCAAATTCCCTGGTGAAGGACCCTGTGAGGTGACAGCCCAGGTTTATAGGGAGTCTGTGCCAAAGCTCCTGACACCTCCCAGAGTGGCCATTGAGGGCCCTGCCAGGCCGTTGAGTCCCCGGAGACTGGGGCTGCGGCTGGGTTGGCGGCCACGTGACTGTTCCTCAAGGGATGAGCTTGGAGGAGCTGGCTTCTGGCAGGACCTCACTGGCAGCCTGAGCAGGGTGGGGACAGGCTGGAGGCCTGGGACTCAGCCAGTGGCACCTGCAGCTCTGGGGCTGGGTCCATGCCCGCCAGCGCCAGGGGAGCCCAGGCTGGGCAGCAGCGTCTGACCCAGGCAGTTTGCAGCCAGGCCGAGCTCAGTCCTGAGGCTGAGCAGGCTTCCCGTGCTCCCCCCGACCGCACTGACTTCCTCACAAGGCCGGGAGTGGAACCGACCTAGGAGACCCCCGGCTTTTTCTCCAGCAGCTGTTGGCCTGGGGTCTCAGGGCTCCGAGTTCCACTGCAGTCCCCTCCCTGGCCTCGCCAGCCCAGGCCACGCTGGGTAGCCACTGGCCAGGGTGTGGCCAGCTCAGCCCTGCCGGGCACAGCAGAGCAGCCACTGCTTCCTCCATGGCTGAAATCAGGCGGGCAGGGGCGCGGCCCAGCAGCGAGGCCCTGGCTCCCCTCACGCCGCCGCCCCCCTCTGGAGAGAACCTTGTGCAGCCCGCCCCACGGCTTCTGTGCACAGGGGTCAGGGCCCTCCTACATCTCCAGTTGTCCAAACATCGATTGAGATGTTTTTTAAATTAATTTTCTTTATAATTTTTTTAAGAGAGATTTTTGCTATAGGGTGTGTGCACTTGCCAAAATGAGAGAGACGCAGAGAGACAGAAAGAGAAAAATCACCCCCGGGGAATGGCACGCTACAATCCTCCCATTCTCCTCTCGGGATCTCGGGCACGCACATGCATGCACACAGTGTGAACTGTAAGTCGCTGGATCCAGGACTCAAACTGCAGTCGACTGCATGGGAGTCCTGGGAGTCCAGTGAAGTATCCACTATGCCATCTGCTGGCTCCTCCTTTTTAATTTTTAAAGTTCCACAAACCCTTTACTCGGCAAGAATCATGAACCTGCCTGGAGCTGCCAGCCAGTTCAGGAGCCCTGGGCTGAGCAGCAGGGTGGGTCCCGCCGCGAGGAGGGGTCTGGGCTGTCAGGCAGCCTCGACGAGGGCAGCGGCCATGCTGTGGGAACTTGCACAGCCCTGGACTCCAGCCCACCAGAGCACAGAGGGTTTGCCAGGTTGGGCCTGGCCTTGCCGACTCTTCATCCCAGCCGTGGAGCTGAGGACGAGGGAGCCCTGTGCCACACACTGCTCTCCTTCAGCCCCACAGTGACCCGCCCAGGCCAAGGAGAAGACAAGCTCGGGGAGGAGGAAGTGCTGGCAGCAGAACCGGAAACCTTGGGGTAGGCTGCCTCTGGGTGTGTCCCACTCCAGGGGGCTTGCTGGGTGGGGACAGGCAGGCATGCTGGGATGCCACGCAGGTGAGGCTGAGCTCTGGAGCCCGAGGATGCCGTGCCTGCTCGGGGGAGGGGCAGCGAAGCCAGTGATGGACAGGGTCCCAGAGTGCCCAGGGCCCGCCGAGCAGGGAAGAAGCCCCCAGAGCTACAGTGGAGGGCTGCTGGGCCTGGGCTCAGGACGGGCTGCAGCAGTTCCCGTGCAGGCCGCCCCGAGGTGCAGGCCAAGTGCGGGTGAGAGGAGGCAGAGCGTCAGGCGTTTCCAGGTGGGCAGCCCCAGTTCTAGGCAACTCCCAGGAATGCCTGACCAGCAGGCAGCAGGGACACGGTCTGGGGCCCCAGCGCCCAGCACGTGGGGAAACACCAGGCTGCAAGGGTGGGCACTCAGGTGATCTGATCTCTCTTCTGCCTCCCGCCCCTGTTCCAACTGCAGCTGTGGCGTGGATCACCTGGGTTCTCTGAGCACGCTGCTCTGCAGAGGGACCAGGGCACAGGAGGTTACGCCAACAGAGAGGAAGATGTCTGCGCAGGTGGCCGTGGGGTCCTGTCACGGATGGATGATCCAAGAAGTCCACCTGGCTCCTGCCTGGAGCCGCTGCTCAGAAGGTGGCAGTGCCTGTTTTCGGCACGTCCCAAGTCCGTGCCATGCCTGCCCCTGGTCCTCAATGGCAGTGTTCATAGGAGAGGGAGTGGCGAGGAGGCACCCACTCCTCACTAGCAGGCCCGCCCCGGTGCACAGCCGGAGCTGCTGGAGCGCCCCCTGGCGCCCTAGAGGAGCGTTTCCTGCGGGACACACACAGGGTGGGCAGAGGGAAGGATCAGGGAGTGGCCAGCGAGGGGAAGCGGTATCTCTCTTGGTCCTAGGACAGGGAACACTCGGCTCTGGTCCTCAGGCGTTCTAGCCGCAGAGGCTGAGACCTGGGCGTGAGGCTCCACGGCCGCTAGGGGGAGACGCAGGGACCAGCCTGAGGCCAGGAAGCAGGCTAGCTCGCGCGCACCTTCAGCCCCACGTCCAAGTGGACGGCCGCCCCCCTCACCAGTCTGCAAGAGACCACCATGCCAGACGGGGGCTTCGGAGGGACAGAACCCAGATACAGACGGATGGAGGGACAGTGGGCATGACCGGGGGCTGGAGAGGAGGGTACTATGGAGCAAAGGCCTAGACTGCCTAGCCAGGAACCTGAGTCCCCAGGGCAGGTGCTGGGACCAGGCAGCAGCTGGCCACAGCGTGAGGCCGAGGTGCTTCTTGGGAAAGAACCGCTCTGTTGGGCTCTCAGGCCTTCCGCTGATTGGCTGAGGAAGCCTCGCTAGCGAGGGTGACTTCCCTAACTTCGACACAGGTTACAGCGGCCGACATGGCCCCAGAGCAACTCCCAGCAGTACGGAGCTGCCAGGTCCACCTGGCCCCTGGGCCCCGCCCAGCTCAGCAGCTGGTCACCTCCATGCAGGAGCAGCGTCTGTGCCTGGAAGGCCACTGCGTGCTGTGCTGACATGACTGGGGCATCTGGGGTGTCGGCTGGGGCTGCCTGTGTGCATTGCAGGTAACTGAGGGGCCGGGAGACAGACCAGGATGCCCTGAGAAGTGCCCTTTGCAGGTATCGAGACGTTCGCCTGCCACTAAGGACCAGGTACCCCACTTCTAGTGAGGTGCCAACGCCGGCATCTTCCCTAGGGCTCCGTGGAGGTGAAACGACACGGAGCCTCGTGGTCTGCGATACGTGATTTCCCAGAGATTGCTCGCCCTGCCTGCGCTGGGAGCAGAGCAGTGCGGTCGGGTGGATCTGCGTCCGAGGCGGCCGTCTGTCAGTGTAGTGTGAACCCACAGCAAGGCTGCCCGGGAGCTGTCACCTGGGGATGCGCCTCGCGGCGCTCGGGAGGCACATGTCGTATGCTTTCGTTTGTGAGCGTGGCAGGAGCCAGGCACAGAATGGCCACCTTAGCCCTAGACAGAATCAGTGCAGGGCGAGAAAGGAATGGGGCCAGGAGGACTCATGGGTAGGACCATTAGACTGTGCTGGGCTGGGGGTGGAGGGGAAGGCTGCAGGGCCCTGGGGAGGAGGACAGGCTCGGCAGGGCCCGCAGGTGTCGCATGGAGAAGCAGCCACATCAAACCGCCATGGACCCTCTGCTGGCTGCCAGAGGTGGAGCAGGCAGACCTTGAGGCGGGTGCCCAGGATGAGTCTCAGTGGTCCAGGGCTTGAGGAGGCCAGAGCTCAGTCACCTTCCTGGGGACAGAGCCAGGCTGAGCAGACGGAGCAGAGTGGGCTTGGTGAGCGTGTAACCGTGGCGCGGGATGGAGGGAGAGTAAATTCCAGGCCGGCTATGAGAAAGCCGTTGGGAGGGCCCAGTGAGCGATTCAGGAGACAGTGCACTTTGTAGGAGAGGCATGCTTCGTTTCTGACATGACAGCCTTGCAGTTCTGTGGCACTGAGGCCGTGAGGGAGGGCAGTGAGGATGGGAGACCTGTGGGTCCGCACTGCTCCAAGCAGCTAGGTATGGCCCCAGCTGACCTCAGGACGGCCTCATTCTGCTCCTGGGATTCCAGCACCAGTGACGGGCGTGGGAGCCCCGTGCCACTGCTGGTGTGAGCACCCCACAGAGCGTGAACCTTTCCCGGGGCTCCTGAACAGAGCTGCTGAAGCCCTCGGACCATCTGCCACTCCTGGTGCCCTCGGCACAGGAGTCGATGCCGCCCAGATGACTCAGGACGGGGCGGGTCCCAGAAACATCCCCCACGTGGTGACAGGTGCTGGGCTTGTGCCTCAGTGACCTCCGGGTGCCTAAGGGAGCTGCAGACGGTCCAGCCCACCCTGTGCTTATGTGACGAGATCCTAGCAAACCCTGACTGAAGCTGGGGCACGCCCTGGCCTGTGCAAAGTCAGGAAGGCGACCGTCCTGACCCAGAGGGGGTGGCTGGCCTCAGCCCGCATGTCTCTGCGTTAAATGAGTCCTTTTTAATGGACGCCTAACTCACTCGCTCCTGGGTCCTGTCGCTCTAGAGGCAGCCCTGACTGTAACCAGCTGGGCCGAGGGGAGGCCTGGGAGTCCTGCCTGGAGCTGGCCCAAGTGAGAGGGTGTCCTGAGGTCTGCCTGCATCCTCCTTCAGGTCTGCAGGTGAGCAGGCATGGGGCCCACCACACCTCGCAACCTGCAGGCTTTCGCTCCCATGGAAAGCTGCACTGGGGACACTTCCCGCATCAGGGTGGGCGCCTCAGAAGGGCTGCCCACCCCGCTGCCTGCAGTCCCTCCGGGGGTGTGGTGCCAGCCCTTGCCCTGGCTCCTGCAGTGCAGCTGCAGCTGGCTAGGTGTCTGGCTGAGCAGAGCCCGATTCCGCCCTGCTCTCTTCTGGGAAGACCTGCTCTGAGTGGGAGGCCATGCGGTTAGACCTGGAAGCTGCCCACAGCCTGAGGGGCCCCCTCTCTCCAGCTACTCCCAGCAGGGACCCTCCACGCTGTGCACCCACACCCTCAGGGGAGCTCCTGCTTTTAGCTGGGGCTGGGACAGGCAGCAGGGAGCTGCCCAGGGCAGGCCCGCCCCGACCTAGGGCAGCCTCAGGGCCTAAAGGCCTCCTGGGCACCCAGACGCCCACAGACCCAGTCCACGTCCTGGTCAGCTAGCCCTGTGCCTCTGGGCAGAAGAACGACCAGTTGCAACTCTCTTGTCTATAAAAGGGAGCAAAAGGGACTTGTAGGCACTTGCAGAGAGACACCTGATGGAGGCTGACATGGGTCCCCTGCCCGCCCTTGTCCCTACAAACGCCACTGCGGGATCCGCGGGGCCCTTCGCATCCCAACCAGGAAGGCGCCAAAGAGCGGGAACCCCACCCACCTGGCGCTGAGCTACCAAGGACTGGGCGGCAGAGCTGTGTCCCCCACAGCCCGAGCCCGCGGCCTGGCTGCGAGTCCTAGGCACCCCTCCCTGGCTGTGCACCTTGGGGACAGGCCTCAGTTTCCTCGACGGGAACTCGAGCCAGTTTTGAAAGTTCAACGAGTTTAGACGCGGGACTGGGACAAGGACGGGGGCGGGCAGGGGTGAGGAGAAGGACAGGGCGGCGGCCAGGGCGCAGGGCGCGGAACCGGGAGAGCCTGGCCAGGGCTACCAGCGGCAGCGAGACCGCCAGCCCGCGGGCTGAAGGCGGCCGAGCCAGAGTAACGAAGCCGACGCCGCTCGCGCCCGAGAGCAGAATCAGGGATCGACGGCGGTCCCACCCGGTCCTCTGCGCCCGGGCGGCCCCGCCGTGCAGCGCGCGCTCACTCCCGCAGCCCCGCGGCTCCAGGGGCGTCGGGGCGCCACTGCCAGACGCCGAGCTCCAGGTCCTCGCCCCGCCCCGGGGGAGGCCGAGGCTGGGCGGGGCCGCGCGCATGTGCGCAGCTGGCGCCCCCCACCCCCGCGCACAGCTGGGACGCGCCGCGGCCGGGAGGGCTCAGTCGGGAGCCGGCCAGGGACGCGCCGGCGCCTCCGCGGTCTGTCCGCTCGTCCGCGCCGAGGCCATGGCCGCGCACCCCGCGGGCCTCGCGCGCCGCTGCCTGCTGGCGCTGCTGCTGAGCTGTGGCTGGGGGGTGCTGGCCGCCGTCTCCCCGAAGGCGGGCGCCGGCTGCCCGAGCCGCTGCCTGTGCTTCCGCACCACCGTGCGCTGCATGCACCTTCTGCTGGAGGCCGTGCCCGCCGTGGCGCCGCTGACCTCCATTCTGTGAGTGCCGGGCGGGGCGGCGGGCCCGGGGCGGGGGCACTGGAGGGCCGGGGGCGCCCGCCGCGGGCCTTTGTCTGCCCGGCCGGGACGCCCAGGGGCCGCCCTCGGAGCCGCCTTTGTTCGGAACTCGGAATTCCCGGCTGGCTGGGGCTGGCCGGGGCGTTGCTGCAGCTGCCAGGGAAAGCCCCGCGCTGCGCTGCTCCCGCTCGCCGCGGTCCCCCGCCCGGCGCCCCTCGGGCCCCTCTCCTCCCTGCCCGGCGCACCGCCCCTCTCCTGCCTGTTCTTCTCCGCTTCCTTCCAGCTCCCGCTTCCCCCTGGCCTCCCGCCTCCGCCCGCTCCCCCGCTTCCTCTCCCCTCCCCCCTCCAGGATCGCAGCGCCCACCCCACCCCCTGCGCTGGGGAATCCCTTTCTGGGATCTTTGGTTACCCCGGAGCGCGGCGCCCCACCCCAGTGTCCTTGAGCGCCCAGGGCCCTGTGTCAGGGGTGTCCCCGGCGCCCCGCGCTTTTCTGGAGGTTTTTCCTGCGCCGCGAACGAGGCCGGCGGCTTCCCGGAGGGGCTGCAGTGCGGGTCTCCGAGTTCGGGAGTAGCCACGGTGTAGACGGTCTGGGACTCTGCGGGGTTTGCCAGGCGCACAGCTCTTTGGGGTTCTGAGCCGGACTGGCCCGGGGCCCGAGGTGCTGAACTTCTCCAGCACTTCGCGTTCTCTGCACAACAGCGCTTCGCGCACTCCGGGGGCCTCCCCGCGTCCTTCCCCAGGGGAGGAATTCCCCATCCTGTCGCACCGCGGGCTTCCAAGGGACCGAAACGGCACGAGAGCCCATTCCAGGCCTCACAGGGTTCTGATGCGACTTGGCTCGGGACTTTCAGAGTCTGGGAAGCGGGCTGCGGGGCGCCCTGCAGCTGCTCCTGCCTGCCAAGTACTCGGCCTGGCCTGAGGGCCGCGGGCCCCACTGCGGGGCCAGCGGCAGTTGAAGAATTAGCGTGACTCCCGGCGATTGGGCAGACGGTGTCCTGCCTTTAAAACAAAGCACGCGGAGGACTCCTCTCCTGGTGGCAGGTCCCGGCCACTTCCTGCGGGCTCTGGCGGGGTGGGGCCACGTTACTCTCAGGCCAAAGTTGCTCCTCGGGAGAGAGAAACGGGGCTTCCCTCCCCGGGCCTGTGGCTGGTCCTGAGAGTGGGACCAGTGCGGAGGACGGCTCTGCTGGCCAGCCTCTCTGGCTGGCCAGCCTCTCTGGCCATGGGTACTCCCTACCCCAGTGAGCCAGAGGGAAAGCGTGGACCCTCACGTGGGTTTTCACATCTGCCCGAGTCTAGTGCATGTCCCATGCGGGCCCTCAAACTGTAATGGCTTTTTGACAAGAACGGTGACTGCGGTGGTACCCAGGGACAGGCACAGGGTTTGTGTTAGTAACAGCGCCCTACCCACGTTGGAGTGGACGCCTGCAAGAGACCCCTGCGTGCACTCACCCACCTCACACTTCCTTGGGTTTCTGTAGTTTCCGAAAATGTTTTGGGGCCAGCAGGTGGCCTGGAGGTTAGAGTGGCTGGGTCTCACTTGGCCAGCCGCGGGGTTCAAGTCCCAGACGTGCTGGGCATGTGCGCGCGTGCCCAGAATCCCCAGGGGAGGATGGAGGAGAAGGAGTTTTGGCGGCCAGCTCCCTGGGGATGCTTTCTTAGTTCCTCCAACCCTGGCCAGCGCCGCACCCTAGCAAGCACTGTGTTGGGGCCCTGGTGGTCTCATGGCCCTGTGAGGCCGGGAGAGGAGCAGAGGTGACATGTCTCAGTCCCGTGGTGCGCCAGGCGCCGTGGGTTATGGGGAAGGGCACAACCAGTGTCAGCGTGTTCCTCCTGCCCTTCCTGCCCAGGGCTGGCGGGGGGAGGGCAGAGGAGCGGCCGGCCCGGGGCCTTCAAGGATGCACACAGCTGGGGCTCGCCGCAGTGGTCAGTGCGTGGAAGGACACAGCGCCGGCCTGTGAGGGCACGAGTGGACCAGAAGGGTGAGGGGCCCTGGGTTTTGGGAGACAGGAAACCGCTCCTGATGGAGTGCGTCCTGGAGAGGAGTGCACCCTGGGGAGGCCGGCCGGGCTTTGCTTTCGCTCTTGACAATGGGAGGAAACTGAGAGGACAGGACGCAGGTGGGCCCTCAGGGGCACTCTCAGGGCCCGGCGCTCCCCCACGGCGGTGAGGGCATCTGGTCTTCGCTGCCACGTGTGACACGCTTGGGCTTCGCCGTGTCCCGGCGGACGAGTGTTGTTATTAGAATGATCTTAAGCTTCTTTCTTTGCTTCTTCACCAGCGAGAGAGTCGGAGACAGAGGCAGCACCTCCAACACTGGCCTGTCACTGGGTGCTCCCTGGGCCACAGGTGTGCTCAGGGTCGCGAGCCTCTGTCCTACCTCCGACCAGGACTGGCCCTGACCGAGCGTCCCAGCAGTGCCAGCATCATGGGCCTTTGGACTAAGGAAGGAAGCACGGCTTTGGGGGGGGGGGGTGGCTTCAAAAAGTTCATGGAAATGTGTTAAAAACTATGTGTGGGTTTCAGTTGTAATTTCTCTACAGAATGAACTTTTTTTCCCTTTTTAACAGCATTTTCCACAGATTGCATTTAGTCACTAAAGAGTGAGAGAGAGAGAGAGAAATCACCCCAGGCAGGCATGGCCAGACCTCGATCCCTTGTCCTCCATCGCTCTCCTGGGATTTGGGCACACGCACGTGCACACACACACACGCACGCGCACCCAGCGTGATTTTCAGGCTTCCAAGTCTGGCACCCGATCTGCGGTGGGAGGACTCCATGTGGAAGTGCGGCGCCTTCACCCCTGCCACCTGCCAGCCCAGATAAAATTCATCTTAATTCCATTCCCACGAACTTTCTTGAATTTAGAAGCCCTCTGTGAGTGACAAGGGCCTCGGTGTGCCTGCCGGCCGGTGCCATCCATACAGGGCGAGGGTGCGTGTGGGCCCGCCACCCCGTGCTCCACCCTGCGGCTCCGCAGGCATGCGCACTATGTGGGGCTGGCGGATGCTTTTTTGCAGCGTAAACAAATATTATTGATGTCTTAGAGTCTTTCCAAACTGATCGCTCAACAATTTGTACCTTCTCTGCCTTGAACTTTTTTTTGGAAAAGAGGATCGTATTCCCTCCAGTCACTCGGTCTCTACTCAGAAGCCTGAAGCCCACAAGTAGGGGGCCCGCGGCCATGCGTAGGCCTGGTGGGGACAGCTGACCAGGGAGGAATGTGCTGGCCGTCCCGGAACGGCCCTGCCTCCCCTCCTGGGGCAGGTCCAGGGCAGGTCCAGGCCACTGTCATCCTGCTGTCTGCTGTCTCTGTTCCGGAGACCCACACCTCTCTCTGCCATCTGTCAGCTCCTGCCGGGACAAGGGACGTAGCCCAGGGGTGAGTGGTGCGGGTCGTCCTGCCCCAGGACACTGTCCCCTTCTGCAGGCCTTCAGACCTGTCTTCCCGAGGTGACCGGCAGAGCTGCTCCCCACCTGGGTAGTGGGCTCTGAGGACGGGGCCAGGCCTGCCCCTGGGCGGACAGGAGGGCAGGCATGTCGGCACTGCCTTGTCTTCGGCCCATTGTCTGCTGAGACCAAGGGGCTGGGGTGGGGCCCAGGGAGGGTCCTCTTGTCTTTGTCCTGCCTGATCTAGCAGAGGGCCTGGGGTAGAAGTTTAACTGGCCACTCTGCCCTCCCTTGACCTCGGTGAGTTTCCACCTTCAGAAAACAAGTTTTACTGAGACCCAGCTGACATTCAGGGAGTTCAAGGCCACGTGTCCAGTGTCCTGCCGCGGGACATCACTCCCCAGAGTGGTGGTGTGCCTGTCACCGCCCCGTTGCCCCACTCCCGTGCCTTCCCTGTGGTTCTGCGTCTGTTCACGAGGGGCCTTGGGCCTTCCTTGGCCCCTCAGGAGCCTGTGCTGGGCTCTGGTGCGTCCGTGTAGACGCTGCCTCCTGCGGTGCATCGAGGCGTTTCTGCTCCCCCGCCAGGTGGGAGAACGTGGGTAGAAGGGGCTTTATCTCTCCTTTAGATGTTTGCTGGCGTTTCCCGCTGGGGTGCCCAGCCTTCAGAGGTTGTGGGAGGTGTGTGACCGCGTCCAGTCTCTTCCACAGCCCAGGGCTGTCCAGAGCACCTGTTTCTTGAGCTCGGTGACCATCCCCAGGGAGCCCGTCCATTTCACCTGAGCTGTCAATTGGCCACCCACGTTTCCCAGAGAAGCTGCTTTCTAGCTGGAGAATCTGTGAACATGCCATTTCTCTCTCCTGATGTTAGGAGCGGGTGTCCTCTCTCTCTCGCTCTCTCTTTTCTGGTAAGTCTGGCTGAAGGTTTACCAGGTTTTCTGGTCTTGGCCAAAATCCAGCGTCCCTGCTTTCTCTCAGTCCGGGGTTCGTGCTGCTCCTGTCTTTCTTTCCCACCTCGGGTCTGATTCACCCTGAGTTTACCCAGCTGGCAGTGAGGGCTCATCCGTGTCTTCCTTTGTGGCCTGGCTGCTTTGTGCGAGCACTGTTTCCTGCTCACAAGACTGCGATGTCCCTCTGAATGTTGTCATGAACCCGCTGAGTATTGGGGACTCCCCAGAGTGCTTTCTGGTGCTCCTTTGTCATTTCACTCT
>JAKSZU010000003.1:222101326-222173502 GCA_026018925.1 Tupaia tana | reverse complement strand
AGCACCTGTTTCTTGAGCTCGGTGACCATCCCCAGGGAGCCCGTCCATTTCACCTGAGCTGTCAATTGGCCACCCACGTTTCCCAGAGAAGCTGCTTTCTAGCTGGAGAATCTGTGAACATGCCATTTCTCTCTCCTGATGTTAGGAGCGGGTGTCCTCTCTCTCTCGCTCTCTCTTTTCTGGTAAGTCTGGCTGAAGGTTTACCAGGTTTTCTGGTCTTGGCCAAAATCCAGCGTCCCTGCTTTCTCTCAGTCCGGGGTTCGTGCTGCTCCTGTCTTTCTTTCCCACCTCGGGTCTGATTCACCCTGAGTTTACCCAGCTGGCAGTGAGGGCTCATCCGTGTCTTCCTTTGTGGCCTGGCTGCTTTGTGCGAGCACTGTTTCCTGCTCACAAGACTGCGATGTCCCTCTGAATGTTGTCATGAACCCGCTGAGTATTGGGGACTCCCCAGAGTGCTTTCTGGTGCTCCTTTGTCATTTCACTCTGTTACAGAGTGTCCTTACACTTGGATTCTTCAGCTTTATCTGCGACTTGTTTCTCGGCACAGAACAGAGCCTGTGGGGAGATGGTTCCTGTGCTCTTGAAATGAACGTGTGTGTCCTCTGCTGTTGTGCGAGACACCCTGTAGTGTCACCCTGAAGGGTCACCGAGGTCAGACTGGCTCATGCCGTTCCGGTCTCCTGTGTAGTCACCGATTTTCTGTCTACATGTTCAATTGTGGAGAGGAAGGTTTTGAAATCTGATTATAATTGTGAATTTGCCTTTTTCTCTTTGAAGTTTCATTGGTTTTTGCTTTATATATATTCCAACTGTGCTATAGGGTGCATAAACATTCAGGATTCTTGTGTCCTCTTAGTGAACTGGCTTCTTTATCATTATGGGATGATTTCCTCTTTTGTGTGTGTCAATGGAAATAACCAACTCTGAAGAAATAATAATTAATGTGGTTTATTACTAAATACCAGGTTGACTGGACCAAAGAAAGACACAAGTGTTTCTTGGGGAGCAGCAGGTGGCGTGGTGTTTAAGGTGCTGAATGCTTCCACATGGCCAAGCATGTGTTCGAGTCCTGGACCTGGTGGCTTGCTTTCTCACTTTCTCTCTCTCTCTTTGTCTCTCTCTCTGTGTATGTGTATATGTCTGATCAATTAAAATAAATGAATGAATAAATAAAATTAAATAATTCTTTTAAAAAAGTGTTTCTTGGAGTGCTTGAATATAGTGGCCTTTTATTTGGTTTGGAGAGCAAGAGACACAAATTTCGTAATTCATGGTAAAGAGTCTTTTCATTGGTCTGGCATGAAAAGGCTGGACACCTGGAAGCAGAGGCTTGTAAGTTATAGGTAGGGGTTCCAGATTTTTAGATTGGTGACTGGAAAGGAAAGTCTTTCTTCTTGGGGGGAAAAGTCAGCAAAAGAATGTGTGCGTTTTACTTTAAAAGGGTAAGAAGGCTCACCATGCTCATAAAAATGCTGTGCCAGGGACTAGATGGAGGAAAAGCGGGATTATCCACGGGTCAGAGCAATCTGTTAATATCGTAGGTGTGACTGCCCCAGGCCCTTTGGAAAGAATTCTGGAATAGGAAAGAACAAGTCAGGCTTTTGTCTCATTGGTAATATTCTTGCTCTGCAATGAGCCTAATAATTAATATTGCCATCTTGTTTTTCTTTTGATCAGTGTTAAAATGATAATATTTTCTAGTTTTAACATTTTTGTGTCTATAGTCAAGTGCATTTTTTGTAGGAAGCATATAGGTGGGCTTTGATTTTTATGTTTTCATCCAGTTTGACCACCTCTGCCTTTTAATTGGGATATTTAGATCATTTACATTTAATGTAATATTGAATATGGTTGGGTTTAAGTCTGTCATCTTGCTCTTTGTCTCATCTGTTTTTCATTTTTCTTTTCTGTCTTGTATTAAAAGTATTTTAAGACATTCCATTCTGTTTTACAGTATACACCTATAATTTGTTACCATTTGTGTTCAAATTACACAACCGAACATATAGCATGAGAACCATACAATAGCACATTTGTACCCTTTCCAACCCTGAATCTTACAATATTGCCATCACATATTTTAACTTTACGCGCATTATGAGCCTCACACTGTATTTTTATTATTTTGTTTAAACAGTTGATTATTGTTTTAGCTATCTGAATATGAGAAAAACACCTCCATTCTGTCTGGGCCCTTCACTCCTTTGGGTAGGTACGTGTTTTGTCCTTTTTCAGGAAGGACTTTCATAAGCATTTCTGGTAGTGCAGTTCTTTTTGTGACTGAGTCTTTTGATTCTGTATGTGTAAATGATTCTTTATTTTGACTTCATTTTAAAAAACAAAAAGTACTTGATGAATTTTCGCTGTCCCGATCTTCTTTCCTCAGCTCCCAGCCAGGAGTGCAGGGACACGCCATCGTGCCTGGCTCTTCAGGCGGATTTGCCTGTGTTGCCCAGGCCATCCCCGAGTCGGAGAGCCTCCTGTTTTGGCCTCCCTGGGCACGTCACGCCCGCCTGGATGAAAACTGATCCAAGCTGCCGTGGCCAGGCTCAGCACACTGCCTTGCAGCTGACCCTGCTTCCTCTTCTGTGTCTCTCCCTGGCTGGAATTCCAGGCTGCCATTTTCCTGACACTGCTTTCAAAACGTCACTCCATTCACCCTCTACCATGTTTCATTGGTGTTTCTGACTGCTTTTAAGATTTTCTATTTCCCACTGGTTTTGAGAAATTTGACTATGATACCTGTTGGTGTGTTTTTCTTCATTTCTTGTGCCTTTTTTTTTTTTTTTAATCTCCAATTACATGTTTATAGTTTTCATCAAATTTGGAAAATGCGGGGCATTACTTCAGCTGCTTCAGCCTCCCTGCCTCCTCTCTTTCCAAGACCCGGCTGTACATATGTCAGCTCACCGTTCATTGGCGTGTTACTTTTTTTGTGGTTTTCTCTATGTTGTTTGGCATAATTTTTATTTTAATGTCTACAAGGTAACACTTTTTTTAGTGCTCTTAATCCAGTATACTGTTTAACTCAGATATTCCAATTTTCTCCTCTAGAAAACTTAAGTCTTTAAAAAATCTTCCTGTGTCTCTACTTAACATTTGAACCTGTGGAATTCATTTTCAGTAACCTTCCAGTGTCCCTGTCTCTGACTCAGCGCTAGTTGCTTTCGATGGAAGAACTTAATCTTCTCATTATGGATCGTGTTTTCACGCCTGATAAGGCTTTACTAGATTCCAGGCAGATTAGATACTTTTGTGTTTTTTTAAGTACCTTTGACCTTTTCTGGGTGCAGTTCAGTTACATGGAGACAGTTTTTTGTTTTTTTTTTTTCCAGGTTTTCTTTAAGTTTTACGAGGCAGGATTGGAGCAGTGTGGGTCTGAGGCAAGGCCCCCCTGCCCACCGCTCCCCAGCGCCCCTGAGTCACGAGGTGTCCAGTCTGGCCAACAGGGACAGCCCCGCGCCTGACCCAGAGAGCCTGCTAGGCAGTTTTTCTGAGCCACTGAGTTTTCTTTTCCAGCCTCGGGCCGTGTGATTGCCCGAGGTGCCAGTGAGTGCACAATGCCGTGCAGGTCGGGGTGCGCGGTCTTCTGTGGGTTAGGGTGAACGGTGCCCCACGGGTTGGGGTGGCTGTGCGGTGCCCGACGGGTCGGGGTACGCGGTGTCCCATGGGTCAGGGTGGGTGCGCGGTGCCCCACGGGTCGGGGTGCGCGGTGCCCCACGGGTCGTGGTGCGCGGTGCCCCACGGGTTGGGGTGGATGCGCGGTGCTCCACGGGTCGGGGTGCGCGGTGCCCTATGGGTCGGGGTGCACGGTGCCCACGGGTCGGGGTGGGTGCACTTGCCCGATTACCTTCAGGGCACACTTGTGTCGTCTTCTCCATGGTTTCCGTGTGCACCAGGGACCCGGGCTGCACTGCGGGTGCCCCTCCCGTCCTTTCCCTCTGGGGCTCCTCCTTCATTTCCTGGGGACTGTGTTCCCCGTCAGCTGAGCACCGGCCCTGTGTCTCCTGACTTGACACGGTAGAAGCCGGCGAGGCAGGTCCATGCAGAGGTGAGAGCCGGCAGGCGGGTGGGGGAGGAGGTGCACCCGCACTCGGAGGCTGCTCCCCTCCACCACGCTGGCTCTCGCTCCGTAGCCGCACCTGCGGGCCGTCAGGTGCCCCTCTGCAGATGCTGCCTGTGCAGGGGCCCCAGAAACTCGGCCCGGCCAGGGCTGCATCTCCAGCCGTCTCCCTCGGCCTGGCCTGGCTCTAGAGGAGGCTCTGCTGTGGCCTGTGGGTTCCCAGTGTGGTTTCGGCCCTCGGTGGCATTTGCAGAGCATTCTCGGTCCCTCGGCAGCCTGGAGCCCACACTGAGTGTGGCTGGTGGAGTGCCCTGCACCCGCCTTTGGGGGCAGAGCCCGTGCCCGTCCTGTCCCCGAGGGCATCGTGCACGGCTGTCACTGGGACGCAGGGCGGCGAGTCCAGTGCTGATGCCCATGGGGATGCAGGCTTAGGCCTCCGAACTCGCCACCACGAGGGAGAACCTATCTGCGTGCGGCTCAGAGCCTGTGCCTGCCCCGCCGTCTCACGAGCCTCGCGCTCACGGCCAGCGCTGCTGCAGCTGGCTCCTGGGTGGAGGCGCTCCTGCCCCGTGCCTTCGGGAAGCACCTGTCACCACTCCTTGGGCTTGAAGACGGCAGTTTCAGTACTGTGTTTGAGGGTCGCTTTGCACAGCAAAGTCACCAAGAAAATGCACGGAAAGTGCGAACGCTGGCAGTCCGGAGACCCTGGAGGCCTGTCCAAGTGTGAAAACAGGGTCCAGCTTCGCCACCCGCTCTGGCCCCATCACTGCATGTCTCCCCCTCTGCAGGCCGCCCAGGTGCCCGAGTGTGCTGTGGGCTCACGGACCGCTTAGGGAGCTGGCAAAAGCGCAGACAGCCCCTGCAAATAACGGGCGGCTGCCTTCTCTCACTGTGGGGAGTGCAGCGGGTTGGACTCCAGGCCGCACGGCGCCCCCACGTGGGCCTACCACCCTGCCGCCCTGGCACACACAGCCTAGTTCCCAGCGTGTGCTCCGAGGCTGCGTTCTGGCACAACAAACAGTCCTGTGCGCACTAACGGGGCACCTGGTCTCTGCCTGATCTTCAGGGAAGAATTGCCCTTGTGGTTACTCAACTTTAGAGCCATTGAATTCAATGGGTTTTTTTAGAGGATTTTGCCTTAGGGCACATGCGCTCCGTGGAGAGAATGAGACAGAGTGAGGGGAGATGGCCATGGGGGCGGGGGATGGCCATACGACAATCCTTTTATTCTCCTAGATCTTGAGCATGCACATGAGCCTGGTGTGATTTGGAAGCCAGCAGGTAGGGGCCTGCATCTCGGTTGGCCATTAGAGAGTCCAGTGGCATAGCCAGTATGCCAACTGCTGGTCCCAAATTCTGTGACTTTGTGACAAGTGGCAAGAGGCTGGCATGGGGCAGCGCCCATGTAGAGGAGCCAGGTGGCCCCAGGCTCAGTGGACCCTGGCAGTGGCAGGGGCTCGACTGTACCAAAAGCCCTAGTGGCGGGTGAGGTGCTCCACAGGAGGAGCGGAGGCCTGGAGCAGAGGCCTGGACGCACTTGCTGCGAGGGGAGGGCACCTCTGCGGGCGAAGCTGAGGCGGGTGGTCGCGGGCTGCGTTGGCCTCCTGCTGGGACCTGGCCCTGTGATTTCCGCACATCCATGCACCCCGGCCCGGCTTCCCCAGGGTGCTGGGCGGACTGAAGAAGGGGCAGGCAGGCTCCCACGTGGGTGCCACCTGCCACAGTGGACGCTGTGTTTGCTGTCACTAGTGGATCACACTGGACCGGAGACTCACCTGCTCAGTTCCACGTGAGCACACACACTCACTGCCAGGCATGGAAGGTCGGGTGCAGTCGGGGCCAAGTGTTCCCCAGTGCAGGCAGGCTTTGAGCCTCACGGTAGGTGCTGCCTATAACAGAGGGCAGGTCTGTGGTGGAGGGGGCCATGGTGCACCACGGCAGGGCCTGTAATGTGGGGCCAGGTCGCACACGGGGCGGGGCTTATAATGGGGGACGGGATACACATGGGCAGGCCCTGTAACAAGGGGGCCCAGGTGTACACGGGGCAGCGCCTGTGATGCGGGGCCAGGACGCACACGGGGCGGGGCCTGTAATGGGGGGACAGGGCGGGCACAGGGCGAGGCCTGTAATGGGGGTAGAGGCGCACGCAGGGCAGGGCCTGTAACAGAGTGGGCCTGGGCACACCACGACCAGGGCTGTAACGGGGGGTGCCGGGTGCACCACAACCGGGCCTGTCATGGGGGGGCCAGGTGTACCATGACAGGGCCTGTAACGGGGGGCCGGGTGCACCATGACAGGGCCTGTAACGGGGGGCCTGGGCGCACCACCGCAGGGCCTGTAACGGGCCGGGTGCACGCGGGGCGGACGGCCCCCATTACGTCTCGGGGTGTTTCTCTCAGGTTGGCCCTGGTGGTGGAGAAACATCGCCATCCCTTGTGCGGGCAGCGCCTCCCCCTTGCAGCCCCACAGTGCTGGGCGACTGCACGGCCCGTGCGGCCCACATCTCCTCACCTTGCTGTAAGAAATAGTTCTGTGCAAGAGCCTACAGCAGCGTAGACCTCGTGGTAGCCCCGTGCTCAGCACCGAGGACGGGGAACTGGGAGCGCGCTGGCCCTAAGTACGCGGGAGGCCGACGCCAGTACGGGCGTTCGTTTGCCGGAGCGCTGGCTGGAGCCGAGGTGGGCCTTTTCTCTCCCTGGGGATTAGCTGGACCGTCGCAGCTCACTCAGGAGTCACAGGAAAGAATCCGACTGGGACGCCCAGCCGTGGCTTCTGTGGATCGCTGCGGAACAGCCCTGCGGGTGTCTGAAGCTACCCCGTCCCTGCCCTGTCCCTGGGGAACAGTGGCTGCGGGTGTCCGAAGCTCCCCCGTCCCTGCCCTGTCCCGTCACAGCCAGGCTTCCTTAAAGGGAGATCAGGCACGTTGCTTCCTGGCATGCAGCAGGTAATTCTGAAAATCTGCAACCAGCAGAGCGACGCTCTGAACTTCAAAACAGTATACAGTTGGCCATCGCACTGCTCATTTGGACATGTGGGTATTTGTATTCGCGTGGCGACAGATGGCTAAATATTAGTTTTTATTTTGTCTTCTGTAGGGCATGCGTGTGAGACAGATGGGGGTTGAGGCGTCCTGTCACAGAGGGAGGGAGAGTGAGAAAGACCCCTGGGGGGAGGCCCACTCCAGGATCCTTCTCTCCCATTCTCCCCTCAGGATTTTGGGCATGTGTAACACGCGCCTGGTGTGTTTTTAAAGCCACCAGGTCCAGGACTCAAGCGGCACAGTTGGCCATGTGGGATCCAGAGCCTTCACCATCACACCAGGCATGAACTTTTAACAGTTGTTTCCTTGTGCATTTTCTCCATCGTGTGATTCCTCTGAGTCGGTGCCTGTGGTGCCCTGTCCGTCACCGCTCGCTCGTCTGTCCAGGTGCATCTGCCCATCCCCGCTGTCCCGTCCACCCATTCATCCATGTGTCCATCCAGTTACCATCCTGTTCCTTATCTGTCCACCCCCCCGTCCTTCCTTCCTTCCACCCCATCCTTTTGTCCATCGTCTGTCACAGGGGCCCTCACTGAGCCCCTCGCGCCGTCTCCAGCATGTAAGTGCTCAGCCAGGAGGGCTCTGGCTGTGAGTGCGCCCTGCAGAGCTGTGCTGCCGGCGAGAGCCTGGGCCGTCACCCTTCCCCGCACCTCTCCCTTTCCCTCTGGTTTAGGAATGGAGTTGGGAGTGCTGGCAGGTGGCATGGTGGTTGAGGCACTGGACTCCCACGCGGCTGGCCATGGTCCACGTCCTGGACCTGGTGATTTGCGTTCTCACTTTCCCTCTCTCCATGTCTCTCTCTGGTTATATTAAAAAAATAATAAAACATAAAATGTAATAAATATTTCTTTAAAAAAAAAGGAGGGGGGATGGAGTTGGGATCTGAACTAGAGGCGTGCAGGGAAGGAGGCCGTCAGAAAGGACCTCCTGCAGACCCAGGCCTGTTCTCCAAGGTCAGGCTGGGTTGTAGCCCACTCTCTCCTCACCCTGCTGGTCGGGGAAGGCTCTCTGCAGGGGCTTTGAGTTCTGTGTCCAGCAGCCCTTTCCAGCCAACTCCTGGGAGCGCGCAGCCTGCAGAAACCGCCGGAGGGATTGTGCAGTTCTGAGGCTTGTACCTGGAGGGCTTGCATCTGGGCGCCCGGAGGAGCCAGTTGGTTAGGCCCGGTGGAGGCTGCTTGCAGAGACGGGCTGCGTGGCCACAGCAGCTCGAGAGCAGGGCCAGGAAGAACCTGCCCAGCGTCGCGCCTGGAGGCTGAGAGACGAGTCCTGTGTGACGCAGGGTGACCCGGGCCGTTCGGTGGACTGCTGGGTCTGAGCCGTTCTGCTCCCTGCCCTTTTGTTCAGAGGCCTCTGCAACGACTTGTCTGAAGCCACGGGCAAACACCGTCGGGTTTATTAACGCCGTGCCCCTCTGCCACGTGGTATCTGTCACTGATGAAACAATCCATTCGGTACATTAAGGAATGTTCTGAGCTGTGCCACAGCCCGGCAGGTCAGGAGGCCCAGGCAGCAGGGCCCCGTGTGGAGGCCAGCCCAGGCAGCATGGCAGAAGTCCTGTCTCCAGCGTCCTCGCCCAGTACTCAGCCCGGGCTGTGTTGCTGTCTTCCTGGAAGCGCACGTGCTGTGTGGAGGAGGCCGGGCAGGCGCTCTGCCAGTGCAGTGCACGGCCACCGTGCCGTCTGCTGTAAACATCCGCTGGTCCCCTTTGCTGTGTCCCTCTCAGCAGAGGTCAGAACAGCCCGATTTTAGGTTCTCAGAAAAGCGAGGAGCAAATCCCGGCTGGTGCCAGGGCACATGGGGCCAGTGACCCTGGGGTGTGGCCCTCGCGGAAGCGCCGCTCCGCATGGGCGGCGAGGCTGGCTGAGTGCCCGTGGGCTAGCAGGGCACACGCAGTGTGGGGAGCCGCCCCGCTCAGTGACCACTGGCTGTGACATGAGGGCTGGTCGCCCAGGCAGCCCTGCGCCGTCTGGGGGAGGGGGTGTGTGCCCAGCCAGGCTGCTGCGTGTCTGTGACGTGAACTTCCTGGGGGCACTTGGCCGGGCCCGGCCCAGATGGTCAGACGGCCTAGGTGCGGTGCAGGCCCTCACAGTGAGACTGAAGTTCGAATCAGTGGATGCTCAGTGAAGCTCTGCCTTCCCCAGCGTGGTGGGCCTTGTCCAATCAGCCAGAGGCCAGACGTGGGAAGCTGGCTTCCTTGAGCAGGGCTCTGCGGCCGCTCGCGCACCAGTCCCGCAGAGCAAGTCCCCCCCTCGCGTGTGTTCACCCTGCTGGCTCCTGTCCCAGACTGCCCGGCTCACGCAGACTCTGCGGCCGCTTGCGCACCAGTCCCGCAGAGCAAGTCCCCCCCTCGCGTGTGTTCACCCTGCTGGCTCCTGTCCCAGACAGGCCCGGCTCACGTGGTCTCCATGCAGTGTGTCAGTGACCCTGGCCACAGCTGGCTGGTCTGGGTGCACGGACGGCCAGTCCATGTGCTGGCCAGTGACTCACAGCCTGGCCTCGCCCGGGCGGATGCTCTGTCTTGGGAACTGGAGCTGGGAAATGCTGAGGCGTAAGCAGACAGCCAGCCCTGCGAGCTGAGACCGGGAAGCGGGGTGGGCGGTGCGAGCCCCAGAGGCCGCGGGAGGCCCCGCTAGTGCAGAAGGAAGGTGCAGGGGCGGCTGGGACAGGCCGGGAAGCACGTGGCCGGGCGGCCGTGTCTGTGGCTGCTCCTCCCAGTTCAGGGCTCCATCTGCTGCTGTTTGTTCCTGAGCTCAGAACAGTCTGGAGAAGCACTTGACTCCTGTCCTGTAAAACCAAACGGAAGAGGAAAAAGAACAATTAGAAAGAGCCCGACCTTTCTTCTGCTGCGTTGCCATGGAAGTGTGCCGACTCACTTCAGTGGACTTTAGAAACATGGAGGTGAAAGCTGCCCGCAATCCTGCAGCCCGTCACCCAGGGCAGGTGACTGTCATTCCCGCGGCGCCCGCCAGCTGAGTCACGCGTGACTGCCCTGAGTGATCTGCTTCGCTCGCTGGCTGGCCGGGCTGGGCCGCTGACCCTGGCCGGTGGGGTGGTCAGCGTCCGTGGAACCCCTGCCTCCTGCGTGCATCCTGGGTCATCGTGCCCCCTCTGGAATGGCGGCCTGCCCAGCGTCCACACGTCCTGCTCTCTGTGGCCTTGGGGACAGCACAGGGAGGGCCACGGTGTCAGCATTAAAGACAGTACCCATGTTGGGGTCCGGGGGCCGCGTACTGAGTGTCAGGGCCCTTAGGGTTGGCATGGTAGGGTAGCCTAGGGCAGCGGGACGGAGAGCGGTCAGGAGAGCGGTCGGGCTGCTCGTCCCCGCACAGTGAGGGCGCAGGCCGGGAGGGTGGTCGGGCTGCTCGTCCCCGCAGTGAGGGCGCAGGCCGGGAGGGCAATCGGGCTGCTCGTCCCCACAGTGAGGGCGCAGGCCGGGAGGGCGGTCGGGCTGCTCGTCCCCGCACAGTGAGGGCGCAGGCCGGGAGAGCAATCCGGCTGCTCGTCCCCACAGTGAGGACGCAGGCCGGGAGGGCAGTCGGGCTGCTCGTCCCCACAGTGAGGGCGCAGGCCGGGAGGGCGGTCGGGCAGCTCGTCCCCACAGTGAGGGCGCAGGCCGGGAGGGCGGTCGGGCAGCTCGTCCCCACAGTGAGGGCGCAGGCCGGGAGGGCGGTCGGGCAGCTCGTCCCCGCAGTGAGGGCGCAGGCCGGGAGGGCAATCGGGCTGCTCGTCCCCACAGTGAGGGCGCAGGCCGGGAGGGCAATCGGGCTGCTCGTCCCCACAGTGAGGGCGCAGGCCGGGAGGGCAATCGGGCTGCTCGTCCCCGCACAGTGAGGGCGCAGGCCGGGAGGGCGGTCGGGCAGCTCATCCCCACAGTGAGGGCGCAGGCCGGGAGGGCGGTCCGGCTGCTCGTCCCCCGCAGTGAGGGCGCAGGCCGGGAGGGCAGTCGGGCTGCTCGTCCCCGCACAGTGAGGGCGCAGGCCGGGAGGGCGGTCGGGCAGCCCGTCCCCACAGTGAGGGCGCAGGCCGGGAGGGCAATCGGGCTGCTCGTCCCCACAGTGAGGGCGCAGGCCGGGAGGGCGGTCGGGCTGCTCGTCCCCGCAGTGAGGGCGCAGGCCGGGAGGGCGGTCGGGCAGCTCGTCCCCGCACAGTGAGGGCGCAGGCCGGGAGGGCGGTCGGGCAGCTCGTCCCCACAGTGAGGGCGCAGGCCGGGAGGGCGGCAGTTCAGGAAGGCACTGGAGTAGGTGGGGCGTCTGGGCCGAATCTGCTCGGTCGTCTCCCTGTGTGTGTGCAAAGACCTCCCCATGAATTAGAACCACACCAGCAGTGCGGGGAGTGGGCTTTCAGCCTCTTGGGTAAATGAGTGTCTATCATAGCAATTGTTTTCTTTCATTTCGGTAGAATTTACGAAGACCTGGAAGCCCCCGTTCGTCCTCTCTGTCCACAGAGTCCTGTTTCTGGCCTCTGGTTACCCGTTAGCACAGACCCCTGACACCAGCTGCAGCTGACAGTCCCAGCCAGGGGTCTCTGCGGGCCCTGGGACCAGGCTGAGAGCTGGTGCGCAGAGCCGTGCATGGCAGGCACCATCCCCAACAGCACCTTCCCTTGCCTGGAGCCCTCAGTGATCCGCAAAGGAGCTCGGTGCGTCCACCTGGCTCCTGGGGAGATGGTCAGGCCCAGCCTCTGGTGCAGTTGGTGGCCTCAGGGCTGTGGCTGGGAACCGGGATGGTGGGGTACTGGTGGACTTCGTGGAGTGTCCGTGTGGGTGTTGGCAGAAAGCGCCGTTCCTCGCCGGTGGCATGCTCTTCCAAGTAGGGGCACACTGGCCCCTGTGCACCTGTGTCCTGTCTTCAAGACGGGAAGGTGCACAGACCTGGCCGGGCGAGGGCTGCTCCTCAGTGCGGGGGTCGCATTCTTGAGGGCCTGCTGGGCCCTGGCTCCCCTGGAGCCGCAGGTTCCGGCTGACTCTGCTCCCAGCGCGCTTGGTGGGAAATGGTGGCTTCCATGCCTCTCTGAGCAGTTTCGGCCTCCCTTCCTGCATCGAGGACGGCGGCCCTCATCCTCCAGTGATGCAATGTTCGTGCCCTGCCCGCGTGGTGGGCTTTCCAGGCCAGGACCGAACAGTCCCGGGAGAAGCCTGCTGGCACGCAGTCCTGGCCAGCGCTTCATCTGGGACGCAGCAGCAACACTGCTTCATTCCTTAACACCCACGGCAGGCTTGGCTCTGCCTCCCAGAGCGCGCGGAGAGCGCCGGTGCAGGCGTGCGAGGTGGGCGCGTCTGCCCACACAGCGATGCTCTCAGGATCCCTGCCAGATACTGGCCAGTGTGCGGCAGCGCGGGCGAGACCTGGTGCTGGCTGGCTGCGCCCAGAGACAGCGGCCTCGCCGGGCCAGCTCTGCATTCCGTCTGTTCAAACAGCTGGAAAAAGTCCCCAGAAGAGCCCTGCTTTGTGGTCCGCACACGTGGGAACTGTCTCAGCGCCAACAGGGAAAGTCCCCAGAGCCCGTCCCTCCCTCCACGTGCATCGCTGGGGCTGCCTGGGAGCCGGCCATGGGCCTGAGAGCCCCCCGGCCTCGGCCACCGCCACAGTGCACGTGCTGCACTATAGAAGACTGCGTGTCCTGATGGCACAGGCCAGGCCCTGAGCAACTGGGGTGCTGGGGCTCCGTGCACGTGGGCAGGCGTGCTGGGGCTCCGTGCACACGGGCAGGCGTGCTGGGGCTCCGTGCACATGGGCAGGCGTGCTGGGGCTCCGTGCACACGGGCAGGCGTGCTGGGGCTCCGTGCATGCGGGCAGGCGTGCTGGGGATGGAGGCCGAAGCCCTGAGTGTGGTGGTGGGCCTGTGCTTCCAGTTGACCATCTCTGCTTGGAGTTTGAGCCCTCTATCCTCAGACATGGGAGCCGCCGCGCAGGCCAGGGTGGCGGTGAGTGCTTCTGGGGCTCTCGGGGTGCCAGGGCTGGCCCTCCAGTACTCCCCAAGGTGCGCCACGAGTATGCTGTGCAGCTGCGTGGCCTTGATGGGGTAGGGCATGCAGACGAGAGGAGCAGGACAGGGCTTTGTCTCCGTGACTCCCGTGCGGTCCCCTCCCAGCTCTGAGGGTTTGGTGACAGCAGGCCAGGGCTGCCCAGGCTGGTGCGGATTACTGGGGCAAGTACTAGCCCTCTGGGCAGCTCAGCCCCTGCATTCTCAGTCTCTAGGAGCCTCTGACTCTGGCGGGTCAGGGACGCTGGGTAGGCGCTCAGCCCACACAGGCTGGCGGAGCCCTGCGTCGTCCTGACGAGGAGGCTGGGCAGAGTGGGAACGTGCACAGGCCCACTGGCTGGCTGGACGACTGCCCAGCACACAGACCAGGCTGCACAGCAACAAGTGCCCAGGCCACAGAGACTTGAGGGGGCGTGCAGACCCGTGTGGTGAAGGAGCAGCACCCCATGGCCTGAGTGGCCGCACTGAGTGCTGAGGGCTGCGGGCCGACCTCAGTGACCTCAGGGTTCCCTGAGTGTGGGGCAGTGAGTCCAGGAGGGGGGGGGGAGGGGAGGGGGGGGCAGTGAGGGGTTTGCAAACAGTCCAGGGGGCACTTGGGGCCGTTCCAGGTGCCCGGACCTCAGAGTGGGAGCTGGGCCCAGTCCCCTGGCGTCCCTGGCATGGTGGCCCCGGGTTCCTGCCTCAGAAGGAGTGGGCCCGTCCATCTGGGAGCAGCTTCCTTGGAGATGCGGCGGACGGCAGCCGAGGGGAGTGGCTCCAGGTGGTCTGGTCTGCAGGGCCGGCACAGGCATTTGACGCGGACAGCGGACTGCTGTGGGGCCTGTGCCCAGTCAGACCTGGCCGCCCTGGAGACCCTGAAGAGCCGGGCCGTGGAGGACCTAGCCGTGAGTCCTTGTCCGGGAGAGGGTGACCTCAGGGAGCGCAGGGTAGACCTCCTCCCCAGGTAGCTGACCCTGCTGGATGGCCATCTGCTCCCTGCCACCCAGCTCCTGGGTGCTGTCTGCTGCCCCCCAGTGGAGGCCCAGGGCAGGACGGCCGTGCAGTGCGTGCTGGGACCCTGGCTGTTCCTACGGCACCTGCCAGCCCTGCACATGGCCTTGAGGCCTGGCGTGCTGCAGAGTGATGGGCGATCCACTGCGTGGTCGGTTGCTGGTCCCCAGGAATGTCACTGTGGCGGCGTCGGTGACTCCTGGCGGTGTGTGTGCCCTCTCTCACAGAGCCTCTCCTGTCCTTGCAGCTGGGGGAGCCCAGAGAAGTTCCCTGTCGGTCCTGCCTGACCAGCAAGCAGGGCCAGGGTCCCTTCAGCACGTGGCTCGTCCAGGGGTCTGTCCAGGGCCCTGACTGACAAGTGTCTCTGCCCTGGCACCTGTCCCGGGACACTGCCCACAGCAGGGGCTGGCGTTTCTCACAGCCTAGCGGCTGGCATCCCCGTCGTGGTGGCTCGTGGTCGGGGCCAGGGGAGGTTTCTCCCAGTGGACTGTGGCTTCACTCGGGGACTATAGAGCTGCCCCCTTCCCAAAGCCCCACCTTCTGGCACCCACACCTGGGGGTGCAGATGCCCAGGGACTCGGAACTGGGGGGCTGGAGCCCGGGGTTCAGCCCTGGCGCAGGACCTGGGGAGGTGCGGGGTACCCACGCACGGTTTCTGCCAGGGGCAGCGGCCATTGTGGCTGACGTGCCATTTGAAGTGCACAGTCCAGAGTTTTTAAAAAATTTAAAAAGGAATATCTATTTCAGGAATTAACTTGAATTTTAGGTTTTATTAAGCCATCATGGGGTTATGAAACCGGCAGTACAAAGCACATCGCAGGCAGGTCGCATGGTCCCGTTCTGTGGGCACGGTTTGACCCAGTGTTGTTTCTGCTCTGCAGTGGGGCCTGTGCTGGGTGGTGGGCCTCTGTGGGAGGGGCCTGTGGGGAGGAGGGGCTTGTGGAGAGGAGGGGCCTGTGTGGGGAGGAGGGGCCTGTGCTGGGTGGTGGGGACCCTGTGGGAGGGGCCTGTGTGGGGAGGAGGGGCCTGTGCTGGGTGGTGGAGACTCTGTGGGAGGGGCCTGTGTGGGGAGGAGGGGCCTGTGCTGGGAGGGGCCTGTGCAGGATGGTGGGGACTCTGTGGGAGGGGCCTGTGTGGGAAGGAGGGGCCTGTGCGGGGTGGTGGGGACTCTGTGGGAGGGGCCTGTGCCGGGAGGAGGGGCCTGTGCAGGGTGGTGGGGCCTCTGAGGCCCAGGTGGGCGGGGCTGGGGCCTCTGCTGTCTTGTGGCTCAGCAGCTGCAGTGGAGTCCTGGAAGTGCCTCCTGCCCAGCTCCCCCAGGTCTGGTCAGGCTGCAGGGGGTGCTCTGCTCAGGGAGGCCCAGGTGGGTGGAGTCGGTAGGACAGAAGGGGACCTGCCTGAGAGACCAGGTTCCACCATGGGGTCACGGACAGTGAGTGGTACTGTTAGCTGAAGTAGAAGCTGAGGGGAAATCGGGCTCAGGGGGATCCGGAACTCTGGTTTAGGCCCATGCAGCGGGAGTGGGAGTGGGAGATGCCTTGGGGCAGCTCCTGTCTCGCCCTTGTCCCTGCCGAGCACACGGGTTTCCGGTGCCAGGCCAGACTCCCAGCCGGCCTCTGGCTAAGCCGTTGACAATGCTGCCTTGCAGTGGCCCTGGTGGTGTGGAACCCGTATGCGTGTGCGGGGCAGCACCAGGTGTCACGCAGGCCGCTGGGGGCCAGTGGCCGTCCCCAGCCCACGTGCCACATGGCTGCCTCTGCAGCCCCCGCCCGCCAGGGTTGACCCCGGGAAGCTGGAGGCTGGGATGGTTTGGGCCTTTCATACCGGACCCACCCACAGGCAGCTCTGCGGGCTCCAAGCAGGATGGAGCCTGTGTAATCCTGAGTGGAAGCACAGATGTGGCTGGATAAAGCATTTCCTAAATTAACGTCGTACACGCTGGAGTAGGATGTTATTCCAGGGCCCAGAAAAGACTGTCACCCCCCAATTAAAGGGGAAGAGCAGATTTAAGATGAGGAACGCAGCGTTTTTGAGCTAAGAGCCAGGTTATCTTTACATTTGGCCAATCTGCTTGTATTGTTGGACTTTTAGGAAAAAACAATGATTTTATTTAACTTTATTTTATTTTATTTGACCAGAGACGGACAGAGTGCAAGAGAGAAAGGGAAAGTGAGAAAGTATGCCACCAGGTCTGGGACTTGAACCGTGATTGGCCATGTGGGAGTCCAGCGCCCTTAACTGCCATACCACCTGCCAGCCCCTGCACTGTTGGACTTTGAAGTCGAACCTTCTCATGGGGACTGTGCTATTTCTCTGCCTGATGGTTTCTGCACTACAGGGCGGTGGCATTGCCTTCCCCCCAGTCAGACGTTAATACTCATCATTTTAATGAGAAGGCCGTCCTGAAATGCTTTATCTAGCGAGCTCAAAGAGGCTTTGTGAGTTGCGCGTTCTAGCCTTCGGGGGATGTCCGAGCCCTGGATGTACCTTGGCGTGGACTCGTTCTCTCTGCACACATCCTCCCTACACGCGTGCTCCCCGCCTGTCTGGCCTGTCTGACATGGTTGGCACGTTGCTCAGGACAGCCCTTAGCGCAGCTGGGGTCGGCGAGAGCGTGGTGTTGGGCGTGGCCAGTGGGGATCCCCGGGCTGAGCCATGCCCGGAGCCCGCACTCCTCTGGCCATAGGAACACGTGTTTTCCCCGAGTGCTCCTGCTGGCTGCCCAACCTCCTCCTTTTCAGTTAGATGCCCTTAATTTCTTTTTCTTGACTCATTGGTCTGGCCAGAACATTAAGGGATTATGTGTTTTCCCTTTAGAAAAATCCATGTGCATTTCTTCTTTTTTTTTTTTGATTTGTGTTAGGGCACTTGTAATTGCGGGGGAGAGAGACAGAAAGCAAAAAGGAAAGTAAGACATCACAGGGGGATGGCCACGCTGTAGTCCCTTCTCCATTCTCCTCTTGGGATTTTGCACACATACACACACACACACACGCATGCACATGCACCAGGTCTGGGATCGAACTGTGGAGTCGGCCGCCTGGAACCCAGCACACTCACGGCCACTCTGCCAGCTGGCCCTCAGTTCCTTTCCTCATGCACTCAGTGAACCAGCTCCAGTGGGCTGGGTCCATCTGTAATGTCCTCTCAGGGACTAACGTCGCACAGCTGCAGCTCAGAAGCTATAACCTGGGCCAGTCCAGGGACCACGGCTCCTCATCCCCCCTCCATATTCCCATTCAAAGCCGCATGTTTCCCAGAGCTCTGCAGTTCTAGAAAGTCACACTTCACTGGAAAACCACCCAGTGCTCTCACCGTCCCCACAGCACCGGCCGCCCCTGGGGACCCCGAGGTGCGGCCCTCTCCCCACCAGCAAGCAAGCAGCTGGTTCTGTGGTGGACACCAGGGAGAGATTTTTACTATAGGGTGCATGTGTTCACCAGAGAGACAGAAGGAAATTACCCTCCCCTGGGGGATGGCCACACCACAATCCCTTCTCCATTCTCCTCTCTGGGTCTTGGGCACGCATGCTCGCACACGCACCCAGTGTGAGGTTTGAGTCATTGAGTCCAGGACTTGAGCCGTGGTTGACTACGTGGTAGTCCAGTGATGTAACCCTTAGGCCATCTGCCAGTCCCTGACTCCACGTATTTCTGATACTCCCCAGAAGTGGTGCCAGATCACACAGGCCAGGGTCTTCTCCCCAAGACCTCCCCCCATTCAGGCGCCCTGGGAGCCTGGGTGGTGGCACTTGCTCCCGACAGGCTAGCTCTGCTTGGGGCACCCGAGAGCCCACCCCGCTCGGGGTTGGTTAACCTCGGGACGGTGCTCACCCGCTTCCCCAGCCCAGTTCAAAGGCTGTCGTCAGGGTAAGGAAGGGGAGCTGCAGGGGAGTGGGTGTGGGGGTGGAGCCCACCCCTCCCTGGGCACCCTGCCCCCCAGGGGCCCACAGCTCACGCCAGGCTCCACCGCACTCCTGTTTGGAAACACCGGGTTAAAAGCCAAGAGCCAGTAGCTGCATTCTCCCGTCACACACTGGGTCACCTTGTGGTTTTGAGGCTTCGAGTGTGCACTTCATGTGGACCACGCTGCCGGCCGTGGCTCCAGCCCATGGAAATGTTGGAGGAAGTTCTGTCACACTGCTCGTGTGACGGCTTCTCAGACACTGCGCAGCCTGACCTGTGCTTGTTCTGTGCTGATCCACGTCACGTATCTGGTGGCTTTGTCAGCGGCGTGACATGTAGGTGGTTAGTGTGATTTTGAAATGTCCCTGTAATTATGTGCACACAAATTTCCACGTGCTGGTGTCTGTTGTCCGGTCCGGATGAGGACCCATGCATTGATTAGCCAATGAACCTCAGTGAAGACACGATTCATCCAAGGAGCAAACTGAGTGATTCCATTTTTCATTTTATTATTTCACTTATTTATTTTTTAATTGCCAGATGGTGCTTGTGCTTGCCAGAGGGAGAGGGAGAGAGGAGAAAGTGCCCCACCCGCGGAGCCACACCGTCATCCCTTCTCCACGTCCCTGTCCTGTCGGGGTCTTATATGCACCCTGCAGTGCCTCGAATGGTGTTCAACTGCGCGAGGCCCACTCCTGTCACAGCTAGGCTGCAGGGCTGGCCCTTACTTTATTTTTTTGTTCATCTTTCCCATGAGGGAGAGCGAGACAAGGACAAGTACCCTCAAAAGGGTCTCGCAGTCTCCTCCCCACACCTGCCCAGCGGTGCATGCAGGTCTTCCGGGAACCGAACCTGTGGCTTTCCGACATGCCTGAGCAGCATGTTACCACCAAGTCAGGCCGGCTTGAGTTCTCAAATGCCCTGCCACCACTTGACGCTGAGACTGGCGAGGGTGTGCTGGCTCAGAGCTCCCCGTGTGAATGCATGCCCCGTTGCTTTGCAGGGATCTTCGCTTTAACAGAATCCGAGAGATCCAGCCTGGGGCGTTCCAGCAGCTGAGGAGCCTGAACACGCTGTAAGTTGGACATGGATTGTGAGCTGGCTGGACGCGCGGCTGCATGCCCCCGCAGGCACGTCTGTGACCCGATTCCCTCATCGCCTGCAGTCATGGCGTGGATGAGGAGTGGCGGGCAGCGAGGCCAGCACAGGCACATGGAGGCCAGGCCTCCTCTCCTGGCCGACTGTCCGGCGTCTTGGGTCCATGTCTGTGTGCCCAGCCACGCTCACCTGTCTTGTGGGCCCTGGCTCCAGCCTCGCAACTCTCCCCTGACCCGGGGCCTCCTCACTCCTTCACCTGAACCTTGCGAGACCGAGCGGAAGGTGCTTCCCAGAGCCCTGGACGCCCTCCCGGCCAGTGTGTAGGCCCCCATGGCGCGCTTGGGAACCCCATGCCGCGGTGGAAGGCTCCCTGCAGTGGGTGCTGGCTCCTCTCTGCAACAGAGCCCGGGCGTTGGCCGTGACTGCCCTGCGTACAGTGCAGGGGCCAGCCAAGTGACCAGCGGCCGTGCGGCCCCTAGGGCAGGGGACCTGGTGGCTCTGCACACCAGCTCTTGGCCTTGACAACGAGCGGTCTCCAGTGCTGGCCCTTGAATGGCAGTCTGGCTGGGCCAGCGGTACCCCTGTGACTGCCATCTGTGGGCCACTGTCTGGCTACCAGGCCGTCCGAGGGACAGTGGGGCAGAGAGCCAGCGCCCCCTGCAGGAGGAGTGTGCAGTCTGCAGTGAGCGTGTGCCTGTGGGTTTAGTGCCGAGGGTGCTGGTGAGGGCTATAGCCTGGTCTCTCTCGACCTTTCCTGGCTTACAGATGTTCTTTTGTGATGCTATTTGAGAGTTTTTTTTTTTTCTCTTTTGTTGTTAATTCTTACGGGAACTTTTCCCCATAGGCTTCTCAACAACAATCAGATCAAGAGGATACCTGCGGGGGCATTCGAGGACTTGGAGAACCTGAAATACCTGTGAGTGAGCCACGGGTCCTTAGCCCTGGAGCTTTGCTGTCAGCTTTAGAATGTGTGCATGCAGACCTCTGCGGCTGAGTACTGTAAGCACAGCCTCAGAGGCTGAGCTGCTGGGAATGGGACGCTGTCGGGAGAGAGCGCTGCACGTGTGGCCACTGCGCCCTGAGTGCAGCGGGCAGGATCACACGCTGACGCAGCCTCCGAACATCACTGCAGTGGCGGGAGCCTCTGAGGGGCGTGACGGGCATTCGCCATACGCCAGCTGGCCGGGGCCGGTCCACTCTCCCGCACGGCCCTGCGGCTTCCTGGCTTCCGGGCTGGCTGGGGCTGGTCCACTCTCCCACACAGCCCTGCGGCTTCCCAGCTGGCCAGGGCCGGTCCACTCTCCCGCACGGCCCTGCGGCCTCCCAGCCCAGGTGAAAGGGGCGCTGCACACGGTCGGTCCCCTTGGCTGTCTCTGACCCCTGCCCATTTTCCTGTCTTCCTCAAGCGATCTCACTTAGTTTTTAATGTAGTCAACTTTCATTTTGCTTGAAACAATTTTTTTTTAATTAATATATTCTTTTTTAAAACATCTGCTCATTTAAGTCCATTTGTAGTTGAGAAGGGGGATCTCCCGAGAGGTTGGGACTACAGGGCTCACGTGTGCTCCGTGAGACCGACAGGCCGGGACGCCCGAGTGCTGACTGGGCAGGGTGGCCGCGGCCTGCCGGGTCGTTCCAGATCCGCACTCGGCTTCATCCCGAGCCGGGGCCTGTGACGGATGTGCTTCAGCCCCTGTTACTGGGGGTCATGGCATAGCTGAGCCTGAAGTCTTAGGCCACATCAGTTTTAGAATAAAGCCATCTCGTTAATGTCGATGTATGTTCAGAAGTTTCCTTTGATTTCAGATGTCAGTGGGTCTGAATTGCAGAGCTGCCTTTCACACTGATCATTAAAATAGGTTTACCTCAGTGGAGATACTTGAAAGTATTACATATAAACATTCTGTCTCTAATTTTTGGCGTAATATATTAACTTTTAATTCTGTAAACATATAGTATGAGCCTTGTATTTGTTCTTTGAATTTCTTTTCCTTTTTATTTTTTAGTTTTTTTTTTGCCATAGGATGTGCACACTCACCAGAGAGAGACACAGGGAGGGAAAGTGAGAGATCTCTCCCTGGAGGACAGCCACACTACAGTCCCTTCTCCCTGGCAGTCACACACACATTGAGTGTGATTTTTAAGCTGCTGAGTCTGGGACTCGAACAGCTGTCAGCCATGTGGGAGTCCAGTGCCTTACCCACTATACCGCCTGCTGGCCTGGCCCTTCTTGTTGTGTGTTTAGTGTTGTAGAAGTTGTGGAAGACGGCTTTTGGCTTTCTGGAAAGTCTACTTAGTAGCTGGCACCACATTAATGTGCATGCATTTTTGCTCATATTTTTAATAGTTCTTGGCTTGGAATTACCTAAGAGCAACTTCTTACGTGGCCTGCAGACATGCCGAGCACTCGGTGGTTGCCACGTACCGCCATCTGTACATACGTGTGGCAACCCTCCTGTATGGGCCAGCTCACTCCCTACACATGTGAGCTCCACCTCACTTCTCCCCCTTCCACCAACACACAAAAGTGGCGTCCACAAGCAGTGGAAGACCAGCCCACTCGGTGGGGTTGGGGGAGAGGGTCATGAGGAGAGCCCGGCCGCAGCAGCTGGGACAGGGCCATGGGAGAATCCTGGTGTGATCCCTAGCCTAGGGACCATATTCCCAGCTCCCTCTCCAGAGCCCTTGGAGCTCACGGATTAGCCCAGACTGGGAACTGCAGAGCTGAAGTTTACACGTGAAATGTGTCTGCTGTTCTTCCTCCATTTGCGTAGAGCCTGTGCGTATCTGCAGACGTAGAGGAGCCCCTGCCTTCTGGAGCCCCAGTTACTGCTGGAAAGGCAGAATCCGCCCCTTTAATATACACTTCCTGCTGGTGCTGTTGAACCCTGGGGTCATTTAAACTCAAATTCAAAAGGTCAACTCCGAAGAAGTAGAAGATCATAATTCACTAGTAGAAGGTCTTCAGTGCCCAGCTCGCTAATGGAGGTGGCTACAGCGCTGTTATAAACATGGATTTGGATGAGTAGTTTGGGTCCACTGGCTTAGATTCTTTAAACGAAATGCCCTGCTCTCATTTTTAAAAAGTGCATGCAAAGTGGTATTTGCATTGATATTTTGATTTTGCTTTGTTCTTAAGAAATGGGCTGAAACCCACATTAGCTAGCCTTCCGTAGGAGAGGTAGTGATGGCTCCTACCTGAGCAGTGGCTGCCAAGTACCGGGCTGTGCCCTCAGTCACGTCATGTGTAATTCTTCAATCTCTTGCTGCCGTCTGTTGTCCAGAAGGACATGCAGAGGCACAGGAAGGTGGATGCTCTGTGCAGGGTCACACAAGGCGTGCCTCGCCATGCCAATATGAACAGCCTGGCGGAGGGGCCCTTGCCCGACCTCTGCTGTGGGCCCTAGGCTGTGGGCCACTGGGGCTGACTGGTTGGCATTAGGACTAGAATTCTTCGTGAGGTCTGCTCCACAAATCTGCACTGAGGCGGAGGTTGGACCCGCTTAGATGGAGCGCAGCAGTTAAAGCTGGCATACAGGTCCTGCTAACCAGACCTCCTGGGCATAAGTGAGACATGGCAGCGTGCTCTGTCCCCCAAGAAATGAAGCGTGTACTGTTCCAAGCACTGAGACAGAGCTGTCGTTCAGTAAGTGGAATCAAGTGGGGGCGTCGAACCCTAGCCACCTAGTGATCAACTTGAAGAAAACTTTCTGCTGATGTAAGAATGCAGGAAAAGTGACTTTTGACTGTCCACCACCTGTGTCAGCGGTGACGGAAAGACTATCAGGTACCTGAGTGTGTGAGTGTAGACACCTCTGAGCTTATGTGCCTTGGGTCATGGGGTGGGAATGAGGAGAGAGCCCATCTGGGCCAGCTTACGCCCAGGCCGCACAGATCTGGCGCAGGTCTGTCCTGGATTACGACACTTTGGTGAGAAACCCCTCCCCTGATGCACTAAGTCGGGCTCAGCCATTGGTCATGGTAAGGGAAAGGCCGCGCCCCTCTGAGCACAACGGCCTCGTGGTCTGTCAGGACAGGGCACCCTACACGGTGCGCCAGGTGTGGGCAGAGGTAGGTGAGCAATCACGGCCACGCCCCACGGGACTTTATCTGTGCACACTGAAATGAGACTGTCCGGTTCCAACCGGTCCAGTTTGACCCTCATCTGGAATTCTCCGTGATTCAGAAATGTTGAGATCGCTCTTAGATGTAGGACCAAGAAGCACGGTGCTGTCCGTGTGCCCCATGCTCAGTTCTGCTAACGGTGGGTGGGATCCTCAATGGACGAGGAGTTCCAGACGTAGCCAGTGTTTGCGTGGAATGTGTGCTTCCAAATAATTCCAGGCATTACAGGCCCGTGTCCGCGTCAGCGCCAGGACCTTACCGTAGGCCCGTGTCCGCGTCAGCTCCAGGACCTTACCGTAGGCCCGTGTCCGCGTCAGCTCCAGGACCTTACCGTAGGCCCGTGTCCGCGTCAGCTCCAGGACCTTACCGTAGACCCCTGTCCGCGTCAGCTCCAGGACCTTACCGTAGACCCGTGTCCGCGTCAGCTCCAGGACCTTACCGTAGGCCCGTGTCCGCGTCAGCTCCAGGACCTTACCGTAGGCCCGTGTCCGCGTCAGCTCCAGGACCTTACCGTAGGCCCGTGTCCGTGTCAGCTCCAGGACCTTACCGTAGGCCTGTGTCCGTGTCAGCTCCAGGACCTTACCGTAGGCCCGTGTCCTTATCAGCCCCAGGACCTTACCGTAGGCCCGTGTCCGCGTCAGCTCCAGGACCTTACCGTAGGCCCGTGTCCGCGTCAGCTCCAGGACCTTACCGTAGGCCCGTGTCCTTATCAGCCCCAGGACCTTACCGTAGGCCCGTGTCTGTGTCAGCTCTAGGACCTTACCGTAGGCCCGTGTCCGCGTCAGCTCCAGGACCTTACCGTAGGCCCGTGTCCGCGTCAGCTCCAGGACCTTACCGTAGGCCCGTGTCCGCGTCAGCTCCAGGACCTTACCGTAGGCCCGTGTCCGCGTCAGCTCCAGGACCTTACCGTAGGCCCGTGTCCGCGTCAGCTCCAGGACCTTAGCGTAGGCCCGTGTCCGCGTCAGCTCCAGGACCTTAGCGTAGGCCCGTGTCCGCGTCAGCTCCAGGACCTTAGCGTAGGCCCGTGTCCGTGTCAGCTCCAGGACCTTACCGTAGGCCCGTGTCCGCGTCAGCTCTAGGTCTTACCGTAGGCCCGTGTCCACGTCAGCTCCAGGACCTTACCGTAGGCCCGTGTCCGCGTCAGCTCCAGGACCTTACCGTAGGCCCGTGTCCGCGTCAGCTCCAGGACCTTACCGTAGGCCCGTGTCCGTGTCAGCTCCAGGACCTTACCGTAGGCCCGTGTCCGCGTCAGCTCCAGGACCTTAGCATAGGCCCGTGTCCGTGTCAGCTCCAGGACCTTACCGTAGGCCCGTGTCCGCGTCAGCTCTAGGTCTTACCGTAGGCCCGTGCCCACGTTAGCTCCAGGACCTTACCGTAGGCCCGTGTCCTTATCAGCTCCAGGACCTTACCGTAGGCCCGTGTCCTTATCAGCTCCAAGACCTTACCGTAGGCCCGTGTCCGTGTCAGCTCTAGGTCTTACCGTAGGCCCGTGTCCACGTTAGCTCCAGGACCTTACCGTAGGCCCGTGTCCTTATCAGCTCTAGGTCTTACCGTAGGCCCGTGTCCACGTTAGCTCCAGGACCTTACCGTAGGCCCGTGTCCGCGTCAGCTCTAGGTCTTACCATAGGCCCGTGTCCGCGTCAGCTCCAGGACCTTACCGTAGGCCCGTGTCCGTGTCAGCTCCAGGACCTTACCGTAGGCCCGTGTCCGCGTCAGCTCCAGGACCTTACCGTAGGCCCGTGTCCTTATCAGCCCCAGGACCTTACCGTAGGCCCGTGTCTGTGTCAGCTCTAGGACCTTACCGTAGGCCCGTGTCCGCGTCAGCTCCAGGATCTTACCGTAGTCCCGTGTCCGCGTCAGCTCCAGGATCTTAACCGTAGGCCCGTGTCCGCGTCAGCTCCAGGACCTTACCGTAGGCCCGTGTCTGTGTCAGCTCCAGGACCTTACCGTAGGCCCGTGGTCTGTGTCAGCTCCAGGACCTTACTGTCGCTGCTCTGATGGTTTGCAGAAGTGATTTTTCTTTCTCCTATCTTTGAAACGTGTCAGCCCTGCTCGCCGTTGCCCAGGGTCGAGCCCTGTGTGACGGCCATGATCATGGTGGCTGTCCCACCTTGACAGGCTGCTTCTGATGCGCCAGTGCGTCAGGGATGGCCGACTGCACAGTGCATATCCCTGCATCAGTGTCTGGCTCGGGACAGCCACCAAGTGGGACTGGCTGGTGTGCGAATGCGTCCGCTTTCCCCGCCGCCGGGACGCTGCGTGTGCTAACACTCCCGTTTCTTGTTTCAGCTATCTGTACAAGAATGAGATCCAGGCAGTGGACAGGCAGGCGTTTAAGGGACTCGTCTCTCTAGAGCAGCTGTAAGTGCCTTCCTGTCTGTCCCTCTCGTAGCTGCCGCCTGCCCTCTGCACGTGCAGGGAGCGCTCTGAGCTCACCGTCTGCATGATGCATGCACATCGGCCTGGGCGCTGTGGGTGCTGCATGGGCGCGGCTGCGAACACGCGATCGGGGACCCTCCTCCGTCCATCTCTCTGCTCCTCCGGTCTCCCGTGTCCCGTAGCTGATGTCTCCTGGGCTCCTTCTGTCCCCGTGCCCATGTCGCGCTGGCACTCCTGGTACGGAGAGCGACCACGTGAGTCATTCCCTGCCTTGTGACAAAAGATGTGGTTCTTTCTTTTTTTCTCTAATTGCGTTGTTGGAAAGTTGCAGTCCGTTTTTACATAGAAAAACAGCAGACATGCGTCATGACCTTTCCGACAACCCGTTACTGTGCCATGAGTGCGTGTGCTCACCAGAAAGAGACACAGGGAGGGAACAGAGCACCTGCCATGGGGCATGGCCATGCCTCAACGCCGCCTGCATGTCCCCCTCCTTTCAGGCTGCTGGGCATGCACAAGTACCCGGCATGCCCCCCCTTTCAGGGTGCCGGGAGTGCACACGTACCCGGCATGCCCCCCCACCTTTCAGGGTGCCGGGCGTGCACACGTACCCGGCATGACCCCCCCTTTCAAGGTACCGGGCGTGCACACGTACCCAGCATGCCCCCCCCCCTTCAGGGTGCCGGGCGTGCACACGTACCTGGCATGCCCCCCCATTTCAGGGTGCCGGGCGTGCACACGTACCCGGCATGCTCCCCCCCTTTCAGGGTGCCGGGCGTGCACACGCACCCGGCATGTTCTCAAGCCTGTTTGGCCACGTTGGGCCCAGCACTTAGGCCATTGTACTGTGGGTTCTTCTGGGCAGAAGGGAGAGACGAAGAGGGAGAGACATGCAAACGGCTAAACGCACACGAGGCTTGGCGGTGGGAGGTCAGCATTGTGCCTGTGCGTGCTCGCCTGTGTGCACTTCGCCCCAGGCGGTCTCGGTGTCCCCGTGAGGAGCCAACTGCCGTGCCTCTCGGCCACACGCGAGCTGGGCCTTGCAACACATCGTCGGGCCGTGTGTTCGGCAGAAGGTCCTGGGGAGGAGGCTCCACTTTCCTTGTCCACCACGCCCGGTTACCTTTCACTGCCGCTGGGCCCGAGTGGCGTGTGTTGTCACAGGGTTGCTCATACCCTGGCAGCTGTGTGTGTCCCTACAGGGCTGCTGCTACTTGTTGTCACCTCCGGTGGCCGGTGAGCCACCCAGTCCTCAGAAAGCTTGAGGCCCAGCATTGGAGTGGGCCCCGTAGGACCACGGCTGTCCTTGCAGCGCCCAGGTCTAGCCAGGTGCATGTCGAGACCAGGGAGCGTGGCCTCCAGGTGTCCTGGACAGGCCGAGTTAGGCGAAGTCAGGACCAGATCTGCGGAGCAGAGCGTGTGGCTGGGGTGCACCTATGCTGGTGCAGTCATGGACGTTTGCAGGGGCACCGCCTGCAGCACGGGGCGCGGCTGACACGGGGAGGTGGGCCAGTGTACTGCAGAGGAAGGAGAGGCAGGCTCTGGGATCTGGAGCGGGAGTGGAGCGGCACCAGGAGTGTCCAGTGGGGTTCTCTGCTGGAAGGCTGGGGTCAGGAAGCAGCTAGTCGCTTTAAACCCCGGGGCTGGCAGGCAGAGCACATGCTGAGACTTGATCTCGACCACTCGGGGGCACTGGAGACCAGGATGCCCTGACCCTGGAGGCCACCTGCCAGGGAGGAGTCGAGTACCTTTGAGTTGGTGCACAGGCGCGTCTCCCCGGCCTTGCCCATGTGGCTAACTCTGCCCGGGCCCCTGCCCTACTCCAGCTCCGAAGACGTCTCAGCAGAGACTGGGCCCCTAGAGCCTGGGTGCAGCCCAGGGGTCTGCCAACCGCCTGTGGTCTAGACGGGCCTCTTGGGCTGTTGACATGTGCCAAGAAATGGGGGGAGAGCTCAGTGTTGGCCCCTGTGCTCGGGGCCGTGTCCTATCTGTGGTCCTCAGTTCCTTCAGCTGTCCAGGCGGACGGGAGGCAGCAGATGAGCTGCCCAGACCCACAGCCTCCGTCAGTCTCGGCCGTTTAGGCTGGAGCCTCCTGCTCAGGCCTCTCCCCACCTGGCCTTCGCTGCCACATGGCCGAGGAGCTGGGCTCTGAGCCTGGCTGTGCCCTTCCTTCTAACGCGGTGCCTCCCCCAGGCTCCCTGAGGACTCGTCCTGCGCAGGCCACCCTGTACTCCCTGCCAGCAGCTCTCTGGGCTGGGTGTCGGTCAAGGGTGTGACCCCCGTGGGCACAAGCTCTGTCTCGGCACGGACGCTGCTCCTCAAGGTCCCCAAGGATTTCCGTCCCAGTCCGATCCGACGCTCGCCCGGAGAGTCCCCGACTGCGTTCCCTTCCCTGCTGCTCCAGCCGTTCACATCAAGGGGCTGCGTGTCCCTGGACACTCGGTGACAGTGAGCTGTCCCTGGGAGGGCAGGCACTGGCAGTCTGAGCATGGCGACCTGAGGTCACAGCAGTTTCCCGTGTGAACAGCAGAGACGCCCGAGCCTGAGCTGGAGAGCGTTTCCTGAGGGGACTCGAGCCAGGGCCCTGGTCTGTGTTTGGGCCTGCTCCTCACCAGGCCTCCATGCACACTCCGTGGAGGGCAGGATGGGCCTCCATGCACACCCCGTGGAGGGCAGGATGGGCCTCCATGCACACCCCGTGGAGGGCAGGGGAGGGCCTCGGTGCACACCCCGTGGAGGGCAGGGGAGGGCCTCGGTGCACACCCCATGGAGGGTTGGGCAGGGCCTCGGTGCACACCCCGTGGAAGGCTGGGCAGGGCTTCGGTGCACACCCTGTGGAGGGCCACGTGGGCCTCTGTGCACACCCCATGGAGGGCTGGGCAAGGCCTCCGTGCACACCCCGTGGAGGGCCAAGTGGGCTTCTATGCACGCCCTGTGGAAGGCTGGGGCAGGGCGTTGGCCTGCAGAGCAGTCCAGGCACAGCGGCCCTGTGTTCACATTATGGAGAAAGGCAGTTCTCAAGGGAGAAGATCTGCATTCCGAACGGTTAGGAATAGCTGTGCCTACACGTCTGGTCCCAGGTGGGAGGGGAAGCCCTGGGCAGCCCCAGGCCGGTCCTCCTCTGGGTCTGCCGACCCTTCTGACTCTGATGACAGGCTGTGTCACCTTCAAGTGTGTGTCACTCCCGCGGCCAAATTTATGCCTAAGTTAGAGACTTTAGTGAGGATGCTCACGGGTATGTGAGTGCGAGGGTGAAGGTGGTTTCTGCTTTTCCCAAGACCTGTATACTTAGAAGTGTCCATTCCAACCACCTGTGGCCCCTGTCCATAGGAGTGTAAGGGACTCAGTCTGGATCCCTGGTCACACGTCCAGTCAGGCCCGGAACCTGGGCCCAGTCTTCAGCTGCATTCAGTCTTTCTGCTGCCCACTTTATCTGCTTCCTGCAGGATGTCAAAAATCTAGAGTCATCTATGAACTCACAAACTCAAAGTGCGATTATTTTGAGCAGAAAATGTGGATCTTGAAAAACTAATAAAGCTGTTTCAATTATGTTTCTTTTTTAAAAAATGTCTCTAGATACCTGCACTTTAATCAGATCGAGACTTTGGACCCGGAGTCATTCCAGCATTTGCCGAAGCTGGAGCGGCTGTAAGTTGTCACCCGCTCTTTGTTTCTGTCTGGGCTGCGGCTGGTGCTGAAACTATCCGGTATAACCTCATTCCTGGCCTTGTCACTTAGAAGTGTGATTGCAGTTTTTGTTTATTTGGAAAACTATAAATAAGAAAGAAACTAATGGGAAAGAAAATCCAGTTATTTTTGCACTAAATAATCTTGTCAAACTAATGTGTATTGAATAAACATAAGCACTGAAATATTTTTAGAAATCTGATCTTTCTTTCATGCATATAAAGTGTTTTTTAAAAATGGTTTGTATCATCTTTTGAACAGATTTTTACATAACAACCGGATCTCACACTTAGTCCCGGGGACATTCAGTCACTTGGAGTCCATGAAAAGACTGTGAGTATGCAGCCTTCGTGGTACCTGTTCAGAAAGCCCAGCTCCTCCTGCTGCTCAGCCATGTGGCTGGGGTGCAGCTATGTTGGTGCGCAGACGGCCAGGTGCAGGGCCTCGGTGAGCAGACGGCCAGTGCAGTCACGGCCTTGCTGGCCATAGCTGAGTGCTCACAGCAGTCGGACCCTGTCGTGAAAACGTGGGTCACTCGTCCACGAGATGACACGTTCCGTCTGAATTCCAAACACAGAACAGGTGACTCGGAGAAGCAGCTCCAAGTCAGCCCTTCATGGCGAGAAGGACATCTCTAAGTCACCGTTAGCTCTTCAGATGAGCCCTCAGCTCCGTGGTGCACAGCTGACTGGCGGAAATACAGCCAGCTTGGCGCCTCTGTGCCGTGTCCACACCTTGTATTTTGGCCTATGCACGACTGAGCCGTGTTAAATAGACAGAAATCTGTTCCTTTTTTTCAAGGTCTCCAAAAGGACTTTTCTCCTGCTAATGTATACTGGATTGTTTTTTTGAGAGATTTTTGCTATACGGCACATGTGCTTACTGGAGAGACAGAGACAGAAAGCGAGAAATTATTCCTCGGGGGCGACTGCCATACCGCAATCTCTTCTCCAATCTCCTTTTGGGATTTTGGGCACGCACCCACACGCACCCAGCATGAGTTTTAAGCCTCTGGGTCCAGGACTTGATCCACACTACGTGGGAGTCCAGCGATGTAACCCTTACGCCATCTGCTGGTGCCCCTGTGGTCGGTCTTTAAGGCCAGGCTTTGCAGTTGTTAGTGCCTGCCACGAACGTGGCCCAGAAAGCAGACTGCCGGCCAGACCCAGCCCAGTGGCTTTCCGTTCAGATCACCTGTCCAGTGACGCAAAGAGTGTCAGCCTGGACCCCATGACACTCTACGACTTCGATTTAAGGTGAGAACTCACCAGCCACGCCGAAGCCACGGTCTGGGCAGGAGCCCTGGTGAGCAGGGGGTCTTCATCCTCATAGATGAGAGGGGAGAAGCGACCCTCACCTAGGCGGCCGGGATCCACCAGGCCAGGCTCGGGACAGGTGGCGATGCATGTGGACCGCCACAGCTGTGGCCCCTCCGATCGAGCCGCCTCTGGAGTCCTTTCACAGGGACGTGCCCTGACCACCCCCGGTGCTCCTCTGTGGCATCGTACCGCGGGGCTGCCGTGGCGGCCGTCACTCACGGCCCTGCCCAGCCTGCCCATCTCTCCTGAGGCTCTTCCGTTGAGCAGCCCCGTGTGGGTTCCTCCTAGAGAACGCCCCCTCCCACGGCCGACTGCCCACAGGCCCTGACCGTGGACGGGAAACCTGAGGCCCTGCTGTGGAGAGGGGTTGGCGTGGCCCAGCCGCGTCTCAGCAGCGGCTTCCTCCGCCCGCAGGCGCCTGGACGCGAACGCACTTCGCTGTGACTGTGAGATCCTGTGGCTGGCTGATTTACTGAAAACATACGCGCAGTCGGGGAACGCCCAGGCCGCGGCCACCTGTGAGCACCCCAGGGCTCTCCAGGGGCGCTCCGTGGCCACCGTCACTCCTGAGGAGCTGAACTGTGGTGAGTGGGCCGCGGAGCTGTGGGGAGTGGTCGAGATCCACTCTGGGAGCGTGTGGCCTTCTCGTGAGAGGGAGGACTTGCGGGGGCAAGGTCCTGGGTCGTGGCCATCACAGTTGTGGGCTGAGGTCTCTGGTCTTCGTTGCCGCAGAAAGGCCGCGGATTACCTCAGAGCCGCAGGACGCGGATGTGACCTCAGGGAACACCGTGTACTTCACCTGCAGGGCTGAGGGCTACCCCAAGCCCGAGATCATCTGGCTGCGGAACAAGTGAGTCATGCTGGACGCGAGGCCTAGGCGCTGGGCTGGCCCGCACACCCGCCTTGCCCACCACTGCGGTGCCCGTGTCCTGTGTCCTGTGTCCTGTCCCTGCAGGGAACGGGCAGGGAGAAAGGCAAGGGCAGCTTCTCTGGGCCAGGCAGCAGGGCGTGGGGACTGCCCGCATCCCAGCCCAGGCCAGCTCCTGAGGGCGGGGTGTCCTGGGTCTGCCACCGTGCCCTCTGCCCTGACTGGGCAGCTTGTCGGCCTGTGCGGGGCGGGAGCCGCGGGGTCAGATTCCTGCTCAAGCCCCCACTCCTTTTGGCTGCAGCCACGGCCCAGGGGGCATTAGTGGCCTCAGTCCCCAGGTCCCAGGTCGAGACTGGAAACAAGGAGGCACGTCCTTCTGGCTTTTCCCTCTGTCCTCTTTCCCCTGGGGAAGCGGAGCAGCTTTAAACACAGGGAGGTGGCCGGGGGCCAGTAAAGGCTGGCCGGGGTGACCTGGGGGAGCGCAGCTCACCTCCCGGGAGTGTCTGTGAGGGCATCCTCGAGGGGACGTCCCTGGGGTTGGTTTCCCACACGCATCCCCAGCCCTGGGACGCTGGGGCTCAGGGCTCTGCAGGCCCGGTGAGCACGCACGGGGCTCGGACATCCGAGCAGCGAGGGCTCTGTCTCCGCAGCAACGAGCTGAGCATGAAGACCGACTCCCGCCTCAACTTGCTGGATGATGGGACCCTGATGATCCAGAACACGCAGGAGACAGACCAGGGCCTTTACCAGTGCATGGCCAAGAACGCAGCTGGGGAAGCCAAGACGCACGGGGTGACCTTGCGGTACTTCGAGTCTCCAGGTGTGTGGAGGGCCAGCCCACCGGCGTTGCCGCCCTCTGGCGGTCCATGCAGCCCAGCTCAGATGGGGCACAGGGGCCCAGGTCGGCCCAGGCGGCTGTGGAAGCTCGGCTGTGGTGGTGCTGAGCCTGGCTCTGGACCACGGCCAGCTCTGGTCGGGGACACACCCCAAGCAGACACCATCAGGCCTGTGATGGCCGGGCAAGCTGGCAGCGTTCACACCCACGCCACCCTCTCAGACCTGTCGAAAGTGCTGCTGCTGAGCTGCAGAGAGCTGGCCCCTCTCGGCGGTGAGGTCTCTGTTCCGCTGAGGGCTTTGGTGGTTAGAGCAGACCTCTGGTGATGGCAGGTCTCCTTGTGCAGGGCACGGACACCTGGTCCAGGGTTGCAGCTGCCACCTCTGGGCTGCCCGGGCCCGGCTGCAGACTCGGCTCCGGCCAGCAGGCTCACCCCAGACGCTGGTTGGAGAGCCCCTTGGGGGCGGCCGACCTGGTGGGCCGTCAGGGTCCGACCTCCCCGAGGCCTGGCCTCTCTCAGCTCCCCCACCCGGCCTGCCGGGATGTCTCCCGGTGTTTCGTCTCTCAGACGTGGGGCTGCCGGCTGCCAGTAGCCGTGGTTCCCGTGTGATTTGTGTTTAGCCTTGGCTTCTTAAAAGTGGGTTTGCTGTCTGCACGTCGGGCTGTCACAGGGCCGTCACAGGGCCGCACAGGGCTGTCACAGGGCTGTCACAGGGCCGTCACAGGGCCGTGGTGATACTTACTGGGTGTGAGGACTTCGTCCGGTCAGCCCTGGTCAGCGCCTCCGCATGGGCGCCTTGGCATCTAGCAGGGCCCGACCGGCGGCATCTGGCCCTCTGGTCCGGGGACACTGTGGCCCAGGGGCTGAGCACAGTGGGCGACGTGCTCTGCACGGGCGTGACGCAGGGCTGTGGTCCATGTGGCCGTGGCGGGAGGGTAGCAGCGAGTAGGTCATGTGGTTGTGGCTCAGAACAGGCCCCGGCCCTGGCCTGGGAGCTCCGAGTAACTCCCGGGGTGGCCGTCTCATCCTCAGGCGACAGCCTCTGTGGGTGACCCAGTCCGAGCGCGTGGGCAGGGACGGGGCTCTCCAGACACATGACAGGCACCTACCACCGGCCCGGGGCGGGGTCTCTGCGGTGCCGCTGGCTGTGGGGGAAGCCAGCAAAGGGCCCGCTTCTCCGAGGTCTTTGGGCCAAACTGTTTTCTTTACCTTTGAAACTACTGAAACTCTGAAGGACGTCTGATGGTGGTGACCGTCACGTGAACCCCGGTCATGGCCGGTGGCCTCGAGCCAGGCCCGCTCTGGCCCTTCACAGAAAGCGTGTCGCCACCCTGTCCGGATGACCAGCGGGCAGTGGCAGCGAAGACGGGGCTGCGACAGCCCTGCCGGACGTCTTGGTCCCCGTGTGCGTGGTGCCCTGGCAGGGACAGTGTCCCGAAGCTAGCACAGCCGGACGTCTCGGTCCCCATGTGCGCAGTACCCTGGCAGGGGCTGGCACGGCTGGCTTTCAGACCGCAGGGCCCAGCAGAGAGACTAAGCACCAGGCGCGATGGCTCATTTCCATCACCCCGGAGGGTGGGTCAGAGAGGTGACCACGGGGTGTAAGTGGGGCGTGGTGGCAGGTTCCCTCTCTCTAGGATGACAGCAGAGGCTCGTCAGTAACAGGCTTGGGGCCCTCGCCTCCCCCCGACTTCTCTGCGGTCAGACAGCGATTTACCTGTGTCTTCGGGACACAGGGACACAAGTGGCCCCGGTGTGGCTGGCCTGTCGGGCTGAGAGCCGCCCCTGCCGCCCGGCCCTCCCCAGGCATGACGGCAGCACTGGTCTGCAGTGGAGCCCGGCAACCTGGCCGCCTGACGCATAGGCCCCACTGTCACCCGCAGCAGGACCCCTGTACCTTGAAGCTGTGTGGGAGGGACGTAGACATTCAGTTCCTCCCTGCCAGCTACGCTTTGGTTACCGCTGTGCCGGCGTGTCTGGCCTGGCCTTGAGCTGACAGGCGGACACTGCTCACCACTGTGCAGCGGCTCTCCCTCCACGCCCTCCGTCACCCTCAGACTTCCCGGGCTTTTGTCTCGGCCTGAGTCAGGCTCTTCCTCTCGACCTCGGATCGCCCTGGCGACCCCGTTCCTTGGCGAGCCGTGACTGATCCAGCCCTGGTAGAACGCCTGGAGCCTTCACAAGTCTGTGGCCAGAGGTCCACGGGTTTGTCTGACCCTTAGGTCACCCGTGTTCAACACTCAGAGACTCGGGGAGTTGTGTAGACGGGAGGCGTGTTACGCAGTCCATGTCCCGACTGAGTGGTGGCCAGGGTCCTATTCAGGGACGGGGACTGTGGGCCAGCTGGGGTTGCCACGGAAGGTGGGGTGAGCAGCAGCACGCACGGCTGGCCCCACTACACGGCTCCAGGCTCTGCAAGCGGAGGTTGAACGAGACAGGTAACGCGTACAGGATGTCCCATGTCTGTAGCTCGGATAGCGGAATCTCTGGCTCTTCGCTGTCTGAGTCGCCCCGTTCATAGGTGCGTGTGTGCTGTGCGACACAAGGCCATGGACCATGTTTGTTGTGTGCACATTCCTAAAGAAAACCTGCAAGTTTGCCATTACATTGTGTTCAATTTGCTCATTTTTAAGGCGGGTGGAAGAAGGAGGTGCCTGAATGCGGACAGGCCCAGTGAAGCTTGCTGAGCTGCTGCACGCTAACCGAGACTTCCTGTTCCCTCGTGACAGCTCGGCCCGCGTTCGTGATCCAGCCACAAAACACGGAGGTGCTGGTCGGCGAGAGCGTCACCCTGGAGTGCAGCGCCACCGGCCACCCTCCACCGCGCATCTCCTGGACGCGAGGGGACCAGACCCCCCTGCCGGCAGACCCTCGGGTGCACATCACGCCTTCCGGCGGCCTCTACATACAGAGCGTGGTGCAGGCGGACAGCGGAGAGTACACGTGCTTTGCCTCCAGCGGCACCGAGAGCATCCAGGCCGCCGCCCTCATCATCGTGCAGGGTGAGCCTGGCCCGCCAGCGCCGCACACGCCCCTCGCGAGCGCTCCCGAGGGTGTCCCCGCGCCCTGGCCTGTCGCTCGGCTTGCTCTGTCCCAGCCGCTGCAGCACGGGTCACGTTCAGCCTGGGGATGGTGACGCGAGCTGCAGGGCAGGGCTTGGCTCCTGGTGCTGTGAGGGGCCCTGAGCGCACGCAGGTGCGTGCGCGTTGGACCGGCCCACTCACCTGCACGTGGCCGGACACCTCCCTGCCGTCGGGCTAGGGGCCCAGGATGCCGGGAGCACGTAGGGCCTACCGCCTTTTGTGTGTTTCTGAACCGTGTAACGGATGGTAAGGCGAGTCTGGTCGCTTTGTAAGTGAACTGCGAAGTGGGACGCTTGGGAGGAATCGAAACACTGCGGAGGGCAGATGCAGACCCGCCCTCCCCCAACCCCAGGCCTGCCCTCTCCTCGCTCTCGCCGTGGGCGGTACCTAGGTGCTGCACACGCGGCCATCGTGTGGCCGGCTCTCACCGTGTGGCTGTCACTTTTACAGAAACAGGCCCAAACGGAACCACGCGAGGTACTCTGCTCTGTAACTTTTTTGAGAGGTTTTGCTTTAGGGCATGTGTGCTCACCGGAGAGACAGTGAGAGGGAAAGGGAGAAATCACTCCCCAGGGGACGACCACACTGCAGTCCCTTCTCCAGTGTCCTCCCGGGATCTGGGGCACGCACGCACACACGCTCAGCGTGATTTTCAAGCCACCAGGTCCGGGATTTGAACCATAACTGACTGAGAGTCCAGCAACTTAATCACCGCTCCATCTTCTGGCCCCCGTTCTGTGACTTCCCCCTAAAGCTTGCCACCGTGGGCAGGTCACACGTCGCAGCCGTCTGCTGCAGGGCTGTGCTCGCGCCCTCCCGTGCCTGTCAGGGTCAGCGCACTGTCCACCGCGTCCTGCCTCGCCCCCCACGTCCCGGGCCCAGCCACAGCCCTGCCGTGACACGGGCGTTCTTGCGTTGCTCTTCCCTGGCACTGTCCCGTGACCGTCACGTCCCCACTGTCTTTCCCTGAAGCACTTCCCCAGTTCACGGTGACTCCTCAGGACAGAGTCGTCATCGAAGGACAGACCGTGGACTTCCAGTGCGAGGCCCAGGGCTACCCGCAGCCAGTCATCGCCTGGACGAAGGGTGGTAAGAGCCCACCCTCGGACCACCCGCTCCCGGGCAGACCCACCGCGAGCGGCCTGTGGGCAGGAGCGCCGGCCGCCTCTCCCCACGCCCTGTCACCTCGGTCTGCGTCTCCAGCCAGCCGAGCGGCGTGTGGGCGGAGCCTCTGAGGCGCGGTGGGCATGGTCGAGGATCGAGCTGGTCTGCGCTCAGACCCCAGGCTCGCTTCCTGGGTGGCTGCTGGCCCTGCCTCGCTCCTCTCCAGGCCGGCACAGTGCGGCCGGGGAGCACGGGGAGGGCGGCGGCGGCCCAGCTGGGCTGTGTGCTCTGGTGAGGGTGGGCACCCGGTCTGCTGAGGCAGGAGCCGCCCAGGCCTCGGGGGTCCATCCTGGCCCCTCGGCCCGCCTGAGCAGTCTTGGGGTGGGGCCCTCCTGCTACACACCCAGCCTCCCTGAGACAGCGTGACCATGTGTGGGCAGAGTTGATCCCCAAAGTTGTGTTCCAGGTGCCCGGGTGGTGGCCTGTGCTTCTCAGTAACCCCGCCCATGTCCTGATCCTGCCCTGGGGTGCCCGGCTTCTCGGACAGCCCCAATTTCCCAGAGCTTTATCTCCTTTCCTGGGAGCTTCTGGGGAGGGGGCCCTCCTGTCCCTCCCTGAGCTCGTCACCCATGCCATGGAGTCACCACCCAGCAGAGCTTGGTTGGGGGGCTGACAGCCAGGCCAGGACACGACCCCTCAGCCCCAACCAGGTCGCCCAGCATCTGCTCTCAGGTGAGGTCCTCCTTGGGCCCCGCGTGTCCCTGCTGCCCCCCGCAGACCCGGCTCACTCCCCCACAGGGAGCCAGCTGTCCGTGGACAGGCGACACCTGGTGCTGTCGTCAGGGACCTTGAGGATCTCGGCCGTTGCCCTGCACGACCAGGGCCAGTACGAGTGCCAGGCGGTCAACATCATCGGCTCCCGCAAGGTTGTGGCCCACCTGACCGTCCAGCCCAGGGGTAGGTGTCCGGCCACGGGCAGGGTGGGGGTCTACAGCCGGTGCCAGGGCACGCAGGGCCATATGGGTATCCTGGGGGCTTGCACAGCCGGTGCTGGAGCACGCAGGGCCACGTGGGCGGGTGGGGGTCTACAGCTGGTGCCTGGGGCCGCGCAGGCGGGTGGGGGTCTACAGCTGGTGCCTGGGGCCGCGCAGGCGGGTGGGGGTCTACAGCTGGTGCGGGGGCATGCAGGGCTGCGGGCGGGTGGGCCTGCCTTTTCCTCTGTTGGTTACCGCGCCCTGAGGTGCCTGCTCCAGCGCGTCCGTTCAGCTCAGAGGCGTCCTACATTATCCTTGTTCACATCGGAGGCCGGAGCCGGCATTCCGTGCTCTGGACGGGGTCGCGAGTCTCTTGCACACGGGCGTGGAAGCCCCAGGGCTGGTCGTGAGCCGTGGGCAGCGTGGGACCTGTTTGCCCAGGGCTGTCTGTCAGTGGTTGTCTTGGCACGAAGGTCCTTTGGAAGAGGGCTGCCCCTGCCCCTTGGTGAGGGCACGACGAGGTGGCCGGGGTCTGCAGCCCGGGGCTGCCCAGGTGGTGTCCGGCCTCTGTCTCTCCCATTGACCCCGCGTCCTTTGACCCAGGCGGCCTCTGTCCTTTCCGGCTGTCCCTTCCCAGTGTCTGGTGGGAAGTCCCGGCCGCCTCAGACCCCTCCCGACGGGACAGAGGTCAGGACGCCTTTGTGAGGGCAAGGTCGCCGATGCCACGTGACCCCGAGGTCAGGTCCAGGCCTGGGCCTGAGCCGTAATGGGCAGGAAGGAGAGGAGGTGCAGGGCCGGCCGAGGGGTCCCGGCGCTCTCGACTCCCTGCTGATCCCCTGACTGCACAGGGTCTGGAGAGGGGCCCTCACCTGTCCTCAGGGCTCACGTGGGGCCCACTGGCTGAGTCCCAGTGGCTGGCAGCCAAGGCCGTCTGGAGAGCTCTCTGACTGCGCGTCCTTCCCAAGGTGGTGGCCCTTCTAGGGTCCGCCAGCACCGCTGGTGGGACCTCCGCCGCTGTGGGTGGGCGGGGCAGGGCAGGGCAGGGCAGCCAGTGGGTGTGCGTGGAGGCAGGGAGGGCCCGCCAGGCCTGCGATGGCCGGGGCTGTGACTCCCTCCCTGTGCCCCAGTGACCCCGGTGTTCGCCAGCGTGCCGCGCGACGTGACGGTGGAGGTGGGCACCAACGTGCAGCTCCCCTGCAGCTCCCAGGGCGAGCCCGAGCCGACCATCACCTGGAACAAGGTGAGGCCGCACTGCCACTGCGTGGGGCCTGGCCACAGGCCGAGCCTCTCCATGCCACCTCCCTGACAAGGTCGGGGCCCACTAGGACACACCCTCAGTTCATCCTCTTCAGCACCAGAAGCCCAGAGCGCGCTGTGTGGTCAGACGCAGCCTCGCCCTGGGGGACGAGGGCCCTGCCTGTCCACTTCCCCGCTGTTCTTGTCCGCCACTCCTCCCTGCTCCTGGCACCCGCGGGCATGAGCTGCTTCCCAGGCGGTTGGGCCTCGGGGCGGCAAGGCCTCCTGCTCCCTCCCCGGTCCCACGTCTCCTCCCTCCATACCTGAGTGTCTGCCTGCTCCTGCCTGGCCTAGAGGAGATCTGTCCACTCAGTGTCTGAGCGCCCTCGTGTTTCAGCTCTGACGGCCCCTCGGGCCCTCCCATGTGGTCCAAGAGCCCCACCCACAGCACATACCCCCTACCCAGAACCATCTCGGGCCCCACGCTCTGTCCATACAGAGCAAGCGTGTGAGAAGTGCAGCCATGGACCAGGCGCCGGGAGGAGGACTGCACCCGTCCTGTGTGCTGGGTCTCAGTGCAGCCTTGGCGGGACTCGCTCCAGGCCCCGACTGGGCCCTGGGCCCTCCCCCGGCTCAGCTTCTTGGCCGTCCCTTGTCTGACCGCAGGACGGGGTCCAGGTGACGGAGAGTGGGAAATTCCACATCAGCCCCGAAGGGTTCCTGACCATCAACGATGTGGGCAGTGCGGACGCGGGGCGGTACGAGTGTGTGGCCCGCAGCTCCATCGGCTACGCCGCCGTCAGCATGGTGCTCAGTGTGGACGGTGAGGTTGGGAGCCTTGGGCTGGCGTGAGCCGCTCCTCCAGGCTACGGGCCAGTGGGGCTCAGCCCGGCCAGTGGGGCTCAGCCCGGCGTTCAGGTGCTCGAAGGGTCGGCCCCTGACAGGCAGGTGAGGGACGGGGTGTGAGAGTGTATGGTACGTGCAGGGTATGCCTTGTGCACATGTGTGTGGTAAGTGCAGAACACACTGTACGTGTGTATGGTGTGTGCAGGGCGCGCTGTGTGCTGTGTGTGTATGGTGCGTGCCGGGTGTGCCATGTGCATGTGTATGGTGTGTGTAGGGCGTGTAGTGTGTGCTGTGTGTGTATGTGCATGCAGGGTGTGCCATGTGTGTGTGTGTATGGTGTGTGTAGGGCGCGTGTGTGTGTGTGTGTGTGTATGGTGCGTGCAGGGCGCGCCTCATGTGCATGTGTATGGTGTGTGCAGGGCACACCGTGTGTGCGTGTGTATGGTGTGTACAGGGTGTGCCGCATGTGCGTGCGTATGGTGTGTACAGGGTGTGCCGCATGTGCGTGCGTATGGTGTGTGCAGGGCATGCTGTGTGTGCGTGTGTACGGTGTGTGTAGGGCATGCCACATGTGCGTGTGTATGGTGCGTTCAGGGCTCACTGCGTGTGTGTGTATGGTGCGTGTAGGGTGTGCTGTGTGTGTGTGTATGGTGCATGCAGGGTGTGCCGTGTGTGCTGTGTGTGTACGTGTGCATACTGTGCATGGAGCAGTGTGTCCTGTAGGTTGTGTGTGGGTGAGGAGGGCAGTCCCTAACAGACAGGTGGTGCCCACAACTCAGCCCCGTGGGTGACCCTATGGGACATGTGTAGTGTGTGAGGAGCTAGTCTGTCAGGAGGGCAGCGAGTGACCCCAGGTGGCCTTTCATGGAAGAGCCTAGAATGGCAGGAATCCAGGCGTCCCCACAGTATCCTCTGCCCTTGGGCTTTCCTGTGTGCAGTCCCTGTTGGCGAGGACTCCCCATGGACCAGCCGTGTGGCATGGGGCAGTGTTGTGCTCCGCCGTGGGAGCTGGGCCAGCCGCAAGGTCCAGGTTTGTGACTAAGGTCCCCCTCTGCATGCTGGGCACCTCACAGGCCTGTGACCCTGGCTGGCGGAGGCTGGGGTGCAGTGCAGTCTGGAAACCTGCGGAGACGTGCCCCCACTCTTCTCCCCTCCCCTCCACTCGGGGGTCTCAGGGCAGAGGCAAATCAGTGAACGTGAAGAGCGTCCCTGTCGGGTGTCTGCATCGCCTGACCTCCGACGTTGCCCAGGGCAGCCGCAGTTTTAGAAGGTCAGACCTGTGCCTTCCCCTGAGCGGTCTGAGAGGGTCTGATGCGTCATCCAGCTTTATCTGAGCTAGGAAGCACGACTGGTGGGCCTGCCTTCCTGCGGTGACGTAGCGCCGAGACGTGTTTCACGAGCATCTGCTGCCGGTAACTGTGGCCCCGTGTTTCTAGTTCCGGATGTCAGTCGGAATGGGGACCCATTTGTGGCTACCTCTATCGTTGAAGCCATCGCGACTGTGGACAGAGCCATAAACTCCACGCGGACGCACCTGTTCGACAGGTACCGGGCAACGCGGAGTCCGCGCTCACCTCCGGGGCCCAGAGTGGCTGCAGCTCCGTCCCGAGCCCTGCCTGCTGTGGGGAGAGGAATCTTAATGGCACCTTGTAAACGGCACAGGCGTCTGCCTTCCGGGGCTAAGGGAGAGGACGAGAGCGTTTCCAACAGAATCTGACACAGGATTCACGCCAAAGCGTTTTTTTAAATTTCAACTCATTATCTGGGCTACTTACCATATAATTTGGCAAAAACAAAGAATTTGAAAAGTCATTAGGGGGCCGGCTTGTGGTGGCCGCCCCGAGCCGTGTCTGAGCTCCGCCGACATGTGGTGTGCGTGTTCTCCCTGTCGACCTAACCAACCATTTATTCTCCGTGTCTCGGTTTTGTGTTTCCTGCCTCCCGCTGGGACCAGCAAGGTACGGCGCCCGGGCGTGGACGCACGCAGAGTGGGGCGTAGTTCTGGGCACCAGCGGCCTCGCGCTCACCTCACCAGTTCCCTCTCCTTTCTCCCTGGCAGCCGCCCCCGCTCTCCAAATGACTTGCTGGCCCTGTTCCGGTACCCACGGGACCCTTACACGGTGGAGCAAGCGCGAGCAGGCGAGATCTTCGAGCGGACCCTGCAGCTTATCCAGGAGCACGTGCGGCACGGCCTGATGGTCGACCTGAATGGGACGGGTCAGTGCCCCTGCGTCCCTGGGCTGGATGTCACCAGTCACGTCTGTCCTGGGAAAAGCCCCAGCACGCTCCCTGGTCGGTGGCAATGCAGTCGCCTCCCCCCGTAGGTCCTGTGGGCTGACGCTGGCCAGCTGTCTCGACCCTGGAAGAAGGGTGTGGAGGGGTATGTGGGCTGTAGCAGGCCTGTGTGTGCCACCAGCTGTGACAGGGCAGGCCGAAGGACGACAGTGCGGTTGGGACGCCGTGTCTGCTGTGGGTGAGGCCGTGGCCTGCGAGGGCAGAGCAGCTGCTGTGTGGCGTGTGGGCAGGACCACGGTGCCGGCCCTGCCCAGAAGGGCTGCCATCCTGCCGCCTGGTGGCTTCGAGGGGAGGGCTCCTCAGCGGCAGCAGACCCTCACTGGCCGTTCTGCCCGTGTGCATGTGTGCACACGCACGTGGTATGGGCAGTGGCGGCAGCCCTCTGCTTCAGGGAGCTGCTCTGGGGCTGCAGCATCTTTGGTGGGCACAGCCGTGTGCTGGGCACGAGGTTGCTCAGGCCTGCAAGGTGCCGCTTAGCAGAGCACGGGCGTGCAGGAGGGTCACATCAGGGCCATGGGTCAGTTCTTACGGCCGGGCGTGGCCACTCCGAGGCCTGTCCCCACCTGTTTTGGAGCGAAGCGTCCAGGTCAGGCAAGCCTTGCAGGAGTGTGTACCAAGGGGCTCTGCCACCTGCATCCTTGGACGCGCCTGGCCTCGCAGACGGGTCGTCCGCATTGGAGGCCCGACGGCCCTGCATTTCTGTTAGGACGGAGCTCGCTGTAAGGGATGAATGACAGAAGGTGTGTTCGCAGGACCAGTGGGCCAGGCACTGGCTAAACCAACAGCACAGGACATGTGGCAGCCTGCAGCTGGCCCCGCGCAGCTGCCAGAGGCCTCTGTCCCTCTTGCCACAGTCTCCCTGGGTGGCAGTCCCGGCGGGCTGCTGAGAGGGACTTCGGCCTCCACCAGCTTACCGGGCGGCCCCGTCTGCCACTGCTGGAGACAGCCCCACAGGAAGCCTGCAGGCACCACAGAGCTCGGGGCCTGGAGAGGCTTATGCACGCTGCGAGCGGCTCCAGGAGTGTGCCCTTCAACTGCAGCCACACACGTGTGCGTGCACTGAGCAGCCATCACCCAGTCTGGTCACAGCCACCGGCCAAAGCGGGAGCCCTGGGCATGCTGCCTGTGGGAACAGGAGCAGCAGGAGGCAGGTGCAGCCCTGGCTGGATGGAGACGATGACACTGACCAGGGACCTGCCAGGAACAGGACCATGCTGGGGGCTGAGGGCGGCATGCGCACAGGCCCTGGGGGAAGTGTCTGGCACGTTCTGGAGCTGTGGGTGGAGGAGCAGGCAGGTCAGGCTCCAGCAGAGTGGAGGGCTGGGAGGGACACGGCACGTCTGCTCTGGGAGGGTGGAGCTGGGCTGAGAAGCATCACGCTGGGTCAGACAGATGGCTGGGAAGCCCTGGACACCAGGTGGGGGCGCCTGTTTGCCTCTGCTGGCCTCAGCACGGTCCCCTCGGCAGCTGCCACCCGGCCGCGGCTGTGCAAGTACAGGTGGGGGAGCCCACCCGCGGCTGGCTGTGGGAAGGAGGGGCTCCCGGCCCTTGGCAGCCTTGGGCCAGGAGAGTCCCACCTGAGGGTTTTCTGGCACCTGCTGGGAAGGACAGGGCGACCGTCCTCCTGGACGTGTGTCCTCACGGCGCTCAGTGCGGAGAGCGAGGCAGAGCTCGTGCGCCCTGGCATGGCCGGTGCTCACCTGCAGGCTCAGCAGCCCAGGTAGCCACGTGGCGGCCGAAGCCCTGCAGCTGGGCCCTGAGCCACGGCCAGAGCACCTGCCGGGCACCAGGACGGGGCACTCCAAGTGGGCAGGGGGGCGGGCTCTAGGCTCTGAGGCCCGAGGCTGGTGGGTGAGCAGGCCTGAGGCCAGCGCCGATGGCTGAGTCTTGTCTGACGACTCTGGCTGCCGGGGAGCGCCCCAGGCCCAGCAGCTGTCGGGCTAGGCCGTTTTGGTCAGCCATGGTGTCTCTTAATCCACGTGTCAGACCAGCAGTTTTCAGTCCTCCCTTTTCCTCCATGTTCAGTGAGTGCAGTCGGGGTGACCAGGCAGTGGCCAGTGCCAGTTTAGACCCTTCTGCAGGAGAATTCCATCACCCTCCTTAAGTCCAGGGCCCCACTGCCCCTCCCAGCATGGACAGAGCTCAGGTTCTTTGCTGCTCGTAGCCAGCTTGTCACCTTGTTCCCTTCCGGTGCTCGTGGTGGCCTTGGCTTCCCGTGTCCTGTCACCCCAGGCATAGCCGTTCCACAGCTGCTGAGGCCCCCAGTGTACCCGTCACCTGCTCTCCCACGCCTTGCCCAGAGTCCAGGCTCTCCCTCGCCGTGTCCCCCAGCCGCCGCCACTGCACTGTCTGTGGGGATGTGCGCTTGTGTGGGTGAGGGTGTGCGGTACATGCTTCTGTGTCTGCACGCAGGCTCAGGCGTGTGCACGAGAATGTGAGTGTGCAGGCGTGGGGGTGTGCAGCCCCTGGCAGGCCAGCACACATCCTGGAGAGGAGGCGGAGGCCTGGGTGTGAGCCGGGGCGCAGAGTTCTGAGCGAGCCGGCCCTGGGAGCTTACGTGTGCTGGAGCTCTGTGTGGGGACAGGGTGGCAGCACTGCAGGAGGCTGGCCCCGCAGGTGGCGGGAGTGTCGCCTAGCCAGGAGCAAGGGCTGAGGTGCGAAGGCAGAGGGCGGCCTCGCCAGGCCTGGACGTGGCCCCATGGAGGGCGTGTCTTGCAGACAGCTGCGTGTGGCTCCAGGTGCCATGGTGAGAAGCTGGCCGGTGACAGCAGAGGAAGCAGGAGCAGAGCCCGGGCTAGGGCTGTCGGGAAGCGTCAGACCCGGGGTGGTGGAGCGTGAGGCCGCAGAGCCCCGGCAGTGTGGGCAGATGTCTGACAGCTGCTCTGAGGTGTGGGGAGCACGGGCAGGGCCGTGCCGAGTGCCGTCCACTCTGGAGTTGCTTACAGTGGGGTGGAGAACGTGTCTCGGCAGGGACCCAGTCAGGCCGAGGACCAGGCCCCGAAGCGTGCTGCCGTGGCCACGTGGCAGAGCCTGTGGCGGGCTGGGCTGGGGCGGGCGGGTCAGCAGGCCTGCTCTCCCTTCCAGGGTACCGCTACAACGACCTGGTGTCCCCGCAGTACCTCGGCCTCATCGCCAACCTCTCGGGCTGCACGGCCCACCGGCGCGCGGCCAACTGCTCGGACATGTGCTTCCACCAGAAGTACCGCACCCACGACGGCACCTGCAACAACCTGCAGCACCCCGCCTGGGGCGCCTCGCTGACCGCCTTCGAGCGCCTGCTCAAGCCGGCCTACGACAACGGGCTCAACACGCCCCGTGGCGTCGACCCCCGCCGGCTGCACCATGGCCACCCGCTGCCCGCACCGCGCCTGGTGTCCACCGTCCTGATGGGCACGGAGGCCGTGAGCCCGGACACGCACTTCACGCACATGCTGATGCAGTGGGGCCAGTTCCTGGACCACGACCTGGACTCCACGGTGGTGGCCCTGAGCCAGGCCCGCTTCTCCGATGGGCAGCACTGCAGCACCACCTGCAGCAACGACCCACCCTGCTTCTCCGTGGCCATCCCTCCCGACGACCCGCGGGCCCGCAGTGGCGCCCGCTGCATGTTCTTCGTGCGCTCCAGCCCCGTGTGCGGCAGCGGCATGACCTCGCTGCTCATGAACTCCGTGCTCCCGCGGGAGCAGATCAACCAGCTCACGTCCTACGTGGATGCCTCCAACGTGTACGGCAGCACGGCCCACGAGGCGCGCGCCCTCCGCGACCTGGCCAGCCAGCGGGGCCTGCTGAGGCAGGGCATCGTGCAGCGCTCCGGGAAGCCCCTGCTGCCCTTCGCCACGGGGCCGCCCACCGAGTGCATGCGTGACGAGAGCGAGAGCCCCATCCCCTGCTTCCTGGCTGGCGACCACCGCGCCAACGAGCAGCTGGGCCTGACCAGCATGCACACGCTGTGGCTGCGCGAGCACAACCGCGTGGCAGCCGAGCTGCTGCGGCTGAACCCGCACTGGGACGGCGACACGGTCTACCACGAGGCCAGGAAGGTGGTGGGCGCCCAGGTGCAGCACATCACCTACCAGCACTGGCTGCCGAAGGTGCTGGGTGAGGCCGGCCTGCGCATGCTGGGCCCCTACCGCGGCTATGACCCCCGCGTCAACGCCGGCATCTTCAACGCCTTCGCCACAGCCGCCTTCCGCTTCGGCCACACGCTCATCAACCCCGTGCTCTACCGGCTGGACGAGAACTTCCAGCCCATCCCGCAGGGCCACGTGCCCCTGCACAAGGCCTTCTTCTCGCCCTTCCGCATCGTGAACGAGGGCGGCATCGACCCGCTGCTGCGCGGGCTGTTCGGCGTGGCGGGGAAGATGCGCATGCCCTCGCAGCTGCTGAACACGGAGCTCACCGAGCGGCTCTTCTCCATGGCGCACACGGTGGCCCTGGACTTGGCCGCCATCAATGTCCAGCGAGGCCGCGACCACGGCATCCCCCCCTACCACGACTTCCGGGCCTACTGTAATCTGTCGGCTGCCCACACCTTCGACGACCTGCAGAACGAGATCAAGAGCCCAGCGATTCGGGAGAAGCTGAAGAGGTGAGCCAGGGACACTGCGTGGGGCTCGCGCGTGGGGCACGGGCTGACCCGCGAGCAGCGGCCTGTGCATGCTTCTCTCCGGGCCGTGGGGAGTGGCGGGAGGGCCGGCTGGTCAGCGTGCAGCCTCGGGCTGTGCTGTGGGCTGGTTGGGCTGGGGCCGCCACGTGTGCCCTGGAGAGCATGGGGCTGTGGTGGGCTCAGCGAGGGTCGGGCTGCGCTCCTGGCAGGGCCTGGCCATGGAGGCCACCCCTCTGCAGCAGCACCTGCACCCGCGCGTTGGCCCAGGGCAGGAGGAGCCGCCGGGCACAGTGCTGCAGGGCGCGGCTCTCGGCTCAGCAGCCGTGGGCTCAGCAGGCTGACCCTGTGTGTGGCCCGTGCCCGGGACCAGCGCGGTGGCATGGGCTCTGACAGAGGCGGACCCTGTCTGTGCGTGCTTCTCCCTCCTTCCCCCGGCCCTCTCCCCCATCCCCCTTCACCATCCCTCCCCCGCCCCTCTCCCCCGTTACCCTTCACTGTCCCTCTCTCCCCGCCCCCCCTCTCTCCCCGGCCCCCTCTCTCCCCGGCCCCCTCTCTCTTTCCCTCTCTCTCTTTCCCTTTCTGTTGCTATTGCTCATGGAATAAAGGTTCGTCCACGGACCCACATAGCCAACCGTGTGGTTCAGATCGCAGCCCCCAAAGAGAAACACACCAGGCACGTGCACCTGTGTGCCGAGAACCCTGCCTGGACAGACACCGAGGGGAAGAGGCAAAGACCGTGCCCTGTGGAGGGGTGTCTGGTCTCCATTTTGTTTTTCTTCCTTTCTCTGGCGAGCGTATGCACCCTCTGACAGACACACACCCGCGCGCACACACACGGACAGGTCGGTCCAATGTTACTAATCTGAGCCCTGATTAGGTGGCGTCAGAGCTGTGGGACCACCCGCTCTGACGGAAGTTGGGACGTGTCACCTGTCACTTGCCGCCTCGTGGGCCCCACTCTGTAGGTCTGCGTGCTGTGGGAGTGGCTGCTCTCCAGGCTCAGAGCCTGTTTCTAAGGAAATCGGGAGATGAGAACATAGTGGGCATATTTGTTCTCAAACACTTCAATCTTACCATTTTGCCTAGCAAGATTTTTTTTTTTTTTGGAGAGGTTTTTGCTATAGGGCGCGTGCGCTCGCCAGACAGACAGACACAGAGAGACAGAAAGCGAGAAATCACCCCCAAAGGGGGATGGCCACGCCGCAATTCCTTCTCCATTCTCCTCTCGGGATCTTGGGCACACACACACGCGCCCGGTGTGAGTTTTTTTTTTTTTTTTTGAGAGGTTTTCACTATAGGGTGCATGCACTCGCCAGACAGACAGAGAGAGATATAGAGACAGAAAGCGAGAAATCACCCCCCAGAGGGGATGGTCACGCCGCAATCCCTTCTTCTCCATTCTCCTCTTGGGATCTTGGGCACGCACGGACATGCGCCCGGCGTGAGTTTTAAGCCACCGGGTCCGGGACGCGAACCGTGGTCGACTACGTGGGAGTCCAGCGACATAGCCATTCTGCTAACTGCTGGTCCCGCTAGCAAGATTTTTTATGGTGAATATATTTTGAAAATACAATACCATTTTATTCTTTTGAAAAATGCCTATAGGGACCAGTAGTTAGCGTAATGGCTATGTCACTGGACTCCCATGTAGTCAACATGGTTCAAGTCCCGGACCCAGTGGCTTAAATTCATGCCGGGCGTGTGTGTGTGCGTACCCAAGATCTCAAGAGGAGAATGGAGGAGAAGGGATTGTGGCGTGGCCATCCCCCCTGCAGGGGTGATTTCTGTCTGTCTCTCTCTTGTCTTTCTGGCTAGTACACACGCCCTATAGCAAAAACCTCTCCAAAAAAAAAAATGAAAACATGCCTATAGCCATATTAGTAACATTTGTTGTCACATGTTTATAAGAAAGTGACAGCCGGCCAGCATTAGTGCTGTTTCCTGGCGTGCAGGGGGAGTGGTTTACATGTGCGTCCTGCGCGCAGGGGGCGTGGTTTACACGTGCGTCCTGGTGCAGGGGGCATGCTTTACATGTACAGCCTGTGTGTTCAGCTTTGCAAATTTCTCCTGGTCAACGAATCTGAGTGCACACGTGTGTTGTATTCATGTGCGTATAACAGAAAGTAGGTAGAATTCCTTGAAACACAATGGACAAACGCCTTAGAGAAATAACGGAACTAGTGGTAGAATAAAAAAGGGCGTCTGCTCACGCCGCTATCCCGCTCTGGTCTGTGTGGCGACGTCTGCTCACGCCGCTGTCCCGCTCTGGCACGCACGCTGCTGCGGGCCCTCTAAGCTGTGCCCGTTGCAGGCTGTATGGCTCGCCCCTCAACATTGACCTGTTCCCTGCCCTCGTGGTGGAAGACCTGGTTCCTGGCAGCCGGCTGGGCCCCACCCTCATGTGCCTGCTCAGCACCCAGTTCAAGCGCCTTCGAGACGGAGACAGGTAACGGAGGGCGAGGGAGACCCCGCTCACCCCGCTGAGGGGAGGCTCCTCCCGCTCGGTCCCCGAACGCAGGTCTTGCCTCGGGCTGACCCACTGCAGCAGACACACGCTGCTGGTGGCTGCCAGCCCTTCCTCCTGGGGTTTCTGTTCCGGAAACCCATGGCCCCTGCAGGCGGTTGCCACAGTGGGACCTGGGAGGGGTCTGAGCCTCTTGGAGGCCAGGCGTCCGTGTGACTCCTCACTGAGGTCCTAGGCGTGGGCCTTCCGCCCCGGGGAGCTCGGTAGTGATCAGAGGGCTGTCTCCTTCCACCCCCAGTTTTTTGCTTCGGGTCTGCCCTGTGAGTAGCCCGGAACGAGAGCCGAGGCCATGTTTGATGACGCCTCATTGAAGCCCGCGACCCGTGCTGCGGCGCAACTGCCCAGCGGTGTCCCGGGCCGTCTCTCTCTGACCTCCTCTTTGCGGCATGCAGGCTGTGGTATGAAAACCCAGGGGTGTTCACCCCCGCCCAGCTGACCCAGCTCAAGCAGACGTCCCTGGCCAGGATCCTGTGTGACAACTCGGACAACATCACGCGTGTTCAGCCGGACGTGTTCAGGGTGGCCGAGTTCCCCCACGGCTACATCAGCTGTGACGAGATCCCCAGGGTGGACCTCAGGGTGTGGCAGGACTGCTGTGAGGGTGAGTGCCGGCCTCCGTGGGGCAAGCTGCTCGGCTGCGGCCAGCAGGGAGGTGGTGGGAGCCCGGCCTGGAGGGCTGGCTGGCACCGGGCTCCGTGTGAGGAGGCCTCGGCAGGGGAGCCCTCTGACTCGGCCCCCGGAGGGGGCTGCACGCGCTGTGCCCCCGGGCAGGAGGAAGCAAGCCCGGGAAGCCGGCACACACCGGCCTTCTCTAGCATGTGAGTGTGTTCTTGGCGTCTGGCAGGCCTGACCAGGGAAAGGCCCCGGAAGGCTCCCACGAGGTAGCGAGACGTGCGTGGGTGTGCGATGGCCTCGGGCTTGGGCTCGGGGGCCGAGAAGGCAGAGGCTCTCCGGGGCCACCGTGGGAAGGCTGCTGGCTTCTGGCCTGCCCGCCCTGCTCAGCATCTGACAGCTGCCTGCCGTGTGCCGTCCCGGCGGCCGGGCCTGCGTGCATTCCGGAATCCCGCCGTGGTTAACCTCCATCGCCATGTTCTAATTTGAATGTCATTTTGGCTTTATTCAAACTGTGATCAGGGCCTGTAGGGTACTAGAGACCAGCCCACGTCTGGAGCCCCGAGTGCACAGCCCTGAGGTCTTGTGTGGGAGACAGGGTGAGATGGGGCTGGGGCTCCCGAGCCGCACAGCCGGTGGGGCGGGTCGCAGCCTGCTCTAGGCACCGCGTGTTCTTGGGAGTTGCTGGTGGCACCTGGCCAGTAGGAGAGACCCACACAGCCCAGAGCTGCAGCAGCTCCTCCTCCACCCCGTGGGCCCAGGGCGCGTGCCCGGCCGGGACGCTGTTCTGAGTGGTGAGGACGAAGTCCGAGTTGACCCAGTGGAGCTGGTTCTTCGTAGCTTCTCCTGAGAGTGCGTGTGTGTCTGTGTCCGAGTGGATGTGTGTACATAGGAGCACGTGCAATGTGCGTGGTGCTCATGTGATGTGGTTTACATCTGCTTGTCCATCCCCTCCCCAGGTCTGTAACTTGTATGCATCTGTATACACACGTGCACGTGTTCAGACATGCGTGTGAGTGTCAGGGTGCGTGTGTGCGAGTTCAGGGATGGCACTGGCTTGCTGCCCCTCGGTTCTCCCGGCCCTTCAGGCTCTCGCCCTTGGCTGGGCACCTGCCTGGCTTGGTCTTCCTGCTCTGCTGGGCTAGCCGGTTCGGAGGCTTTCCCACAAGCAGTCAGGGGTTCCGTCCTGTGTGTGCAGAAGCTGTTCTCTTGAAACCCTCGTGACCCTCAGACACAGGAGCCACTTCCGGCAGGTCCCAGGCTGGCTCCCTGCTCTGCTTCTCCGGTCTTTGCGTCCAGAAAACCCAGAGTCAGGGAGACGAGGGCCGGGGCTCAGCCGCTCAAAGCACGTGCTGGCACAGTTCCGCCCTGACGGTTCCTTCTCAGAGAGCAGACTGGCCTCACGCTGAGAAGCGTCGTCTGTGTTCACTCCGGCCCAGACGCTGTATCTAAAACGGGCAAAAAGAAGGAAGACGGCGGTGTGACAGGGTCGGGGTGGGGCTCGTTTTCTCTTCTCAGTCTGGCCTTCTGAAAGTACGTTTAAAGCAGGTTTCCTTGAGCTGTGCCTCTTGATCGATACTGTGTGTGTGCTCACGCTCATGTGCACACGTGTATATACAGATGCAGGTAAGAGCCCTCGGAATCTGCCAGGCACATGCAGCGTCTTGTTTTTAAGATAGATATTTTCATGTGCTCACCAGAGACAAAGACAGAGAGAGACAGGTGAGAAGTCACCCCCCAGGGGGACGACCATGCCACAGTCCCTTCTCCATTCTTCTTTCGGGATCTTGGGCACACACGCACACGTGCCCTGCATGAGTGACAAGCTGCCAGATCCGGGACGTGAACCACAGTGGGCTACTGGGTGTCCAGTGACGTGATCATGACGCCGTCTGCCGGTCCCCTGTCCCTTTCTTTTGACCAAAGTTATGGACTGTAACTTCTTCGTAGGGATTGATGTGTTAAGGACACACGCCGTGTGCATGTGCACACACATGTGAGCTCTGAACTCCCTGCCACAATTACTTAAGTATTTCAAAGAGCTCTCGTGCTTCGCTGAGACACATCCGTTAGCGTTTTGCCATGGGTTAGCAACAATCTCTTTTTATGTGTGCACACATGCATGTGTGTGTAGACATAGTGCGTGTGTGTGTGCATGTGTGTATTCAGATGTGTGCTTGTGCACACACATGTGCTCGTGTATATGCTTGTGCATGTGTGTGCATATGTGTGTACATGTAGGTACTGTGCGTGTTTTCTGAGCTAGTGCAGGAGTTGCAGGCACCATGCCACTTCACCATAAACCATTCATGCGTGTCACAAAGCTGGGGCTCGAGCACTCACCTGGGCCTGGGGGTGTGACACGGCCATGGCCCCTCACTCACCAGGGGGTGTAGGAATGAGCCCTCAGTGACGAGAAGACAAAGCCTGCCTCCCAGTGGGAGTGAGCTGGGGTTCTGGGTGAGGACAAGGTGCCCACAGTGAGCAGATTGGCACCCGAAGCCTGGCCTGTGGGCTCAGTGTGGACAGCAGGAGACCAGGGAGGCCCAGACAGCAGGGACGCAGTGAGTACGGGTGGCCTTGGGAGACCCGCTGAGGCGCAGAGAAGCCATGTGAGGCTGGGGGTCCCGGGCAGCGGGCAGGGCCCGGTGCCAGGCAGGAGTAGCTGCTCTCGGGTTCTGAGAGGCCCTCGGTCACTGTCCACACGGGTCCCAGGTGTCCGTGTGTCACAGCTCGCTGTAAAACGGTGGTAGTTGGCAGGGCGTGCGTGATGTCCTCTCGAGTCCGTCCCCACTGCTGACGCGCTCTTCAAACTCTTGTTTAGACTGTAGGACCAGGGGGCAGTTCAGCGCGTTCTCACACCACTTCCGTGGCCGGCGGTCTCTGGACTTCAGCTACCAGGAAGACAAGCCCACCAAGAACACGCGGCCCCAGAGAGTCCCGAGGTGCGTGGTGCAGGGGAAGCCGTGCAGTCGGCCCCGCGTGGACCCGGTGCAATGCCTGTGACAGGCAGCACACCCAGCAGGGTGCTCCGGGTGCTGGGGCCGGCCCACGGCCTCTTCCTGCCTGCTGGGCCTGGGCCCTGTGGGTCAGAGCCACTGTCCCTGTGACCGTGGAGAGGGGGCCCGGCTCAGAACAGGGTCACCCACACCTCTCTTCTTCCCAGCATGGGGAGGCACAGGCAGCGTGCCAGCAACACCTCCTCAGCCTCCCAGGAGCACACAGAGGGGCCAGGGACAGGCAGTGTCAAGGGGTTTGTCCTGGAGATGCGGAAGACCATCACGAGCCTCAGGAAGCAGGTACCGCGGCCCTGGCCACCGTCTCCACCTCTGCCAGCACTTCCAGAGCACGCGTCCCCACGGGCTGTCTTGGGTGACTGTCCCCCACCTCGGGCTACCTCTGAGAGAGGCAGTCTCTGCTGGCTTTGCCCCTGAGCTTGTCCCCAGCCGGGACAGCAGATGGGGACCCACTGCAGGGTGACGGAGCAAGCGGGCTCCCCAGTCTCGGTCAGGCCTGTCTGGGAGGAGGGAAGCCCTGGGGTCTGTGTCAGGTCACCAGCGTCTGCAGCTGGCCTTCTGGCTGAGGTTCTGCAGAAAATGAGTGACCTGGCTGCCCTCTGCCCGCAGGCCCTATACAGGGAACTGTTCTGGGTGCAGGGAGTCTGCTGCCGTGGGTAACCTGACGTTTGTACGCGCAGAGCCCCTGCAGGCTGAGTGTGGCCGTGGGGCGTGGTCTGCGTCAGTCCCGGCGGACATGGGGCGTGGTGTCCATCAGTCCGGGAGGCCGTGGCTGTGCAGCTCTGTGTCGTCTGTGGCTCTTGCTCACAGCTCCTGAGCTCTCGTGGATCAGCCTTCTGTTCTTCCTCTGAGCACTCAGCGACCGTAGGTCACGCCCGTGCGTGCAGATGTCAGAGCATGTGGAGGCCCCCTCGGCCTCTCAGTCTGTCTAGCAGCACGTTAGGCCCGTGGCGCCCGGTACCACTGCTGGCCTCAGATGTTCGCCTGAAGGCAAAGGGACTCCTTTAACCTGAGGGGGACAATCAGCCAGGGACGACCTGTGAACCGTTTCTCTCTGAACAGATAAAGAGGCTCGAGACTCGGCTCAGTGCCACCGAGTGCGTGGACGCCAGTGGCGAGTCCCACGCCAACAACGCCACGTGGAGGATGGACAGCTGTACGACGTGCGGATGCAGAGTGAGTCAGGGCTGCCTTCCGCACCCCGACGCCGGTCCGTGCAGCCACGGGGCGGGGCACTTACCGCCAGGGCAACGGTGGCAGTGGACGGGTGCCTGGGACACTCGGGGCCTTATGTCAGAGGCGGGACACAGGCCCCCGGGGAGGACGGCTGCGTCCTGTGCTCGTCTGGTTGGGAAGGACAGAGCAGAGGAGAGGAGTGTCTGTCACCGTCCGGGGGTCAGGGTGAGGTGTGGCGTGCTGCAGGACGAGCAGAACCCGAGGCGGTGACAGGCTGTACCGTTTCTCCTCAGGACGGGCAGGTCACCTGCTTCGTGGAAGCTTGCCCCCCTGCTGCCTGTCCGGCACCTGTGAAGACCACAGGCACTTGCTGTCCCGTCTGCCCAAAGGCCACCTTGGAGCCGAAGCCTTAGGCTCGAGGCCTCGCGCAAGTCTGCAGTGCCGTGTGACCAGACGCCGAGCCGGCGCTGCAGACCGGGAGGCCTCGGCCGTTACAGCATCGTGCGGCCGCGCTGCCCGGTGTGCTCGCGGGGACGGCCGCGGAGCAGACACCCCGACAGGGAGGCGCCCGAGCCCGGCCGGGGCGCCGTTTCTCAGGTTTTTATTTAATTCTGCTAAAACCACAAATTGGTGCTACTATTAAACTGCACGGTTGGATCACTCAGGCTCCCGAGCTGCTTCCCATAGCCCCTCGCCATCGCTCTGCAAGTGTGGCAGGGCGCCACCTCTGTGCCAGCATGGGCCTGCCGCCCGCAGGTGGGGACGCCCCTGTCACATCTCCAGCCAGATTTAAAATCGGTGCTGGACAAATGACCAGGACCTCGGACGAAGGCGGTCCTGGACGCGTGTCCCACTCCCTCCGCCCTCCGACCGCCATCCCGTTCCCGGTTCTCTGTCACACCCAGTCGCAGTGCATATCAGGGACCAAGCAGCCCCGCTCTGGCACTGTCCAGCCTGTGACCCCAGGGTTGCCGCACGTTGCCCACGTTAGACGCAGGCTCGTCCTCGCCTGTAGGTGCACGCGTACCTGTCGTGCCCTGAGTCTGAGCGCCTCGCGGCCATGTGCCAGGCAGCTCCCGGCCACCCCGCCCTGTCCACACTGCGGGCTCCAGCCCTGGCCCTGCGCAGAGAACAGGGGCAGCTGCCCGGGCTCTCCTGACATCGGTGGAATTTGAACTTCCTAACTTGAGGTTGTGTGAGTGCATTAGAACGAAACGGGTCCCTGTACCTAATTTGTGGCTGTAAACGCCCGATGTCCTATGCCCGTTGGCCCGTTCCCAGGTGCGGGCTGGGGCGGCGAGAGCACTTGCAGTGCCTGGTGGACTTTAGAGCTCGGAGAGAAGCAGCCTCACGCCTCACGGCCTCTGCCACTGAGCCCAGCCCTCCGTTCTGCCCTCCCCGCAGAGTGGGCTGCATCTGAGCAGCGGGCCCAGCTGCCTGCGGCAGCCACTCGAGCCCATGGGCTCAGCCACCAATGCCGCAGCTGGGGACACGGGTGACAGGAGCTGAGCAGGTGGCACTACATAGGCCGTCATCGACGGCCGGCACAGATTGGGTACTTAGAACCGCCCTCCTGGGATCTCCGTCCCCTCAGAAGGAGACGTCGGACCCCGAGCACAGACTCGGGGGCCTGGCAGTAGGATTCCAGCCTCAGCCCTTGCCCTGCATGCGTTTCACGTGTAAAGTGGTTCCCTCGACTTGTCCTCGCGTGACGGAGCGATACGTAGCTACGGCTGGCAGCTGGCACACGGGGACTTGGTGGCCGAGTCTCCACAGGTTTCCGTGAAAGCAGTGTGAGTGGGCCTTGGGGCTCCAGGACTGGTGTCACTCGTGCCCTGGCATCCGCCTCGGCTGCGGCAAAGGTGAGGCACCGTGTCCAGCAGCGTGGTCACGGGCCGCGGGGCAGCACAAAGCGGGGAGCGTGTCTGTCCACTCCTGGTGGCACCGCTGCCTGTGCCTTTCCCGCTCCGTGCCAGGGGTCACCGAGCCTGCAGCCCTGCCGGCCCCGGCCCACTTGGATGGAGAATGCACTCCTGCCCCCCGGAGACCGCGAGGCTCTGACCCGTCTCCCAGGAGAGAGCAGAGCAGGGAAGGCCGCGTCCTCGGGGGAGCCGAGCCCCGCGCCGTCACTGCCAATCCGTTAGAAACGGGGGCGCCAGCAGGTGGCGTGGTTAAAGCACTGGGCTCCCACGTGGCCAACTGTGGTTCAAGTCCTGAACCCAGCGGCGTGAAACATGCTGGTGTGTGTGGCCAAACTCCCAAGGGGAGAGCGGAGCAGACTGAGGCGTGGCCATCCCCGCTGGGGCGATTTCTCTTTCCCTCTCTCTGTCTCTGTCTCTGATGATCACACGCGCTCGGTAGCAAACGAGTCTGAAGAGAACCGCTGTGAAAGAGTTACCTAAAGCACGCTGCCCACCGGGGCTCAGTGCCTTGCCCGCCGGCCCCGCTGGGTTTTATTCTGCCCGGCTCCTGGAGCCCGTGGTTGGGGACACGCAGCTGTCGGGGAGAGGCTCCCTCCACAGACCTGACTACGTGTGGGCAGAAGCGGGGCCGTGGTGCCCGGCTCCAGCCCCTCGGGCCCGGTTCGGGTAGGGCAGAGGCTGCTGTCCGGGAGAAACGTGAGCCCGGGGCCTGGGCAGGAGCAGAGCAGGAGGGGAACGTGGTGGGGTAGACACTTCATAAAACTCAAATCATTTCAAAATTTGAAAAACTCGTGCTGCATTCATGAACAGTCCACGTTGGAGACCACGTGCCCAGGTGTGAGCATGCCATGTGACAGGCGAAGGGCCCCCTACGTGCTCTGAAGCCGGCCAAGCCCCCTCAGACCTCGGCGCTCCCACGAGGTGGCTGCACCCCAGCCCGAGCCCCGCAGAGGTCCCGACTGTAGCCAACACCACAGCTGGCCTCAGGACGACACGCAGCGCTGGTTTCTGGGGGGCATGGAAGCCCCCATCCACTTGAGCTCACGCTCCAGACCACCGTGGTCTCCCGGGAAGAAGCAGGGCCTGGTCAGGCGGTTTGCGGTGCCCAGGCCTGAGGGTGTGCAGACTGATGCTCCCGGGTCCCTGGGTGGGGGAGCAGCTCCGCGCGTGGGGCAGCGCTTCGCCATCCTGCCAAGAGTGGCACCCGCCTGCCCTCGGCAGAGCTCACGCGCCCTCGGTCCTCAGCACAGCCACTGGGGTCGGTGCCTGCCCACAGGCCCAGGGTCCCCGGCACCACCTGGCTGAGGAGGCCAAGGGTGGTACAGGGCTCTCTGGACTTCACTGGCCACAATTGCACACCCACCCCCAGACACGTCCTGACCACAGGAACACACCTGCCCCCCCTCCCCCAGACACGTCCTGACCACAGGAACACGTCTGCCCCCCTCCCCCAGACACGTCCTGACCACAGGAACACGTCTGTCCCCCCTCCCCCAGACACGTCCTGACCACAGGAACACGTCTGTCCCCCCTCCCCCAGACACGTCCTGACCACAGGAACACGTCTGTCCCCCCTCCCCCAGACACGTCCTGACCACAGGAACACGTCTGTCCCCCCCTCCCCCAGACACGTCCTGACCACAGGAACACGTCTGTCCCCCCTCCCCCAGACACGTCCTGACCACAGGAACACGTCTGTCCCCCCTCCCCCAGACACGTCCTGACCACAGGAACACGTCTGTCCCCCCCTCCCCCAGACACGTCCTGACCACAGGAACACGTCTGTCCCCCCTCCCCCAGACACGTTCTGACCACAGGAACACACCTGCTCCCCCTACAAACACACACAGACACGTTCTGGCCACAGGAACACATCTGCGCCCCCTACAGACACGTCCCGACCACAGGAACACACCTGCCCCCTCGACACACACACACAGACACGTCCTGACCACAGAAACACACCTGCCTCCCAACACGCACACACAGACATGTCCTTACCACAGGAACACACCTGCCCCCCCCCCGACACACAGACACAGACACGTCCTGACCACAGGAACACATCTGCACCCTCTACAGACACGTCCTGACCACAGGAACACACCTGTCCCCCCAACACACACACAGACACGTCCTGACCACAGGAACACACCTGCCCCTACACACACAGACACGTCCTGACCACAGGAACACACCTGCCCCCGAGACACACACAAACATGTCCTGACCACAGGAACACACCTGCCCCTACACACACAGACACGTCCTGACCACAGGAACACACCTGCCCCTACACACACACAGACACGTCCTGGCCACAGGAACACACCTGCCCCTACACACACACAGACACGTCCTGGCCACAGGAACACACCTGCCCCTACACACACACAGACACGTCCTGACCACAGGAATACACCTGTCCCCTACACACACACAGACACGTCCTGGCCACAGGAGCACACTGTCCCCCACAGACATGGAGATACTTTCTAACCAGTGTCTGCCCCGAGGTCAGGCCCAGGCACGGTGCCCTTGCCAACTTCGACTTAGCCGGAACCTGAAGCGAGGTGCCAGCCGGGGTGTGGAAACGGCTTCACACTGCCACCCGCTCCAGCCTTCGTGGAGAACAGACGGGCCCAAAGCCCGAGCCCCACTGTGGGTGTTCACGCGAGGTCAGGACGCCCGCTGGGCACGTTACTGTAGCTCTGAGAATCTGGGTCGGGTCAGGTCGGGGCCCACCGGCAGTGATGGGACACAGCAGGCCAGGTGCGACCTTACGTCATGTGGACCAGACAGGCCAGGCCACGAGAAGCACAGTACGCCCTCCACAGACCATATGTCCCCCTGGTGGGCACCCAGAGGCAGAGCGGTCATCGTGGCACCAGGAGCTGTGCGACCGGGCCAGGGAGGGCTCGGGGAGGTGGACACGGTGCGTAGACGGGGTCACGACGGGCAGTGCAGCCAGGAGAGGTCACAGACACCCACCCTCCAGGGACGAGCAGGCCCGTCACGAAAGCCAGCACGGTGTCCCGCTCCGCCCAGGGAGCTGAGCCGCCTCAATCCGTGCGCTGGCACAGGCCGCACGCGCTCGGAGAGACCACACCCACCCTGGAGGTGTGCGGACTACACGCAACCGGAGGCCAGATTGGGTCAGTGCACGCTGTGCCATGTGACACAGCCGTTTGTCGTGTGTTCACCAAAGACGTGCACAGGTGCTCAGGGCTGCAGTTCTGAGGCTTCCCAGACTCACCCGAGGGCCCTCGTGTCGAAGCGTAGGACAGGTAGGACTGCTCCTGCAAACGGTGCCCCCGATACGGGGCCAGCTCTGCCAGCAAGCCTTGTCACGGCCACCCAGCACCCATGTGCCCTCTCACAGTGACGGCCCAGGCATTGGGCTGGTCTCGAGTGTGAGGCCTGGCCTGCCGGGCTGGCGGAGGTGCCAGGGCTCGCCACGTCCCAGCAAGGGTTTCGCGGTGGGTGGCAGCCCGGGGAGGGCACGAGTCTTCCAGGACGCTCAGGCCAGCGCAGGGCCAACAGCCGTGATCGGCGGACGTTCCCGTTCACCACACGGCCTTGTCACCGCGGCTCACAGCGCTCACAGCGGTGGTGTCTCGCTGGTGAGCCCAGGACCTGCGAGGGCAGGGACCCCACCGTGCTCGCCAGAGCAGCTCAGCAGCTCCTCTGGGAGGGGTCAGGGACACTGGTGCCGGAGGGAGGCAGAGAGGCGGGGGCTGGGAGCAGCGGCCGAGGGTCCCTGCGGCAGCCCGCTCGGGGACATCGTTGCTGCCCAGCCCCGTCGTGCCAGGAAGGAGAGCACACACAGGTGGCCGTCCCTGAGGGCGGGGCAGTGGCAGCCGCAGCTCGGACTCGGGCTCTGAGATTCCGGCCGGGGACCCGGGGGAAGAAGCAGCACGCGTCTGAGGGCCCCGTGGAGGGGTCCGATGACGGCGGCGTATGGAATGTCTGACCCGACCCACACGCGGTGCGTTCACGTGGGAAACGCATCGGGTCTGCTATAATGATACACAGTGGTTATGAATAGAAATTAATTCATTTAAAAAAGAATATATTCAAAAGAATTGAAAAAAGACAACACACGCAACATAGATGCCATTGGAGGGTGAAGAGGGCCACCTCGTGGTGCCACGGGGTGAACCCAGCAGGTAAGCACACCATTACCAGCGTGTGACGTCCTTACGTCGTGCGGAGGCAGCTAGTGACGGACAGGGGAGCGTTCCGGGGGGTGGGCAGTGGCCTCAGCAGGTGACAGCAGTTAGACTGACGTCCCGGGTGCTGCCAGCTCCTGCCACCTAGTTGAACGCCCACGACACGGGACACACTGTTTTCGAGGGCACGGTGTCGGGTTGGGTGGGCCGGGCCCAGGGTGGGAGAGGAGGGGCAGGGGTGAGGGGAGCTGGGCAGGTTCTGCGGCCCCGACGACACCCTGAGGGCTCGTCTTCCGGGCCGCCAGTGAACCGCGGAGGCCGTGCTGGTGGGCACGCTCCAAGCGAGCCGGCGCCCTCGCACCACTCGGGGTCAGATCGTGCACCACACGTTAGCCACGCCCCACCTGGGACCCCGTGCCGCCCGGGAGGAGTGAGGATTGCTTCACCCCGGCCCTGGGCACGACCCGGAGCCCCAGCGCCTGCTGCCAAGGGGCAGCTGGGCGGTCCATGCTTCCATCCGTCCCGGGCACGTGGACGCAGCTGCCAGCGGTTTCTTCCCTGGCTCTTCATCTGAGGGCGGGTGTCCCCCACCCAGTGTCGGGTCAGTGCCACTTTCCAGCCTTTGTCCCTGTCACAGACAGCAGGCGTTCCTGCCACTGAGAGCCACCCGAGGCAGCTTCCCAGCCGTGAGTACAGCCTGGCATAGCGTCAAGCCTGCCGCCCACCTGTCTGGGACGCCCGGGGCCAGAAGGCGGCAGCCATAGAGCCCTGCTCTGCGGGGCTGAGGGCCGTCCCCGTCGGGCGGGAGGGTGGTGGGAGTGTCCTGTGGCTCGGGAAGGCCTCAGCTGCCCAGGCGTTTCATCCAGACCCAACCCGAGCTGCAGGGCCAGCTGCCCACCTGACACCTCTACCCGCTGACCCGACGTGTTTGTCCTGCTGGGTGGGGCGAGGGCCATGCAGCTGGCCTCGTCCCAAGTGTCCTCTCTGCCCAGGGCCTCGTTGCACGGTGGCCTTCCTTCCTCCGTCTCCCCGTGCCTGGTCGCCGCGGGGCAGCCCTGGGCATGGAGCGACTGTGTATGTGTCAGCATGTTCGTTTCCGCCTGTCGCGGGACACTGTGAGCGCAGATGTGCCCTCCCACAGTCCCAGCCAGGAGCCCACGAGCAGGAGTTGGCAGGTGACCCCACGGAGGGTGTGGGTGCTGCCTTCGCGAGTCCTCACGCAGCCGTCCCTCTGCACGTGCGTCCTCAGCTCTTCCTTTCTATAAGGTTTTGCTAGGAGAGAGACAGAGAGACACAGAGACAGGCAGCCCCAGGGCCTTTACGCCACTGTGCCCCCCTCCCCAACAAGCCTGGACCTTGCACTCCACTGCCGGCCGGCAAGCTCAGGGCGGCCCTGATGTCCTGCCCCCACACAAGGACAAGGGCCGGCCGAGGAGACTCGTATCTGCAGGTGCAGCTCCCCGTCCCCAGTCCTCGGGCCGGGTTCTCCACACGAACCCTGGGAGGCGCAGGCAACCCGAACAGCGGCGGGGTTGGAGCAGACTCTGGCTGGGAGGCCCATGAAGGCCCAGGAGAGGAGCATGGTGCTGCCCTTCCACGTGCCCTGTGGCTCTGCAGTCGAGGTCGCTGCCTCTGGGTGGTGACTGCAGGTCGGGGAAGCAGGTCTGACCGCTGCCTAGACCCGGAGCAGCCGGGGTGGAAAGGGCAGCGTTTCCCAGGCCCGGCACCAGCTCAGAGGCTACAGAGTGGGATGCCGACCCAGGGTTCCAGGCCAGGGACCAGCTGGGGTTGCTGAGGTCCTGGGAAGAAACCCAGTGGCCTTTGGGAAGGAGGGGTCCTACCCTGACCCAGGTCCACCCCTCACTTTTGACAAAATGGGGTGCTGTGAGGGAGGCCCTTACCGGGACCCTGGGGGACTGTGGGTGGCGCTGAGCCGTGCAGGGGCCCACCCTGCACTTGTGCCTGCCGCTCGGGAAGGGCTGCGCCACCCAGGGACTCTGCAGCCCCCTCTCCAGGCCCCGGGGAACTCTGCCCGCCCACCTCCACCGTGCGGTCTCTGGGGGCCCAGAGCACTGGAAGGTGGGGTCTGGGTCTGGCTCGAGGAGCAGTGCCTCATGGTGTCGCCGCGAGATGGCGGGGGCCGGCGGCCACGCTCTCTGCCAGCCCTGCCTGCAGAGAAGGCCGTTATCTGCGGGAGCCCCTGGGGCTGGTTAGCCCAGCAGACCAAGGCCACAGCTGTCTTGGCTTCCCAGGAACAGGAGCAGCCAGAAGAGGCAGGAGTCCTTGGCCACAGCTGGTCACAGCTGTCCACAGCCTCACCAGAGCCCCCACCCCCGGGGACACTGTGCAGGCGTGGGAAGGGCCGCCTGCGAGCTGCAGGGAGCGGCTGCAGCGCCACCTAGTGGCGGGTCTGCGCACTGCAGTTGAGCAGGCAGACGTGCTACCTCACTCTGCAGTGCCCCCCGCCCGCCAGTCTTGGCTGGGCAGGCACGGCCGGCACTCTGGGGTCTCCAGGACTTTCCCTTGGTCAGCCTCGCAGGGCAGTAAGCCACAGCCCACTCCCGCCATTTGTTCTGAGGTCAGGTTGCTGTCCTTTTGCTAGCTCTTGAGGTGAAAATGTAGGTTATTCATGTTTATTCTTATCTAAAATAACGTATGTATCTCTGGTGACATGCTTCTGTCTGTTACCTAGCTGCGTTCCACTAGTGTTTATACTTGCAATTTTATTATTTAGCTAAAAAAAGAATTAACATTTTAATCTGTTCTTTGACCCATGGACTATTAGGCTCATTGCTTAATTTCCAATTACTGAGATTACCCTAACTGTCTTTCATCTTTGGTCTTGAGCTTAATTCTGGCTTTGCGAGGAACACGCTCTGTCTTTATTCCGTGTCCCGAACCTTGTCGAGGCCCTCTGTGGCCACGCACGAACTCTGCCTGGCACGATCCCGTGTGTAGTTGGACAGTGCACTCTATGGGCAGCAGGTGCGTGGTGGCTGGGGGTGGGTCCCACATGGCTGACCCGGTGGTTCGCGTCCTGGACCCGGGGCCTGCGGTACACAGCAGACGTGTGCGCGCCCCACGTCCCAGCCGGCGTGGCCGTTCTCGGAGGCAGTTTCTCACCTCTGCCTTCTCTCTTGCTCCGCCGGGCTCTCGGGAGCTCATGAGTCCACGGCAGACCGTGTGAAACAAAAGCGAGACGAACAGCGCTGCGCTGCCGGCCTAGCAGCCTACTGGCGCCCACTGCTCAGACGCATCAGCCAAACGGCTCCGTCTGCTGAGTTGGCCCCAGTTTGTGTCCGCCGCTGATCAGCTGCTGAGAAAGCCTCTCACCCACAGCGTGGCCCTCCTCCCTGCGGGCCTGCTAGTTCGGACCTCGCGCGTCGAGCCCGTCCTTGGGTGGGAACGTCCTCCACACCGCCGTCTGTCAGATTAAGCCCTTACCTTTATTACGCGGCCCTGTGTCTAGAGCACGCCTCGCTTCCAGTCTCTCTGTTCCGTGTGAGGCATTGCGCTGACGCGTCACCCCAGCTCGCTCTCCACCCGCCTCTGCTCGCCCCAGCCTGACACGGCACACGGCAGGCTGTCCTCACCAGGGCGTTCGGAGCGGGTGGGCTGTCCGTGCGGTCAGTCCTCTTTTCTGTCTGTCCCTGGACTTTCCGTTTCCCTCTTCTCCCCAGTTGCTCTCTCTCTAAGGTTCATTTCCGTATTTATTGTGTGAGGGATGGGGGAAAGAGAGGGGAGCACTCCTGAGGGCCCCACCAGTGACCCTTCCCAGCGAGCCAGGACACAGGCACACGTGTGCGGTCCCTGGGACCTGAACCTCGATGTCCCATCTGCGGGGGCTGCAGCTGGTACGGCTGTGCCACCGCCCGGCCTGGCTCCTGGCGTCTGGACCAGGCGCGGCTTACCGCTCTGTCCGGCTCTCGCTCACCTCCACGCCTGTACCCCCTAGTGCTCACACGAGCGTCCGCCCCGACTTGCAGTCCGTGCTCCGCTGCCATTACTGCACTTACTAACCCACGTCACTTCTGCTTTCTGCCCACTCTGTCCTGTGGCCTATGAGCGGGAGATCCGCAGGTACTGTGCCAGTGGTCCAGGTCCGCGTACGTGTCCAGTAAACAGCTACGCCCCGCGCGCTCGTCGGTACCCTGGCCCGCCCCTCCCGGGATCCGCTGCGCGTTCCCAGATTCTGACTGTCCGAGAACGTCTATCCCACCTTGTTGGAAGGGTGTCTTTGCTGGTGTAGGGTCAGGGTTCTGGCATGTTCTGTGAACACGCTGAAGCCGTGAAGGCGTCGTCTGGCCTCCACCTGCCCGAGGCCGGCTGGCACTGGCGAGGCAGCTCCCGGCTGCCCTTCCACGCGGGTGGCTTCAACAGCCAACCTCGGCCCTGCCCGAGCGGATGAACTCGAAGGCGTCTCACGTCCGCTGAGCCGGGGGCAGCCTGAGGGTCCCTGCAGCTGTTCCCGGTCCCGGGTGCCGTGGTCTATGCCACGGCCAGCTGACCTACGTCACATGGCGCCTCCCGGCTTTGCCACACGCCCTTTCTTGCGGAGCCGGCCTGCACTTTCCTCTCGGGAAGACGCCGTCTGTCTCCCGAGGCTGCTCACCCGCTAACCCCGAAAGCACGAGGGCGGTGGGGACCGGCCCTCACGGGCATGCAGGTGCAGGGGACGTGCCACAGCGCATCGGCCATCTCTGCACCGGGCGTGTGCGGTGACTGCACTGCTGCTGTGCGTGCCCACCTGCCGGGCAGCGTCACCAGGGCTTGGTGAAGGTCACTGTCCACAGGCTTGTGTCCCAGGGCCTGTTGTCACATGGCAGAGGTGCCTCAGTCCCCACATCACCCCCATCTCCCCCACCTGTCTCTGCTAGCACTGTCCTTCCACGTGGGCATTCCTCTCCACGCACGTTCACCGCAGTGGCCCAGCGAGCAAGGCCACAGATAAGCCCACGCTGCGTCGAGAGGACTCGTCCTGAGCCTTGAGCCACTCAGACGCCCTCTTGGAACTGCGGCGGGTGCTGATCCCGGATGTGAACCCAGCGCCCCGCAGCCCGGCCTTGGTGGCCAACCCTCGACCTGCCTGGTGGGCCCGGTGGGTGTAGGGCAGGTTCTCCGGGGCGGTCCACACCCTTAGAGCAAGGTCCCGGGGGTCCGCCCAGCCCTCCTGCCTGTGACTGCAGCCGGGGGCATTGTCCGTGGCCGGGAAATGGACCCTCACCACGCCCTCACCAGCACCGTGGTTGTGACCATCACTGTTGCCACGGCCATGACCTTGGGCACTGTGGCCTTCAGGCCCTCGAGAAGCAGATGCCAGTGGTCGTGGACCGCCTGCCATAGCCACAGCAACCTCTGTCCCCGCTGCTGGTCAGACAGCTGCCCCCCGCACAGCATCGTCGCTGCCTGCGGCTCCGGGCCGGGCCGGGCTGTCCTGTCCGTGGGGTCCCATGCCTTCTCCCCAGTCCTTCCTGGCTAGGCTCTCCCCTCACGGTGCAGCGCTGGCCTGGTCACCTCTGCTGAGTGTCCAGCCAGTGGCCCTGTCCTTGCCACCCCTCGAGGCCATCCGACCTCCAGACCACCACACCTTCCCCTCCAGGCCGGCACCCGCTCCCTCGCACTGTCTCTTCCGAAGACCCCCTCCCCGCCAGCGTTGCCCTGGACACCGGCACGTGTTGTGCAAGCCCTCCAGGCTGTGTAGCCACGCTCTTGCTGCAGGGATGCGATAACCTACTTTAATGAATCCCTTTCAAAAGGGCCCAGGCCTGAGGGGAGGGCAGTCGACAGGGGCGCTAACTCCCCGGGCTCCGCTCCTCCATCCCATCGGGGAGTCCCTTCGCACGGGATCTGTTTACAAACCCAGCACTTGCCTTTGCTGGCCGCGAAGAGTGGAGGGTGCCCCGATCTGCCTTGGAGGGGGAGGGTAGGGCCTGGTGGGGTGACTGCTGTGAGCAGTGCTTCCTGGCCGGCCCTCCCGAGTCAGGGCGCAGTCAGGGAGTTAGGGTGCCCACAGACTGCACTGTGCCCGGCCAACTCCACTATCCAGGGCCGGCTTGGAGAGGGCCCGCGAGGTTGGGGGAACGGCTGCCCTCCCGGCGCTGCGATGTGTGAAGTCTCGCCCGAACAGTGGCCTCATTTTCTGTCCCTGCAGACGCGACCGTGGAAGAGCTCCGCAGAGGCGTGCGGGCGGGCCTGCCCACCAGGACTGTCCTGGGGACTGGCGTCCACGGGGAGCCCGGCAGTGAGAGAGCCGGGGCAGAGGGGCTCCAGGCTATGATCGTGGTGCTGGCCAGAGTGCTGGGCATCAGGGCAGAGCACGCTAGAGACACGGACACACGTGTGCGCACACGCAGGTACACGCAGCTGATCGTACCCAGCATGCGTGACCTGCCAGCATGGCTGCCGTCTCCCCTGCCTCCCAGGCATCGCGCGTGTGGAAAGACTTCCTGGTGAAGGGGTGGTGGTCTAGGCACACGCACACCCCAGGCACGTGCTGAGGAAGCTCTGAGAAGTGCCCGAGCAGAATGGCCAGGCCTGAAAGGACGGGAGGCGCTCGGGGTGGGGGCTGCACCCCTGCACGCCCGGCCGTCCAGGACACGGAGCTCGGGGGGCGGCAGGTCGGGCGGGGTCACGCAGCCACGGGTGGTGGGGTCCCACTTCCGCCTCAGGCCGCGCCTCTCACCCCGCACCTCAGCCCACCGGACGAGGGCAGCACGGGCAGAAAGACCGCTCAGAGCCTCAGAACCACGTGTGGAGGTCTGGCCTTCACAGGGCACGGGCGGCCAGCCCGGAGCCAGGGCCGCGGCAGGCTGAGCGGGCGCTCGGGAGGGCGGGCCTCGGCAGGGTGGTGCCCCTGAACAGGACCGGTGGCAGGGGCCGGACTTCTGGGCCCCGAGGGGTTGGCGGCCAGGCCCAGCCGTGGCGACTGTGGACAGGCCACCAAGGACTTCCAAACTTGCATGTTGCGTGCTTCTCAGTGGAATTTCTCTGTCCCACGATGACAGTCTGGAAAGCGGAGTGCGGGGAAGTGCTGTTAAAGGCACAGCGGACACATGAGCCAGACCCCAGTGCAGGGGTCTCGGTGTGAGATCATTCTACAAGGTGAGGAACTGCAGGGACTGCGGGAAGGTGGGGTCACTTAGAGGGAGGTCAAGGGTCACATGGGGGGGTCATGAGGAGAAAGGTGAGGGGTCATGGGACGGTCAGGAAGGCCAGGGTGGCCCCTCAGGGTGGCCCGTCAGTGCCTGTCGTGTGCTGGTCGAGGTGGGAGCTGGCAGAGTCTCACTGCCCACTGGGGGTTGAGCCAGGCCCATGCTCAGCGGGCATGAAGGGGAGCCCCCCTCAGCGGGCAGAGGACGCCCCCTCCGACACTCCTGAGACTGGCCACCAGGCTGCAACAGCCGAGTGCAGCCCGGGGGCTTCTGGCTGTCTCGGAAGCCCCTGCAGGTCACCAGCAGCCCGTGGGGGCAGAGCGTCCCTGAGGACTCCCCCGGCCCAGGGGGCAGTGTGCAGAGGAGGCAGTCCCCGAGGATGAGAGGACCCAGCTCCAGGTCCCCAGGGAGCCCTCTGGTCCTGGTCAGTGCTGACGTCGTGGTTCTGCATAAAACTCAGTGACGCAAACCGACAGATGTTGAGTGACCCTCGAACCCGCACTGGCTCGAAGAGGCAAGACCAAGGGGGTCTTAAAGCTACAACAGCGTGTCCTGCGACAAAGCCTTCCCAAATTGCTTTTTCTTGCCCCTGTCACAGAGACGTCGCCAAACTCGCCACCCCACTCTCACTTACCCTGGAAGGTTGTTTTCCGGCTGCGAACCCTGTCCCAGCCCCGTCCCTTTATGTGAAGACCAACCGGCCTTTACCTGTCGTTGACTCACTGACAGGGAGAGAGAGGACGTGTCCCCGGCTGCCGGGACCCCAGGCACCTGGCCGGCTGAGGCTCCACGGGTGGCCTGCCGCACATCCCTGCCCACACCTCTGAGCCAGGCGCAACGGGCCTTTTTTGAGGAGCACTTTTGCCCGAACGGTAAGGGTTTCTCCTGCTGACTAACCGCCCAGATGCATCGACTCTCGACCTCGAGCCTCGCTGCCTGAGCCCCGACTGCGGGGCAAGGCCGCCGTCCAGCGGGACAGTGGTGGTAGCAGGTGCCCTGTGAGAACAGGCTGCTCTGTGAAGGACAGTTAGCCAGCGCGTGATTCTGGGGCCCAGGCTGGGCCGTGTCTGGTCAGGGTCTCCCTGCAGAGGCCTCTCGTGTGAGCGCCGACAGGCTCGCAAACACGGAGGGTCACACCCACCGCCATCCGGCCTGGGGTCAGATTGTGCCCTTAGCCTTGGTGGGGGCATTGGCCGTGGACGCCCCTCATGTCCCACGTGGGGTTGGAACTGTGCCGTCCCTGCGTGTTGGGGAGGCCCAGGGTCTTCTCTCTGCTCCTGGTGGGGACAGCAGGGGACCAGCTCACAGCTTCCCTGACCCACCATTTGGCCGGCCGGGCCCTGTGGAGGAGCTTCGGCCCCCCGGCATCCCTTGGCCAGCGCCCCAGCCAGCACCCCAGCCCTCCAGCCCCCCAGCCTCCTCTGGCCATCCGCTTCGAAGGAAAATTCTCACGTCACCTTCTCCAGCCTGTAAGAAACCAGGGTTCCCGGCTCGAGTTTCTGTCTGGTCAGCAGAGCCAGCTTCTAGGAAGGCTCTCCATCACCCAGCCATGCCTGGTGCTTCTAGCGGGCAGCACTCAGCCCTGTCGGCCTGTCAGAGCGCCCCACGCCTCGGGTGGTCTCCTGTGCTCAGGGATCATGGCCTTCATCTTGGGAAAGCCAAGCGCCTGCCTGGGCCACAGGCGGGCCAGGGCAGTGGTGCTGTCCAGGCCAGGGCGGGCCAGGGCAGTGGTGCCGTCCAGGCCACGGGCGGGCCAGGGCAGTGGTGCCATCCAGGCCAGGGCGGGCCAGGTCAGTGGTACCAGGCTCCACTGCAGGCTTGGCAGGCAGAAAGGGCCGGGGAGGCCAGGCTCTCCCACTCCACAGCTGACAGAGAGGGATGTGGGACGCTGAGCATGGCCACAGACACGTGGAAAGGCTCCGTGCTGGGTGGGCGCCTGCCCCATGGTGGCCCTGGCAGCTCGGCCCACAGCCGGCCAAGCACAGCAGGCTGCGGTCTCTCGCATGCCCAGCAGGGGGCACTGTTGGCCAAGGGAAGCCGTCCTTGCCAGCGGGCCGCCCGTTCGTATCTCAGGAAGGAAAGGACAATGCCTGCCCCGTGACACCTAGAGGATGGCCCTGATCGGGTCCAACACATTGGGCCACTCGTTCCGGGGCTGACGGCTGTCCCACCGCCAACAGGAGCAATGAAAACACGCAGTGGGTGTGACAGGATGGCCCGGCTTGGGGACTCGCACGGTGCCAGCCGCGGCCGGCCTCAGAGGACCGCAGTGCACACTGGTTCCGTCACCTGCACCCGTGGGGCGAGGTGGCACTGCTCCTTCTCGCAGGGCGGGTCTGGGTCCCACTGCAGCCCGGGGGAGGCCGTGTGGAGCCCCGGGGGCCCGCAGGCATGAGGCCAGGACCTGGCTCAGCTGGGACTCCAGGGAGCTGCTGGGCCGGGAAGCACCGCCCCGCGTGGCAGGCGGCATCCCCTGTGCTTTGTGCCGTCAGGAGCCTGGCTCACAGCAGAGGCTCCCCCGTCCTCGGGAGGCCGGAGCAGACGCGCTGCCCAGCAAGGACGGGGCGCCTGGCCTCCGCGTGGGCTCCGCAGGCCGGAGGGTTTGGCCGCTCTAGACGGCACCCCGGGGCCCTGGCCCCTGTACGCAGGGACCTTCATTTCCATTCTGTTTGAACGGACAGTGAGCATGTGTGTTACCCGCACACCGGGACGTCCACACCGGGACCTCGGGCACACGGCAGTGGGCCGTGAGCACACTCAGGGCCCCACAGACTCATTTCTCGGAGTGTGAATAGTCGAAAATCTAGTCTTATAAAATTTCTGAAATACTATTTATTACTAACTACGGTCTCCAGGCCGGGCCACAGACCAAACGGCTCCTGTCTCACTGAATCCCACACCTTTGACCAACCACTCCGGGCCCCCAGGCCCTGCCTCTGGAAAACACCAGTTCACAAGTCGAACATACACAAGGGACTTCTAAGACCTTTCTGAACAATTTGCCAGACAGCGCATGCTTGCTGGAGAGAGTCGGAGAGGCAGAGGGAGTGAGAGGGGAAGTGAGAAAGCATCCCCCGGACAGGGCCACGCTGCGCCCCCCGAGGATCTTGGACACGCACACACGTGCTTGCTGTGCTAGAGTGGCAGGTGCAGGACTCGAACGCCGCCGCTGGCGTGTGGGTCCGACCGCCTTAGCCGCCAGCACTCCGGCCGGCTCCACGAGTGACTTCTATATGCGACCACCTGGTGCCACGTGTAGAGGAGAAAAACGGGCAAAGGCGAGGTTTTGCTGATGTTTCCTACATGATTATAATTTTCCCATTTAAAAAGGCAAATTATAGATGTCCATATTTCCTTCGGCTCAGGCTAACTCCCGCCAGCACTCCAGCCGGCTCTCGGGTCTCGGCCGTTGAGGCAGGTGCCGAGCGGAGACCTGGGCTCCCACTGGCTGCATGGTGACGGCCGCGTCTCTCCTCTTGTCGCGTCTATCTGCTCCCTTCCATACCTGGCTCAGACTCCGCCAGCTGCTGGCTCACACGGACACCCTGCGTGGGGGAGGGCGGGCACCGTGGGACGGCAGTGACGACCCCACAGGCCCGGGGCTGCCCGGCAAGCTGAGTCTGCCAGGGCTCCGGGTCTGCGCTGGGACTGTCTGGGGCACAGCAAGCCCAAGTCCGACCAGGCACACCCACCTGCTCCGGCCCGAACTGCTGCAGCTGGCCTCGAGCGCCCCGAGGCCTGGCGAGTTCTGCTTCTTTGTCTCCCTCGGAGGCTGACAGTGTGGGTTCAGTCCCCGGGTGGGTCCTGAGGACAACACGACTCATCACTGTCCCGGTCGTCATGGCGGCCCACCAGAGTCCACACGGGCTCCTGTCACTCCAGCTGGCTCCCGATCTGCCTTGTGATGGGGATGTCACCCCCACCTGGCCTCCCAGCACGACCCCAGCACGCCAAAGGTTAAATCGCGGTGACCAGGATGAGCACGGAGTCAGGCCACACCAGCCTGCCGCTCTTGCCGCCCTGCAGTCGGTGCTCAGCCGATAGGCCGGCCGTCCCGACAGGAGCCCCCGGCACCATGCACCTTGGGTGTGTCCCTGTCCTGGGGCCCTCGCAGTCAGCGCTGCCTCGGAATGGAGTTGGGAGGCCGCCCTCCACGCGCTGCTCACGGCCGTTCTGACGCGCGCTGCAGTCGGGCCCCGGGCACAGCCTCAGCGCCCAGCACACAGCAAGTGGCCCGAACACGCCAGGCCACCACGGCAGAGAGCGACACGCACCCTGCATGCCGCCGTCGTCAGCGCCGTGGCAGGACCGGCTCGGTGGCTTGCGGGGTTTACCGAGGATGGAATTTGACCTGACTCCAGGCCGCAGGGGGGAGAGTGAACGCTGTGTCTGTGGGTTTCACACTTTGGAGTGTGGCTATCGTGACAGCCACAGCCGCAGGCGTGTCTGTCATACTTACTAGCTACGCAGGCCACGGTAGTGGCCCGCCACGGTAGGAAGTCTTCTTGTGCATTTGTTTGATGTTTCTATTTTATTTCCCACGAGTGGTATGTGGAGGAATCTCGTAGACACTGCGAGCAGACGGTGCCTACGCGGAGCCCGGCATCAGCTCTTACTGCCTGGGCCGGCACCTTGGCCCAGGGACACGCCCACTCCGTGTCACTGTCCTCCACGCCTCGAGCCTCAGTGCTACACCATTGTCAGCTGCGCAGCATGGGGACAGAGCTGCTACCGAATCAGACAGCCAGCTGCAGGCCGTCACTATCTGGTAATTTAACGATACGAGGAGACCTCTATGCACTGTGCCGCTAGGAGAGTCATGATACATTTTTGCATAGAAAACCAGAAAAACACATCAGAGCTTTCCAACAGCCTACCATACACAGAATCGCACGCACTAAGGAACATGCGAACCCCTGACGTCTCAGTCGGACAGTGCAGAGGTGCGTGAACTGCCCACACCCAGCTCGACGGGCCCGCCTTGTTTGGTAAGAGAAGACGTGTCCTCTCTGAGCAGCCAGGCCAGCAGCACCACGCTGTCATGCTCGGCGTCCGTGGAGACCGCCATGCACAGAGGTGCTCCATGGCATCTTAGCCAAGCGCTGGTGATGAGGTTTGCCAACTGTGACTCCGTGCCCCTCGGTAGAAATGGCTCTGCCCTTCCCAGGG